>CM057135.1:41855588-42277233 GCA_029964075.1 Patiria pectinifera
AAAATGTTACTTTAAATGACGTTGGGCCAAGTTTTGCACTGTTGAGTTGGTAACTGAATCATGGATATGGTTGTTTCTCCATTGCACCATTCTCCATCTTGACATCATTCCAGCTTTGAACGAGCAACAGTGGCAACGTTTGAATGGAATGCTTCACTTCTTAGATTACAACTGGGAACTTCGGAAGAGTTGCTCCTCACAACCAATAGAGTGGTTCAAAACAAAAGCATCATCTCTTGAAGGCTGCTCAATGTGTTATTACACTTCAGTGCGGTAAAACAAAGATGGAGAGGCAGTGTTTGTCAGTTCACTTTTCCAAGTTGTTAGAAGGCCTAAAATAGCTTCACCCGGGATCACCAAAGTGGCACGTGGCAGTTGCTGAAAGCTCAGCAAGAGGGACCCTCCACCTGATAGCAAGGACATTTTAGCACATCACTGAGTGAACCTGTGGCAGTTCATCACTATGACACCTTTGCCCAGAGCTGTGACAGCACAAGGAAGCCTCTTTATCACAGTGTCAATTGTTTACCCAGGAGCAAGTGAAGACCTCTGACACTTTGTCATATCGTAACCTCTCGTTTTACGATGCCTCTCTTTACCAACCTGTGACATTTCTCTACCCAGAGCTTGACAGTTCATCATAATGAGCTCCTGCCATCCGGCAACACAAGCAAATATGTTTATCACAGCATCATCTGTCCAGCCATCGGCAGCAAGTGAGGACATGTGGCAGTTTGTCATGGTAACATCTCTTCACCAAGTAAACCTGCAACATCTCTACCCAGAGCTGTGGCAGTTATCATGCGGAAGCTGTTTCCCTTCAGCAGTACAAAAATGTGATGTGATTCAGCAGTACAAACGTGTGATGAAAGTGTAATCGGTCACCCAGCAGCAAGGGTCTGCTCTTCCAATTGAAATCTACCTGGTAGAAGATATGATTGTCCCACCCAACTGTAAATGGAGATCTGTGACAATTCGCCACAGCACCACAAGCTATCACAGTTTCGTCACAAAGTGCACCTGTGGCATTTCTTCACTGTGGCATCTCCACCCAGAGCTGTACAAGGAAGCTCTTTGTCCAAGCCTCCAGACAGATGTCCAGCAAGCAGCAAGTGAAGACATGTGGTAGTTTGTCATGGTAACATCTCTCCACCATCTAAACTTGCATCATCTCCACCCAGAGCTGTGACAGTTCATCACGATGAGCTCTTACCATTCAGCAGCACAAAGAAACGTGAGAGTGATAATGCAATCAGTCCGCCAGACAGCAAATGAAGGAATTTCAGTTCTTCACCTCAAAATGACTTGTCTAAGAGCTACAACAAGCCGTCACAGTGAAGTCATTCCATTCAACAACAGGAAACCTGTCACAGGTAAAGACAACGTCATCTGTCCATCCAGCAGCTGATGAACATCCATGAGAATTTATCAAAGTGGCATCTCCAACAAGTTCTTCAAAATGACACATCTCTAACCAGTACAGAGCCACAACAGATAATCTGTAAGATGCCTTTCACCAAGCTGCAAAAGGAATCCTGTGATAGTCATCACTGTGTCATATGTTCAACAAGAAGGTGTTTTATATCATTGCAGTGCCTTCTCTGCAGCTACATTTTTACTTTGTGCATACATGAAGTTGGAGCGCAGGATCACTTTCACGTACCTTTGTTGACATCCATCCTCCCATCAACCTGTGGACACCTGTGACATCTGTCAATGGAGTACAAAGTAAAACCGGAAAATGTTACCTTCACACTTAGTAAGCTCTGACAGTTTATCATTTTGTAGTAACCACAAAAATTGTTAATGTTTTACTTCTTTTTTGGCCAACCGATAGCAGACAGTGTGTACATGTACATGTAGATGATCATAATGTCAGCAGTCAGAACAGCACTATTCAATATTGGCTGAGGTCTGCTTGGGGTGACTGGTGAAAGAGATCTGGAGCAGAAATCTGGAGCAGAAACCTCACTATGAGTACAACAAGATAAAGTGGGGTTTATGATTGGTGATGTTACAGGTAGAACCGTACACTGGCTCCCTGGAATGGCCTCACATCAGGGTGTTGGTTAGGAGATCATTCCCAGCTGACGGAGACAGTGTGCCACATACCTGTACATGTACATTCATTTTCTGACAAGCAAAACCTGAGGGTGTTCCATTTAGTCATTTTAAGTTTGGGAAGTTGGGGTAGTTCTGCACCAGAATTGGATTTTGTTCCATTTTTGCCTTATTTTCTTCCCTGGAAGTAATATTCAGTTTCAAACAGTATCAAGACTCCTTAACCATTAAAACAGATTTTTTTTAAAGAATGTGCTTAAGTTACCCCTCTACCAGTACTACCTTTTAAATTTAAAAGGAAAATACAACATTTGCAAACATCAAAAAATAAAACTACCAAATCATTTCGAAATACCTTGCTGGACTGTTAGTGAATAACAGTGTAAAGCATCCTGTAAAATCATGGCACCTGGTATACTGTCATTTTCAAAAAAAGTGGTATTTGGCGTTGGAAAAACTGGCTTTTTTTCAAATACTGGCCCCAATTGACCATCCCACTTGTTTGCAATCGATTACACACCGATGAACGGGTACAAGCTAGCTAGACTGGTTCCCTGACCTTACAATTCCCCAATGTATGTAACCTGCTCTGTTTCTTCTTATATGGAGTCAGGGAACCAGACTACAGGAAAATGATTGTTTTTCTTGGTTTTTATAGCATTTTCAAACCCAAAACCTCAAAAAAGTCAGTGTAACTATATTTGCTATATATTTCCAACCCCCCAATTCCATCCATTTCTGAAAATTACAGCAAAAGCAAATGATGTATATTCCCTTTAAAATCAAACTTTCATAGGCGTAGAGAATTATTTGATTATACTCTGCAAGGGAATTCTTTAAAAATCCCATTCGCAAATACTATTCAATAGTTAGGATTATTCGTGTTCCATGACACGGTATCTGTGTGCAAATGCATGCTGACGTGCGTTCAGCATTGCGCATAGCGCATATTGTTCCAAAGAGCCAGCGTTACTGCGTGGGATTCAAACATTTATCGTGAAGGGGTGGTTTGGAAGAGAGAAATGCATTTCCACCAATTTTTTTTTGAAATAAAAGTCCAAATATTTCAAATGACAAGAGTCTATATATCAATATGTAAAACAAATATTGAGTGGCTTTAAATTGTGAAATGTGAGGAATATTATCGCTCTGTAAAATATGGACTTTTCCAGTCTGCTCGGCTTCGCCTCGTGAAATGGAAAAGTCCAGATTTTATCTTGCAACAATATTCCTCCAATTTCACTCTGAGCCACTCAATATTTGTATATTACTGCACATCAGGTTTGATTCCTCTTCAACATGGAGGCATACATGTACACACACAATATTTGAGGTTGTTACAACTGATAATGTATCGCCAACCAATACTATTTCACAAATATGACCAATCACTAGCCGATAATATTAAACAAAAAAATGACTGATAGTGTAGTAAAGATAGTACACTATTGGTCAATCCTTGTTACTTTATCAGTCCGATCCAATTAATATACTACACTCTTAGTCAATTTCTGTTACATTATCGGTTGGTGATACAGTAACGGTCAATTTGTGTGACATTATTGGTTGGTAACAAATTATCTGTTGGTTACAACATTATCAGTTGTAACAGAGGTCAGGAAGTTAAATTGAAAAGAGTTTTTAAAATTATTACACGTAAGTATAATTCCAGATCATATTTTAGGGACAGAAGTGCAACAAGACTTGGCTAGTTGAACATTCACTTCAACTTTATGAGAATTTGTTTCAAATGTTAAAAACAAGAAGAAAAGGTATGCCACAACCGTACATCATGGCAGCATGCAGAAGTGGTTATTGGCAGGATTCAACCTAATGTCACTGTTCTGGATGTATGAGTACAATCCATGCCCAGCCACGTTCTGAAGACATCTTTACGAGTCATCGAGCTCGTTTTCTGAGACTAAATGTACATCTACATGTCTACGTGTATACCACTCGTCAACATGTATACTTGCATTCAGTGCTATTATGAATAACTTCTCCATTGATGACAATATCACAAATCAAATATGAACGTTCCCTTAATTTGTATAACCTTGTACTTAGGTTGTCTGTTCTTTTGCTGAAGTGCCAATTCGGGCTTTTTTGCAAAACTTGTAAAAGAGACATTCTTTTTGTTCTGATATTTCTTTCTTCTTCTTTTTTGTCCCTGGCAAATCCCATAGACTTTGTACACATCTTTTCTCGACGCCATTTTTGGCATTAAAATTGTCGTACATCATTTAAAGTCAGAATAGGCATAGTCCTATATAGCAAAGTTGTGTCCCGAATAGTGACATCACCATGATGTCATCATGGGGTCACGTGACGTCACTTTAAATCTTTGAAAATCAGTATAAAATCAATCGTGACAGACCCGAACTTGACATTTTCGGGAATTGATAGAATAATCCAGGATCTTCATCTTATCTCGTGTCAGCAAAATCACATGACCCTTTCTTCCGGTCCGAACAGGAAGTAAGTCGAGGTGCTTTATAATTTAAAATTGGAAAAAGATGTGAACTTGCTTGCAAAGATGTTAGTGTGTGGCTAGGTTACGTTGTACTTCACAAACAAATTACCGGTGACGTCATTACATGTTAGAGTACCCTCTTGCAGCGGGTTGGAAAAAGTGTAAAACAGGAAATGGTTCAAAACAAAAATCATGTCTGCTATAATTTGGCATCAGAAATTAGTCTTGCTAAATGCTCAGCAACTACTGGACACAGTCACTTTGAAGCTGCCACTTGCACTTCAGGTACAATATTTGCTGGTAAATATGGTGCTGATGCATGAGGACTATTACGAGGAACGTGGGCTAAATGATGGGCAGGGGTGTTAGAATTTCCCTCAATCAACTCATTCAAAAACAATTCCCCAAATGTCGGTCCCTTTACTCCGTGTTTCTAGATCTGAGAACACTCACTATACGGTACATGAAACATATGCATCATGTGCATGGAATCGTGGTTGGCAGAGCCGTGACGTTCAAGTTGCACATAAATGTCAAAAAAATAAGCATGTTACTTCTCTAATCTCCCCGATATTAATCCTCATACATCCTGGAACAAAGAAATGACGTCTTCAAAATCCCCAAATTGTTGAAGGTCTCACAAGCGGCGGCCATTTTGTACATGAGTGATGATGCGTGCACAATATTTTGTGAACGTTGTCACGTGCGTCAGTTTACCCCACACAGTGGTAACATTTTACTATTAAATGTGGTGGTAAATTCTACTCTTCAACGTGTACAATGAGATAATTGTTACACGGCGTTGGGGTAAATTCAGTTTCTGTAACCCATCACTTGGGTAATAACACCATAATTTGAACTTTTTGCCTTTGCTGCAGGGACTTGTAGTCCATGTTGGGTACTATTTTACCCATTTCATGTGTAAAACATTTGCACAAGTAGGAGGTACAAGCGAAATTTTCATTTTACTCAATATTGGGCAGAAATGACGCATTTTTTTTACACAACAGTTTTACACAACATAAATTTTCACTTCTTTTTTTAGAGTGTATGTTGAACCACTATGGAAAACCAGGTACTTGGCTGACAAGTTTACCAGTGTATGGAAGTCTTTCCCCTTCAGAAATAAAGAAGTGAGTTACTGTCTTGCCCACCAACAAAGGAATACTAACAGTTTCATCATTGGAAGTCATAGTTTGGGCTGATTCTCCTTTTACTATTGACAAAGCAGCTTCTATAAACTTGTACAAGTGATCTCGCATGGCAGTCCAGGTCTTTTTCGTCCCTTGTTCAGAAAATTTGAATTTCTTGTTGTCAGGAATATACTGTGGCAATATTTCTCTTCGAAATTTGATTTGATTTTTACAAGCATTGAATCTTTCATTGTGATTATCGCATTGATTCATTTTATCATCTACCTGTTGCTTTGACTGCCAAAGACCAGCATCTATAATTAAGTTAGTTAAATCTTCTTTGTGCTTCAATTTTACGACTTTTTTCCAGTTGAACTTGTTTTTCTTGCTGCTTTTTTTACTAGTGCTTCATGCCTGACTTTTCTCTTTCTTTTGCTTTTTCTCTTAGTTCTTTTGTGGGTTTTCCCATTACACTGTTTATCATTTCATTCATTTGTTCTTTACTCAAGGAAGTCATGAAATCTGATGTCTTGTTAAAAACGAAACATAACCTGTGCCTCATTGGCAATTGCAGATGCACTTGGGCGTTTCTTAATTAAATAATCCAAGTATCCAAAGACTCTTTCAGGCAATTTATTATGTTTAGGTGTGGAAGCAGTGTCCGCTCTGAAAGACTTTGATTTCTTGGCATTGTGATATTTTCCACCGGCCATGTAATCTTCTGTAACTCTGCTAATTAGCTGTTTTTATGCAATGAGTGTGTGCCTCATCATATACTTAAAGTGATGTCATCTTTTTCCCATTCAGATGACAGGGAGTTAAACACATCATCCTTGACAATGAAACTCTTGTCAAAGCATGTACTTTTACATTTGATTAAATCAGAAAGTTGTTCATCAGATTGAAGAATTTGGTGAAAGAAGGTGTTCATATTTGAGTAGATGTCACACATGTCAAGAATATGCCCTGGTGCTTCAGTAACACGCCAGAGAGGAGCGGTAACCATTTTGTTAAGTATGCCCAACACTTTACAGCCAGCCACATACAAATCTATCTGTATATCAGCATGGACAGCTTTCAACAAGCCATTGGTTTGTCCGACAACATTGTTTAGAAAATCGTACGCATAATTCCTAAGGTGAAACACTCGTCCCCCTAGTAAAAATACAATGTTAAACCTATTGCCTCGAAAATTTTGTAAATACCTTGTGGAAAATCCCTTTTGCGTCATGTACGTTCTCCAGGCTCTGAAACACCCACTTTTATCATCCCCACCCTTGGAGAGTGCCTTGCATGTAGTCCGAACAAGTCGAACTACTCCACTGTCTGAACCAAATACAGATACTCAAGTGACTGCCTCTGCTCCAACCTCCCCCCCCCTCCCCCAAGAACACATCCTCAAAACCTTTGAAACTTTTACTTATTGTTTCTGCCATAGAAACAAGTAAGTGAAGCCCACAAAGAAATTGTTCATGTGCACAACCTTCTCCTTAGCAGCATCTGTGAAATCTTCCCAATTTTGTGTTACTTTTGGCAGGCACTCTTCCCTGTATGCCTTTAGCAGGTCATTGAATTTGGATTCTGTTGCAGCCCGATCACTCATTGTGTTTTTGATTTGTGCCAGAATTTGCATGCCAACGTTAGATTGACTGGTACTACAGATACACGATATATCATCAAGTATAATTTTAAAAGTTGACAATGTGTCTTCTGCACTTTCAGAGATCATTTCTCTCAACCCCAACACGTATGATGCTTCTGCTCCAGAAACAGTGTATGTCATGTAAATGTCCCCCCCCCCCTTTAGGTGTCTCATCGGTTGATATTGTGATATTTTTTTTCTTTCTGGAGCCCCTCTATTTGACGTTGGGAAAGAAGAAGCCGCTCTATGTTCATGTGGGCAACTGTCCTTCCTGTTGGCAGGCTATCTGCTTTCTTGCCCACAAGTTCTAAAACCGCCGACATCACCTGTGAAATGTTCTCAAATGCTACATGGGCAGTGAGGAGCTTGTAAACACAAGACCTTGTTATAAGATGGAATTTTGCGTCGGGGTGATATAAATCAAATTAGGTTTTGCCCTTCACCGACGTTTTAAACACTGACCTTGTTTCTGCCACGTAGTATTTGGCGCCGTCTTAAGTTGTGGTCAATACCACGGTTTGTCCAGTTTTGTCATTGAGTTTATGATTAAGGTCAGTGTAACCGAGCTGGAAAGGTTACGCAGAAATTTGAAAGTGACACAGGGATATAATTCCACTTAATTGATCAAAATTTATTTATACCAAAAAAAACGACAGTCATTCTTCAGCAGTCTGTAATAACAGAAAACAGAAGAATAGAAATTAATTTATTTACAAATATACACTGACTATGAATCCAATATTCAATTATTTAATTATTTGAAATAACCATCTCTCCTTATCCTTGGTTATCTCTTATCATGAGAAATTGCATCACTGGTTCTATAAACCTCAATTTCCATTGATTTGTTCCATAGAAATGTTTTTGCTGCGAATTTACAAGTACATTTCTTACGAGAGGCATAAAATTATTAAAGGCATAAAAATTTAATCAAGGAGAAATAATCTCCATAAGCACTTGCTATGCAATAATTTTACAACACATTTATCTCTAAATCTCCAAATCTCCAATTTCTGAGACACTGCACGGAATAAAAGACTTTTTCGCACTGCATGTCATATGCAAATTGTTACGCAACTCTGTATGCTCTATTCCACGGAAAACACAAGAGGGCGCTCGCAATGCTTCCACAACTTTCGCATCGCTGTTTATGCTAAAAATATAAGACATCGACAAAGAAATATTTTACAGACGGGACCTGGCAGCATAATTACAGGAATTTAAGTCTGGCCGGTCACATCAGCATTAGTGTTTCTTAAGTCTAAAATGATTTCATTTTGCTGTTCCACCTGCGTCTCGAGCTCTTTTATGACTTTCATAAATTTCTGCTTTACTCTCGTTGCTGTAATCCAACTTTGCTGCTTTCTTTGTCAAAAAGTCTTTTTCGGTGCCAAGTTTCCTTTTTGCACTTTTGACCTTGTGCAACATTTTTTTCCTGAGTGTGTAACTTTTTTCAAGATCTTTGATCGTTTCCTTCTTGCAACCCGATTGTTTGGGTTTTTTTGCTGTTTTTCTCTTCTCCCTATAACTGTTAATTTATGTTGTGACACTTTTTCTCCCAGATCACGTGCCAGACTTTCATTGGCGGATTGTAGTGCCTCCATATCACTTTGTGAAGCTGTTGCTGTTGATCTAGGCCCAAGTGGTTTTGACTGGGGAACTGCGTATGCCGATTCCTCCCATGTATGTAAAAGTTCTGGGCTACGGTGGAATCTCTGCATCAGGTCCCGTCTCTTGCCATGCATGGTTTCCCACTGTTTCTGGAGAGATTTTGCAGTGAGTAGATCTGTCACTTGTGCACTCATACATTGGGCAAGCCACAGCAGAACATCATCCCATGTTAGCACAGAAGACGACTTCTTCAATTCGTGAAGCTGCTGGATGTGCTTGTTCAAAAGAACAGAAGGGACGTCCTCTAACTCTCTACCAGATTTCAATGTTTCGAGCTGTTTATCTGTGAAGCCTTCTGGACCAGGATTAGTTTTTATATCACCACAAACAAGAAGCTGGTCTGGTCGACAGATGGAGAGACTAGCGTTGGTCAAAGACTCGTTGGAAAATGCTAGTGGGACTTTCTGCTGTGCAACAAGAACAAAGTCGAGGACAACAAACACTGCAGCCAAGCCAAATAGTACCACTAGCCATGGGCTACTAAATGCCAAGCTGTTGGTTCCACGATGATGAAACTGCCTCGGCCTCTTTGGAGTTTTCACAGAGGGCATGGCAAATAAGCCCATTCTCTGACGCCACAGCTGTAGTTCATCACCCATGATGTTCTGTAACAATTCATCCTTATTGAAATGTTCGCAAAATAAATGAAAAGCGAGAAAAAAAGTGTGCAGTGCTAAATGGTATCATCCATCGACAATCATAATAAATAGCCACTTACACAATAAAAAATGTAATCACTGTGGTTGTCGATCAATCAAAATATCAATAATTAACTTGATAAAAAAAAAAGAATATCAATAATTACTCATTGTAATCATTATCAACTTTAGTAAATTTCATGTGAATATATCGGTTATTAGCATCACAAAGCAGTTTTTGAAAATTATTTATTTTTAATTAATTACCATTCATAAGAATATTTAGTATGAAATAATTTTTAAACAAAACCGAATGCTAGTGAATATTGACGTGTATACTGCCTAAATCGAACGTAGCCTGAGTTTGAAATCTACCCCGGACACCGTGCATGTAAGCTGCTTGGACCCCTACCGATATACGCGCCGTTGAGCCCAGGCAGTGTCCACGCAGTGTTCCGCTACATTGCGTTGCTGTGTGACAGAAGGTGACAACACATACAAAGGTGGCAACTTTTCTAGGGTGATTTGACATGCTTATATCATTTCTTGACAGTTTCTAGCAGTTTCATTAGGGGGGGGGGTCATGAAAAATCAACATTTTAATGTACTTACCGCATTCAAACATCAAGATACAACGTAGCAATGCATAAACGTTTGGTAACGATGCATGTATTGTGTATAACTGTACATGATATGCGTGTGTGGCAGCAAGCCATCGGCTCTCGCGAGATCGCGCTTTATTACCACTTTTTGCACACGAAGGCATACCTGCGCAGAAGTGAATTCTGAACACTTGCAATATGAGTTTTTCCTCACCTTCTGTACAGAATTATTCGTAATTGTGAAGTGCTCTGACACTTACCGGTAGTATAAAGCTATTTAAGCATTTTTTTTTTATCAAATCAGTTTCCAAATTTGACAATAACATCCTATCATTCTTTACTGTCTTTTGTGCAATATACATAGGCCTACTTCTATAAAATACGTACTTCAACAATAACTCCTTCCACTGAAACTTGGAAGCAGCTGCCAGCATGTCAGCACACTATTTTGTACCAAACATTCATTAGACTGTTCTCCAAAGTAAATTCAACCATGATTGAATTGGCATGAGTTCAATTTATGGTATCCATTTTGGAATACAATACTATGAGTTTATCTCTCTTTTTTTAAATACTATCTTTTAGAGTGGAGAGGTTATACTTTTCTGGGGCAGATCAGTTTGACACTATTCCGGTATACATTTGTATTTTACAAGAAGAAAAATGCAAACGTTTGTAGGCATAATATACGCAAAAAGCAGAAGCTTATAAACTAACTGTTGTGTATTCACATCTGATGTGGACACGGGTTGAGATTAGAGATGCTCCTGGCATACATGTATGAGAGGCCATGTGCAGATGCAAATGAATTCACAGCCTTGATATGCCACGTCATGTTTACGTATTTGATGCAGCAGCATATCGGTACCTATTTTTCAAGGGCTTTGAGATATCTGACATTTGTTGTTTTCATGAATTGTACATACTTAACACAGTTGTCCTGATGCTTGGTTTGAAACGTTTGCAGGAATTGATGTAGGTCATCTTGAGTTAATACGTAACTGTATTTTTCTTGACTCTCTAAGAGGTAGTGGATGAGACACCTCTGAACTTAGCCAGAACTCTTAAATCAAATCTTCCTGCTCTTGTGGTATCACTGCACCTTTGGTTTGCTTTTACTGCATTCCTTTTTTGACTGAGGTCTTCCACCCATAGTATTTAGCCTTTCTGCACTATTTGTGGACGTGTGTTACAATCTTCTACAAATGTTGGGGTTTTCTCCTTTTTTTCATTCTTTCAGAGGGTTTCCTAGGTTGGCAGTTTTGTGAGCTGGTTCCTTATTGTTTGTTGCAGCTACTTTTGTTTTGGAAGATTTAGCATCAGATGGAGATACTTCAGAAGACTGAAGGGGCTGTGCTTCACTGGCACCTCTGAAGATGAAGATGCTTGAGTACTGGCAGAAACTGGCAGACCCGACGATGTTTTACACCGAGAAGAATCTGGGAGATTCAACATGGCAGAAGCAGATGAATTTGTTTCCTTGTAGCCAGCTTCCTCAAAATACCAAACTTTCCTAGTCCTGGAAGTTCCAGCTCAATCAATTCCCCATCATCATGAGTCCCTTATTGGTAAGTAGTCAGAGTCTACATCATCATCTGAAGATGATACCTCACTACCACAACATGAAACATCCGACACTACATTGGACTCCAGATAGGGCATCCTACTCCCACAGGATGGGACACCTGACTCACTCAGTAAATGTTCAGTTGGTTTATATTTCAGGCGTCATATGGTATTGTCCAATGCCATGGTGAATATGAATGACCTAACTGATGTACATGTACACGTAGTTGTAGGCTCTGGTGGTTTTTTTTTACTGAATTATTTACAGTGTACACATGTATTTATTGAATTTTGTTGGAACCGTTTCATCTAATACTCATCCTGAAAAGTCACAAACACATGTACATTTGTAAAATACATGTATATGTACATGTTATGCAAGTTACAAGTTGACGATCGACACAAACTTAACAAAAACAAAACTCAAAATGTTCAAATGTATTTGACTTGATTTAATTTTTTCATCCTTTAACAAAATGAAACATCTTATCTTGGTCATTAAGAATCTATTCATTAAAACCACTGACATGCGTAAATGTTTTACATAAGGTACAGTTAAAAGACAAAAAGGGAATGTGCACCTTAAAATTGGAAGACACTACATGCTATGTTCTAATTCAATGGACAGTTAACTACGTCAGGTCAGGAAGCAATAAGATCAATGGTAATTATTTGAAGAACACAGAACTTTTGCATGACTTACATGTATCTGTTTTAAACTATTAAAATGCAATTACAGTGTTATAACATAAATAACAGTTGATGACACAAAAAATGAAAAAGTAGGCATTTCAAACTAAAAAGAAACAAGGCCAAGGGTGTAAAATCTCGGCTTTAAAGCTGATTTCAGCTTTTTTCCTTCACTTGCTGTGTATAAAAGTATAGGAGATTTCCAAACTTCAGATTTTTTTACACCTTTTCCAGCTGTTTTCAGCTATTTTTTGTCGGTGGTCACTCACACCCCTGCGAGGCCTATGCCTGAAAATTCAGTGAAAAAAAGTCTTATTCTTACTCTTGAATGAAATGATCATTTATGTTGTTATCAGCTAGACCATTAATCGATAATCTTTTTTTTTGGTCGTGTACATGAACTCGCTTGACCTTTACTTCCAGGTCTACAGGAAGGTCAAAGTTAGGTGAATTCAAAATGAAGACATTAGCCTCAAATCAAAAAATCATAAAATCGGTTCACAGGATGATCATATTACCTACTGTGAACTTGTACCATGTTACGAAGATACATGTAAATTTTGTGATGTCATTATGATGCATCAGGTATCAAATTACAAGTAATTTCAGGGTACAATTAATTTTAACATCACCAGAAGAACGCCCTCTGGCAGAGCATCAAAGAGTTGATCATTTTGAATTTTTAAAACATTGAATAAAAATTATACCAAATTGCCCCGATACATGTACATGTTTTCTGTGAGCAACCACAAATGAATTTGCACGGTTTCATGATCATAACGTCATCAGTCCCGAAGTTACTGTAGGTAGCACAAATAATGACATCTTAATGATGACCTTTTGCTTCCAAATTCTGTGATGTCATCAAATAGAAATTGGTGTGTTACTACATACGCTTTTAATTTCCATGCAATATTTTTACTTAATGATAAACAGGTAGGCACTCCTTTAATTAAATCAGTATTCCTTCCCTTTTTTTGACAGATGACGTCAAACGTTTTTAGTTTTAAAGACTACTCCTATTCAGGCGCCTGCAGCCTTCGTCAATGGCTTTGAAGCATTCACGATGCCAGTAATTGTCAGATCTGTGTCCTGCAATAGTAGTCTTGCTCTTCAGGATATCTTTGATTGCTCTAATCCTCACAGGATCTAGTTGCCGCTTCCCCTTGACACCCCTACAATTTGATTCTCTCATCTCTGTCTTCGAAAATAATAATCGGACTAAGGAGAGGGCAAAGTTGGCCTCTGAGGATCCTTTACGTCCAATATTATATCTGAAGACAGAGACTTGAGGTCCATTGTAGGGGATGAAGGGGCGGGGCAGTGGTGCGAGATCCTGCGATGGGTCGAGTTGGTGACCTTGAAGGGGGATCTAGGGATGCCGAAGATGTTGGTGGCTGAAAGCCGCAATATCTGATGCACTCCTTGATTTGCCGGACATCACTTGCCATTCGGCGCATCGTCAGGAGATCCCTTAATGGGACTGCTACCATTTGATTGGTGTTGATGGGGGAACGGCTTTTGAGTGGAGACCAAGGATCCTGTATTATAAAAACAAAAATTGTTGTGATTTTCATTATTATTATGATTACTCACACCAAAGACATTTTTCACTGGGCTAGCGTTTCTAGACATGCAGTACATACATGTCTATGTGTAAATGTGTTCTACATGCTTAGCAAATGCACCACATGTACACTGTACAATGTACATGTATTTACAATTTGTGTAACCGCACGCACTTATTACCTGTAAAC
Organism: Patiria pectinifera; assembly: GCA_029964075.1. Classification (NCBI taxonomy): domain Eukaryota; kingdom Metazoa; phylum Echinodermata; class Asteroidea; order Valvatida; family Asterinidae; genus Patiria; species Patiria pectinifera. Next base: position 41,869,822 of record CM057135.1, read on the forward strand.
AATGACATTTGTATAATTGGACCAACCTTTAAGGAAAAGGGCATAATTTTGGCACACATGTATAATTCACCTACCAAGTGCCTTTAATTATTCAGTGTGTATCAAAAAAAAAATGCAAAAAAATATCAAATGGAATGCCAGACGTAGAATGTGTAACCAACATAGATAAATATAGGTATGGTTTCAAACATACCCCTTTTACACTTTATAATGAGACATCAAACATCCAAATCTGATAATTAATCTCCACTGTGCCTTTACGTGCACAAACTGCTCTACCAATGTCACAGAGGCACTACACTTTATAAAACAATTTCTTGAATAACAAACACTTTTGCTCTATCAGGCTTAGCCCCAAAATGTGGCCTATTTACTGGACTGCCTCCGTAAACATAGGCCACACACCCACCATGTACAAAAACGTGTCGACGGAGCCAAATGTTGATTTTCACATTTGGGCTTACTTTGTAGGTTTTTTTTGCTTTAGAAACATTCTCACCCTCTATATAGGCTAATCAGAAAGTGCTGCCTTTTTCAGATGTCTAATTTTTGTGAAATTTCATATTGAAATTTTGATACGAAAACGTGTAAAAATGAATCTGGAAATTTCACGAAAAATGGACATCTGAAAAAGGCAGCACTTTCTGATTAGCCTATATAGAGGGTGGGAATGCTTCTAAAGCAAAAAAACCTACAAAGTAAGCCCAAATGTGAAAATCAAAATTTGGCTCCGTCGACACGTTTTTGTACATGGGTGGGTGTGTGGCCTATGTTTACGGAGGCAGTCCAGTAAATAGGCCACATTTATGGGGCTATATCAGGCTGCGTTTGCATTAGCGAGAGTGCACTTTAAAAAAATTCTAAATATCATTGCTATACACAGTACTTACACGTGTGGGGCTTGGTCTGTGCATCTCCACTTCATCCAACGGTGTGATATCCCACAAAAAACTCACATCCGGGAAATATGGTATCTGTTATAATTGTTAAAAGTAATATAGCCAAATTAATCACAATTTAAATGTTTACGAATATCTTTGTTAACATCAAGGGCTTCATCATGGTAGGAACACGAAATACTGTCAAATCCTGATAAGAAGAGCACTGTTAATACAACATCCTTCTTATAACAGTCGACTCTCGTTAGTACAAACTCTGTTAATACAAAATTCTGGTTATAACAAACATAAACCCTTGGTCCCGACTGTGTTCCTCTTAATACAAAATTCTGATATAACAAACAATTTGGCTAGGTCCGAACGAGTTTGTTATAACGAGACTCGACTGTACAAGCAAACTTTTAGGTCCCAAGTCTTTGTTTACTTTTTTTCCCATCACTGTTACTACAATGTATCTGTTATAACAAGGTAATTTGTAAAATCCCAAGGACCTTGTTTGACTGTTCATTGTATTATACATTAAATCATGCCACTCCGTGTGTTCATTGCATTAATGGCATTTCAAAGTACAATAATGAATTAGCATTGCTACATACCCGGACTGGGCTATTGCCGTTAGTCTCTGCTGGAGGGTCTGGTCTCTGCTGAAAAAAAAAAAAATTATGTCAAGGCAAAAATGATTTCACGTCTACATTTTAGCCTCAAATTTGAAATCATTCTCTCAGTATATCCCGTATCTGCTCTTTTTATGAAAGAACAAACCAAAATGCTGCTTCCTTATTGTTTCAGCAGGATATGGAAATTATCAAAAAATGGAATATTGTTGAGAAAAAAATGGGTCACTTTGAGCTTTAAAATGTGGAACAGTATTTGTAAAGTGTTGAATATTTATTTGTGAGAAAATCTCAATATTTAAAAATAAACATCCCAAACGCCACAGATCGTTTGATGCACAAAAAAGCACAACTGATATTGTTTCTTAATTCATGTACAGTCGAACCCTGATAAGAAGCAGCACTTTTGAGCATTGTTCCTGTACACAAATGTCTCCCAATAATTTTTGTTGATATCAACTAAGCCTAATAGGAACTCCAGGAAAATATTCTTTTTAAAAGGAAATGCCCAATGCTTCCTCTATTTAAAAACTCGAGTCAATACAATCAGGGGTAATCAATACATGTACTGTATGCAAGCGTTCTCCGATTTACTCACAAACAACTGCACCTGATCAATGGCCTCATCTTCATCCTCATCAATGCAGAAACGGGCAATCACCAGCTTTCTTCTTCTCCTGAAATGACACACAAGATAAAAAATTGTTGTTTATCTGACCACTTCCCAATTCTATTTCCATAACGTTTACATGTACATCACAGTTTAGGCTTCCCCTTTTATTGCTTAACCATTTAAAAAAGAAATTATTGTACATTGAGTTTAGTAGAGATAGCTAGCTTGGCTAGAGCTGTGGATTTATTATTCACGAACATTAGAAACCACGGAGTAAATGCAGATCACAGTTACATGTACAACTGTACTTTTTAAACTTTAGTAAGTGTGGACACTAGCAAAGTATCTTAGAGTTTTAAAGTTATTTCTGCGGGATATACCCTCATGTACAGTACTCCAAAAACGAACATACATGTACTTGAATGATCAAAAACGAACCATGGTTGGTTTCTTCTTATAGGTTGCGTTGTTGGTTTCTTCTTAGGTTGCATCGTTTGTTTCTTCTTAGATTGCATCGTTGGTTTCTTTAAAAAAAAAAAAAGGGAATGAGCAACCCACTTATTACAAAGAAGAGCTTTCATTTGGGTTTAAGCAAGCGCATGTACATGTATTCACTCTTACACAGAAATGGCCATCAAACACATTAAAATCAAGCCAAGATACATATTTTGCATTGGACATTTGTAGCTGCTTTGCAACGCTCTTTCAAAAAAAAAATTGCTATGCTAGCCGATACAGCGTAGCGTGAATTTAAGCTTGGCCGACATTTGGCGTTTGGGGGTCGGTATATGGAATATTTATGCTGTAAAATTTCCAGATTTTTTTTTCTCAGAAATGTTTATGGCATTAATGAATGTTTGCTATATGACAAAAGCTGAAAAACAACTTACCTTTGTTTTTTAGGGACGCGTCAGTTGTAGGAGCAGAATTCGTCCCTTGGCCCCCTGATACTTTGCATGTGCCTGCCTTGTCTTGGACCTGAGGTGGAAAAGAACCATGCGTCAATCTCGCTTAATTTGTAAAAGATTGCACCGTCATTCATATGTTCTGCATATTAGACTGCACCATCACCAATTGAACATACACATTGTAGACTAGACTGGTCGTGCTTTAGCGTCAGCAAATTGTTAAAAAATATGAAAGCACCAACAAGTTCTATAACACGTCTAGAAGATTCAGAGAATCAAAATATTGTAAACTTTAAAATAATCGTAGGAACCCATCGACACCTGTGCAAATTTTTTAGTAAAACTTAAAGGTCCTTGACAACTTGCACGTACATGTACTTGGATCACCACAAACCTTCCCTACTACAGTAGATGATCTTCTCCTGGAGCTCATAAAGAAAGAGATCATTATAATTCAAATGGTTGCAATATTAACACTAATCAAAACATTGAACAGTGACACTCTTTTTCTTTGTAGAAGCAAGGGTCTATTAGGGGGCGGTAAACAACTCTGATGACTTGGTTTTTCTCCCTTTGGTTTTTTTTAGTTTTGAAAATTTTGGAAACTTCTTGACGATGGCTCTTTATTGTCCCAAGCAGAGTTAGCCTCTCCTTGAGAAGGTCTTCAGCGAGTTCAGCACAGGTGAGGTAGTTATCTGCTGTGACGTTGCCGCCACTCACTCTTGAAAAGCAGACAAACCATGTCCAAAACAACACGTTTGCCCAGTTTTGTCTCCCGCCGGTTCTTCTTCTTGCCCAAATAATGCTGAATGTTAGTGATGTAAATTATCAGTAACAGTTGAACCTAAATGTAATCAAACAAAACCGGATTAACTGGCAACAGAAGAAAAAAAACAATATTGGAACCCATAGACCTCAAGCTGACATAAAATATGAAATCAAAATAATGGCAGTGGGATAAATAATGGAAAAAAACTTGCAAACACAAGTACTGGAAGTTATCTAGACATCTAGGAAGTGGTTACACAAATACACGTTAACATTTTTTTAATGAGTCACAAATCAGAGAGTTCTTCACATTTGTAGGCAGAGTACTCCAAAAACATGGGAATAGATGAATAGAGGTGTGCTTCAGGCTGAGTTCTTGCACAAAGGTGATTAAAAGTAAGTGTTTCCATGTGACGGATATTAACGGAAGTATTTGAGTTGATTTTGCTTCAGGCAATTATGCCAAATAAACATTTAGTACTGAATTGAATAAATAGTCTGTCGTCTAGATTCCAGACTTTGCTAGTTCAGATTCTGTAGTCTATCCTCATACAGCATTGCTCGTTTTTGCTGTTTGAGAAACATCCTTGTTGCTCTCCTTCGGACCTGTTAAAGCTTAGAGGATAAGACTGCTGTGTTTTGACACCAGGCTGGCAACTGGTACTCAGGAACTGGTATGACAAGTGACCAGTATAAAGACATCAGTGTAGAGGTTTTGTAGAGGTTCCTCCAGCGGTATGCCTTATTCTCCTTAGCATGGTCAGTGTACTGTTTATTGTAATGCCAAGGTACTTGCAGGTGGTAGCAACAGTTAATGGAGAACTTTGGGAGGGCTAGAGTCTTTCTTGATCTGGTCATATGCATTACCTTGGATTTGTTTGAATTAAGTTTCATCCCATTTGACATGCCCCACTGGCTGAGGGCGTCAAGGTCTGCTTGACTGATTGACTGATCATTTATTGAAAGGTTATGGTTCTGTGGCGGACTCGGCAGTCGGGGGAAACCCACGGGGACTGGTCTGATTTATTCCAGTCTGCGACCATCACGTAGTATCCCACCAAAATATTACAACTTTGATCGCTGCCATTCCTTCCGCGACTCGCACCAGCATCATTTTCTGCATCGCCAACGTACCTGCGAATAACAGGCCTTACAGTATTGACGACATCTTTGGATATGACTAAGTGATGCCACAACACGAACGTAAAGCGCCCAGACTCTATGCAATACGCTTTTCTGATTGGTCTACGTACACACCATAAATCTTAGTGCTCTAGACGCACACAAATAATTCTGCATCTATCCTGTTTTGCCACACAGGACCCAGTTAACAGTGTTGGCGTCAAGACCTCAAAGTTCGAGACCTAGACCTCATAGTCCGAGACCAAGACCGAGACTTCCCCATCCGAGACCGAGACCGAGACCTCATAGTCCGAGACCGAGACCTCATAGACCGAGACCGAGACCTTATTTTAAAAAAAAACACATACAATATCTAGCAAGTTGTGTATAAACGTGTGCACATATCAATGCAAATTTCATGCCAAACCTCTTCAAAACTTTTAAAAAACTAATGCTATACCATGCCTTTAAAAATAGCCAGGTACATTTTGGCAAGATTTTTTTAATTGTTTGATGTTCTAATGGTTTGACTAATTCATACAGGTATGTGCCCTCTGTCGCTCTTTGAATATTTCTAGAGTGCGACAGAACTGAAGTGCAATGGATGGGACATGCCCGATTGAATTAGCCCAATACAGGTTTATCTCTTATTCTGATCAGGATTTACTGTACTCGGCAAGTTGGTAGTAGTACTGAAGGTAAACTGACTAGCAATTCTGCAGAATGTCCTCATTGCACTTCAAGAACAACAACTTTGTAAAGTTATCTGCTGACTGTAGCCCTGTTTGGTCTCATTATGATTCCACATCTGCCGAAGATGCATTCCACAGGAGCACTGGAGGCAGGGACTTTTAGTGTTCTCAGGGCAAGTTTAAACAATGTCGGGTATCTGACACGATTGTTTGTCCAAAACTGGTCAGCTCGAGATCAATGACATGACAAACAGTACATGCTACTAACTGAGCAGCGATATGCTAGCGATAAAGGTGCTCTCCCTGCGGCAATTCTTTTGACATGCACTATGCATTATGATTTGCTCTGGTGATACTGTGTCGACTCCATAAGCGGAGTAATAATTATAGTAATAATTGTCTTCAAACACTCTAGAATATTTAACGGGTCTCGTCAAGGTCTTGATCCAAGACCCTTGTCAGAGACCGAGATATTTGGAGTCGAGACCGAGACCACAACATTCCGAGACCTCAAAATCGTCGAGACCTGAAAAAAATTGTCTCGAGACTAGTCTCGAGACCAAGACTTTGGTCGAGACCTCCAACACTGCCAGTTAAATGTAAAGTCCGCCTCGGACTAAATAACTTAGATAAAATTATGAGAAACAGGGCTCAATAACTTAATTCAATTATAAAATCTATTACCTATTATGCATATTAAAACAAACATTGTGTGAGGATCACTCACAAGATAGACCTCATGTACCACCTAAACTTATGAATCGATGTTATACAAGATGAAATCAGCCTCGCACCTGTACACGAGGTCTTCTTATTTTATACAATTATATGAGGTCTACTGCACCTAACGGATGAAATACAATAAGATGTCCTTGAGATTTGTATAAAACTCACCAAATTTAAGAGTAAGAAATTTGTGGACAATCATGACTATACAACAAAATAATTGCGGACAATCAATAAAAATCATGAATATGAAACAAATAATCTCATTTTTTTTTTGATTATTAGAGTCCTGGTGTTTCGACTTATTTTTTACGAATTTGTATGAGAATTTTTTTGGGGGGTGGGGACAGAGCTGGGGGGGGAGTTGACCCCCCCAAAAAAACCTCTGGATCGGCGCCTGAGCATCGTTGATTTTTGTCAAATAAAAAGTTTGGTTAGGTTATAGCCAACTGATAATGTGTGTGGCTAACTACCGCCATCTGGCAGGAAGTCTGCGTTCCCTCTGGGGATACATTCTTCGGGTTCCCCAAGGGCTGTCCACAACAACTCCCCCTTCCCAGCTACTGCTAGTATCAATCTTTTGGGCCTCGGGAGGCTCAACACTCAGTCGTTCCTTTTGACTAGTAGGCAAGGCCGCTGGAACCTCAAACACTGGTTCTCCAACCAAAGGTTCTTCATTTATCATCATTATTATTATCATCGTTATCAACGGAATCAAAAACTTCTACTGATTCTGCCAACACTCACTGCTCAACCACTAGGCTCATACTTCCATGTTCTAGGTCCTCACCAGTGTATGGCTTGAGCCTATCTCCGTGGACTACAGAAGCCCTACTGCCAGTCTTCATCTGCATTTGGTAGGTAACATCAGAGAGTCATTCCCCGGCCAATACTATCGCACCTTTGATTTGGCCAAAGTCTTGTTAACACCCAGAGATTCACTTGTCTGACCACCGTGTAGCTCTTGAAGTGCTACGGTACCTCTCTCAATTTATCAGGCAGTACATAGCTCCATCTAATCGACTTTTTGTCATCGGACTCCCAACTTCTATACAGTACACCATCCTGCACCTCCTGCAGATCCCATAAGGAGCAGAGGGTCTTGTGCGCTGAGGAAGCGGTTGACACAGTCTCCCAACTGGGACGGCTGCCCGGCTCTTTACTGAAGCTTGAGTGGACTTCATTTAGAAGGCGATTTAGCACAGGATAGTACAACCTGATACAGTTCCCTTTCTTGCTGGTGATGTTCTCCCCTTGACCCACTGTCTCTTGGACAATTCTATCAGCTAGGTGGGATTGATATACAGTTGCTATGCTTCTGTAGCCTAACAGGTATTTTAGCCACCAAAACTAATATGTCTTGCATTTTTTTCTTGTTCTTTGATAGGACCGAGTAACTTTTTCCCTCTTGAAATTCGTCGAGAGCCTGTTATCAAAACTGCAAGAAGAGGACAATATGTTGTCAGATGAGCTAAAACAGGTTCAATATACTTCAATATATGCTTTTGTAACAATCTTTATGTGAATTATGGGTTGGTTATACATTCATGCAAAAATGTTGCTGTGAATATGAATGCAAAGGGAGCTAAATGTTATCTTGTTATAGTTTCACCTTACAAAACAGTGATTTTTTGTTATCTCACTTGTTTTTTGTTCTCCCATACTTTGGAGGCATATTACATGTAAATGAACATAGTAAAAAAGGAATGTTTGACCTGGTGATTAACTAACTTTTTAAGGTGTTTTTTTTTGGAGATTGATTACCATTTCCGTTCAGTTTTCATTAATCTTTGAATTGTAAGCTTATTAATAAAAATAATCTCTTGTTTTGTTATCTCACTTGTTTTTTGTTCTCCCATACTTTGGAGGCATATTACATGTAAATGTACATAGTAAAAAAGGAATGTTTGACCTGGTGATTAACTAACTTTTTAAGTTTTTTTTTTGGAGATTGATTACCATTTCCGTTCAGTTTTCATTAATCATTTGAATTGTAAGCTAAATTAATAAAAATAATCTCTTGCAACTTGTTTTGGTCATGGGCATGTTTCTGTTATTTGTCTCCTGTTATTTTTCTGTGTCGTCCACAGGAAGGTTGCTGACAGGTGATGGCCAGCATTCTTCACCAGTTGTCCTGGTTGTCCATGGCATTTCTAATGTCAGGGGTCCTAGGATGGGCATTCAAGGATGAACCGTGCTTATGGTAGAGTACCTTCTCCCATCCTGTCTGACATCTGCCTGGGACGTATGCCAGAGCAGGTGCCCGTTGAGGGGGTCGGTAGCCAGAGGGGGGAGATGATGTCCCATTCAATGAGGCGGTAGCGATCCTGATACCTGACACCCGAGCTATATCAGTAGGTGAAGCATGACAGATACTAATTTAGCTTTAAATACCACCATGTAAAGTGATAGTAGGTAAAGATTTAGTTACTGAGCTTTCAGAGTATCATCCTAAACTGTCTTCCTGAGTGCGCAATCCTAAGGATGCAATCCTTTCATGGTTTCTTGATCCACACTGGACCTATCTTGCATACATTATCAGGGTTCATCCGTAACTTTTTTCTTCACTATCCAGCTGGGCTAGTGAACAGAGTATTTGGTCAGCAGGCTCCCACTAAGGTCAAACCCCTCCTATTCTGTGATTAATTTTCTCAGGTCTAGGTATCCTCATGACCAGAAGAATGCCTTCTACTCAGAGATAATCATTTGAGATGGCCAGCATGTCTTCAGCCATTTTGAAGACACAGACACTTTCACTAAAGCTGCGAAAGCTCCTGAGAGATACTGAGTCCCAAAGAAGAGTGTCACGATGGAATTTAATTTTGCTAACAGAGACTTGGCAACGTTGCATTTTATTCTTTTTTTGTTAATAGGTTAAACTTATTTTTTTTAAATTTATTTTATATGATTTTTATTTCAGATTTTCTTGCTCTTACCAAGGAGACATTGCACTTGATGCTGGAATGCCCTGAAGCTGCACCACTTTGTGATGACATCGAACATTAGAGAAACTACATGTACATCCAAAGTGTCTTGAGTCTTTTAAGAATGCACTACATGAAGGCTATTAAGGAATAAATATTAAATGGGCAATTCCATGCTGTTGGAGACACAAGACAAAACATAACTTAGCATTTTAAAAACATAAATAGTTCTGTTGCATGTGCCCACTGTTTTGTGAGTTATGGTGCACCATCACATCAAAGTCTGCAGTAGCCTAGGTCAAGGCGTTCGTCATTATTCGTCCATGCGTAGTAAACGATCTGTGGAATATCCTCACTATGTAGTGCGTTAAAAATATAGCCCGAACAGCGACCTCATGCGACCACTTTATTTATGCAAATGTTCGGACCCAGAAGAACGCCTCAGTCCAATCGTCCATGTCAGGTTTTGGGGGTGGTGGTCATTATGCTAATAGCCTAAGATGACCTTAAAAGTCGTTTTCTTATTGGTTGATTGTTGCGTGGAAACTTGCATATATGTTGTATGTCAATTTCTCACATTACACTCAGCACAAAAAAGGGTTGTTTCTGACACGTCTGCCAAGGGTGAATAGCTGCAAATGATTTGATGACGTCGAGATTTAGCAAGGTGTGATTGGACATGCCACATATTAGCCCTGCCTACACTTATCTGTATTCGCATACGATGTCCTGATGACTTAAAAGCTAAAGTCCATCATTTGCAGCTATCCAAAAAGTAACTGACGTAATTATTGTGGAAAAAACATACTTGGTTGAAAGATAGTAATGGAACTAAACTCCCTGTGAAATTATTCTTCCTGGTATGCTGTCATTTGAAGAAATCAACGAAAAAAGGCCTTTCCAACGGTGCTTCTTAAGACGCACCGTTAGAAATTTCCGTTTTTATTCAGCAAAGCGCGCGCTGGCGTTGACATGACGTACACGCGCGCACAGTTGCTATGATTCGACGGATCGGTGCGCTACATCGCGTAACTGCAATTGGCTCAGTGAGAACTTGTCTCGGACGCTGAAGTCAGGCCCAATTCAAAACATGATTCATGTTTTTATTTGAAATCGAGAACCTAGAATGTTGATTTTTTCAAAATATGCAGCTGAAGATGAGCTGAAACTTCATCAAATTAGTTGTTCAGCATCCTTCTTTATATTGTGAAAACTTTTGTTGCTTCAAACGAACAAAATGCACAAATTACAAATGATGGACTACACCTTTAAATAGACTTTTCAATAAGTTTTTTTTTGTATTTTTTCAGTACTGTTTTTCTCCCAATTATGTCACAGTGTAAGTTTTGAGGGCATCTTTCTGGTTTCCAAATTAGTTACTGGGCCCTATTGTGTTGCTGTTTATTTGCGTATTTTAATATTATTTGTGCATTTATTATATGAATGTTATTAAGTGATACAGGTTCTGGTTGTACATTTTAATAAGGGAATAAATGTGTGTTTGGGAGGTATTAAACACTCTGTTTAAGACCGGTTTGAGTCTGGATGGGTGATAATTACCCGAGGCGAAGCCGAGGCTAATTATCGCCCATCCAGACTCAAACCGGTCTTAAACGGTGTGTTTAATACCGACCGAACACACATCTATACCCATTCATAAATACCTTTTCGGTCCAAAATAATTTTTAAAAATGTCAAAAACTAGACGTTGCCAACCATTTTGTTCAACAATTTTACATCATGTTTTACGAAACACCCCTCTGACTATAATATGGAATGCCCCTCCACAACTCGTTACCTTAAAGGGACATTGGCGTGTGCATCGCGCGGACTGCGCGATGTCGCGCAAAACTCAGCTGGGCTGGTGAAGTGTGAATTTCGGACCATAAAATACTGATTCACTGGTAGTACATTGCGCATGCATACGGGAGGAATTTGAACGTTCAACCAATGAAACGTTAAAAGGCACTGGATTTCATAGGAGTCCAAATTTCAGGTGACACTGGAAAAGTGTTTAAGAACAGCAAGCCATGTCTTTATCATCCGTTTAAGACCGACCACGTGACGGGCTCTCGACCAATAGGAATGCGTAAACTGTCTTAGATATTTACGTATGAATATTCATAAATATCTAAGACAGTTTACCCATTGCCAGTGGTTGAGAGCTCGTCACATTGCTGGTCTTAAACAGATGAAAAAGACATGGCTGGCTGGTGTTAGACACTTTTCAAATGTCACATGAAAAATTTTGTGTAATTTTTTGTAATTGTGGAACAAAATCGTTGGAATTTGTTTAATTTTGACCTGTTTTGACTTTTGGATTGAAACGTTTTGGTTTTATGACGGAAGAGATATATACAAATGGGAATAAATATGTGCTTGGTTGGTATTAAACACTATGCTTTATAGGACCGGTTGAGTCTGGATGCTGATAATTACCTTTGGCTTTGGTAATTATCAGCATCCAGACTCCAACCAGTCTTAAACATTATTGTTTAACACCTCCCAAGCACACGTTTACTCCTTGTTTTTTAAAACCTTGCTACTAAAAAGCTAATGAAATCCAGAAACGAATTTTGTTGGTTTCTCCCATTTTGGTGAAAAAATAAAAATAAATGGGGACACCCTCTATTGCCCACAAATAGCTCATGACTGTTTATTTAATTAATTAATTAATGCATGGTCCACAATAGCAATTAGTTTAAACATAACGCATACGGTAAGAGTGCTTTGAAATGTAAATGAAATGCAGTCATGAAACCAAATTTGTCATCAAGCAAGAAAGTTCAACATCAGTAAATAGTCCAAATACATCACAGGAAAGTTTGTCTTTGTGTAAAGTGCAGTTTGTGAAACTAAATTCCTATTTAAGTTCTGGGGGGAGATTCAATTTTTTATGAAATAAATTTGAAATTTGATGGCATCGAATCAAGCCAAATGGCATAAGTAAAATATTGGACTGTCTATAGAGTGCAGTGTTCATATGCTTTTTTTTTTAACCTACTACACTCAAACCAAAAAAGAAAGGCCCCCCCCCCGATACTTTTTTTTCTAACTCAAACTAATGAGAACCTCTCGCTCAAATAACTACTAATCAGTACAGAAATTCCTTAGCAATCCAGCCATACTCTTTATTTGGCCCAAAACACTGATAATGTGTACAATTTATGCAATGTATGACAAATGGTACCGAAAACATGTATATGGGCAAGTTGTGGTTCACACTCACCTTGCATGCATGCAAAAGCACAACTTTTTTCGTTACCATGTCATAAATTTCGTAATCTTGTACACATCATCACTGTTTCGGGCCAAACAAAGAGTATGGCTGGATTGCTAAGGAATTTCTGAACTGATCAGTCGTAATTTGAACAAGATGTGCCAAGTAGTTTTCGAGTTAGATGAAAAAGTATTAAGGGGGACTTTCTTTTTTAGTTGAGTGTAGTACATGCATTTGTGATCGGTGTTTAACTTATTTCACTTAATACATGTAGTACTAGAAATTATTTCTGAAATAAGGTGTCACTCTTTATTTAAATTGGTATGTTTTTCTTTGTGAAGTGGTTAAAATTTTCTGTTATGTTTTCTATTATGTTTACTACTCATTGTTATTTGTACATGTAATTGTTTTGTCTATGATTCACTGTTTGTAATATCCCGGAAAATGAAATAAATAAATAAATAGATTTTCTGAATTTAAAGGGAAGAAACGAATTGGATGCTGTTGGTAAAACTCACTGACAAGGTACGGCCCTGGGGTAAAAGCCAGATTGCCTCTTTTTCGCATTCAAACAAATGTTTATGGTCAAACAATTATTGCCAATTTGTTCCCAACTCCCATGAGAAAAAAAATCTGTAAAAATTTCATAAGAAGAGCTTGCCACTAATATTTTATACATTAAATGGACAGAATACAGATTTTTGTAAAGGGAAATAAATTAATTTTTACATTTATTACGTTAAAAAAACTTGTGGTTGTTGTTGAAATAGTTTTAAAACAACTTTATTTTAACTTTACAAAATTGTTAATTAGGTTACAGCAACAGAAGGTATATTGAATAAATGTCTAAATTTGAGAACAAAACAATTTGGATCTCTAGTGGTTTCCTTCTGAATATTCTTCTTTTCTGGTTTATATTCTAATGAAGGCAAGGGTCTTTTTTTTCTTTTTCAATATTTGGTAATATAACCTTAAGTATTAGTTCCAAGCACACATTTTTTGAAGAAGCCTGTGGCCTAGTGGTCTAGCTTACTGACCACCAGAAACCGGGTCCCTGGTTCAATCCTAGTCCAGGACAGGTAGTACAATTGTTTCTTACGGCAGTGGTATTTTTTTTTTTAATAAAGAAAATAGTAGCATAGGTTGGGGTTGAACCCTGTACCTCTTGCATAGCAGCCCTCTCCTTTTCCACTAAGTTTTGGCATTTTCTCCTCCTCGTTTTTGTAATTAAAACCCTTAGGTTGTTTATTCTTAGACAATTTTCAGCTCTGGCCAGATTTTTAAATTGCAAGGGGGTACCCCTGGCAAATTTACTTGGATCTGAGGGTCTGATGCTGGGTGATTGAGGAGTTACGAGCTGTTGGGTTGAGAGCGGGAGGGTAGGCTTCGGGACTCTTAGCTGGCTTGTTGATGGTTGAGTGAGAAATAGACTATAAAATGAAGGGTTTCAAAGGCTGATAGGTCTTCAAATTGATAGGACTTGGGGTTTGTGGGTGTTGGAAGAGTTAATGGGGCTGGGCTTAGATTTGGGGACATCATTGCTTCCTTTTTACTTCGACTACAATTTTGGATTGGATATGGCCAGACTTCTTATTTGAAGTCCTGTTATAGTCCAGATCTGTCTTCGCAGTCCAATCAGACTGGTAATGGACTCTTTGACTTTTTGGACCTGTTAAAGCCAGATGAAGAACATATAAGACTGCAAGAATGCTGGTTGCCAGTGGTCTGCGAGATGGATGGACTCTTAGCGTGATGGTCTTGATGCCACCTGGTTGAAGGGCCTCCCTTGACTGACCATAATTATAGGCTGCTGTTGGAGTAGGTTTTCATGCTTCATAATTCAGTTATTTCACAGTTTATTGCCATCTCTTGTCAAGGTGTTTAGCGGTCACATGACAGTCTGTGCCAGTACAATTTAAAGATTTTTGAAGGAATAAGTAGATTACACATGGTATTTTGTTTTAATGTTTGCAAATCCTAGGTTTTTCCCCTTAATTTCTGACAACTCCAACCTGTGTGCTTCAAGGAGCGAAAAAAAATTGCAATTGTGAAACTGTTCATAACTCTTTGGAACAGTGCAATAATAAGGCAAAAATGACAGTCTACAGCTTTGATTCTACAGTGTTTATTGTGTATTTCTCTACACTTTTTTTTTACATTTTTCCTCCCAGACAATTTCTCTTGAAATTGTGTGTATTTCTTTACGCTATTGTGAACAATCAAAGGACAACAAAAGCCGAGTAGATTTTTCTTGAGTTTTCATCGAGACAAGTGGGTTGTTCTTGTTCCATGTTCTTGTTGTTGTTGTTGTTGTGTATTTTGTTTGCACTGTACATGTTATTCTCTTGCTGAACACATTAATTGTTATGTTGGACAATTCCCTATGAAATGTCAGAGGCTTTTTGTTCCAAACGTCCTTTTCCCACTAAATAGACAGCTGTTTTGATAACATTTCAGACGCTTTTCTTTAAGATATACATGTAACTACCAATCAACTGACAAAATTTCAATGTAATGCAAAGGATCTTTCTTGAGTTATCGTCCAGACAACAAGTGAGTTTTGTTTCACTAAACATTGTTAATAGTTTGCATTGTACTTTTCACACAGAATTAACACACTATTGTTTTGATTAAATTCACTTTGACAATTCCTCTTCCTATTAAGGCTTTTTAAAGATATCACAACTGATCAAAAACAAGTTCAATTGACTTTCCTTTTCATTGTACTTTTTGCACTGAACACACTCCACTGTGTTTGTTTTATTAACCATGTTGCAAGAAAACCTTCATGGGGTTTTCACCCGTTATTGTCTGCACATGTGCAGTTGTTAAGACCAATCAGACCATAGAGCTACATTTTGTACATTAAATTATTAGAGAGCTTATTCACATCTGAATATGATGAAGCTTGCTGGGTGAATGCATCAATGTTTATCACGTGCACACAAGACTAAAAAGTAAGCATGAATATATCAGTTCAAAATGTCTTGAGCTCGGACAATTTTGGAGTATGCCAGAGAATGACGATTCAGCGCTCTCTTACAATTTAGTACAGCTTTATGGAATTGAAATTTCAAATGATAAACTATGACTGATACAATATAGCTCTGTTGTATCAGGTTTACTAACCTTAGTTTAATACAGCACAAAATATATCTTCATGAAACACCTTCAACTGACCATTTTTAAAATCAAAGCTAATCTTTGTTTGTACGAGTGCGTATTTTTCCATTTTAAGATATATTTTTTTTAAAGTGTATTTTTCATTTCGTAAAGCTTTAACAAAAGTACTACTGACCATGAAAGTCTTGCGTAATACAATTTCTGTATACGTATTTAATGAACAAATTTTAGTTCACATTGTTTAATCAAGAAAACGTTATATTGCCTTACATCAAAGTGATCATCTCTCGAATCTCACAATGGTACCATCTTATTTCAATACTTCAAGTTATGGAGGGATCTCATTGACATAGCTGACAAATTACGTTCCCCTTTTTTTCCGAACTGTCTTTTTCAGAACATCATTTATTGTTATGTATTGAGCAGCAAGGATGCTTTATTGATTCTAGTAAATATTAAACATTGATATTGTAATCACTCAAGAAAGGTGAAGCCGACTATATATCAAACCTGTGGTATGTCAAAATTGGACACTTTCGGGCGAAAAGTTCATTTTGAGTTATTGCAATATCAGTGAAATAAGACTACTCTTTCAAATGCCGCTTTCGTTGCTCTATCTGAATGTCATGCTACTTTAGTGTCATTTCAGCACAAATTGTTTAAAAAAAAGAGTCATTTTTTGAAATGACATGCTGATCAACTCCGAAAGTGTTTTAAAAATGAAATTTGAGTTTAAAACCTTCACCGAACGTCAAGTCTAAAAAAATCTCAACAGTTATTTGCAGCCATTCTACGTACCACGCCACACATCGTTTTAACTTTCTGGGAATGTTGGGAGCAAGGATGTTATTGGGATTCAAAATGAGTAACCCGTCTCAAAGATGTTGACCTCAAATACACTTCAATAAAGGTACCCATCCATATAATGCTATGCTGGAATGTACCTGAAACCTGGGCACAATTTCTTGGCTCTACTAGTCTACTTACCGTAACTGAAAAATACCTGCTTACTATAGCAGGAATTTTGACTTTTGCACATGCGTACATCCCACAGGGTAAGCACAGATTTTTTTCTGCTAGCTTGGTTAGCACAGAATGGTGATTGTAAGCATGGAATTCTGTGGTTAGCAGAGCCATGAAACTGGGCCCTGGTTTTAGCAAAACTTCAAATTGTAGCTTTGAGTTGCCCATTTTCATGATTATTTCACATACAAGGTCAAAAGAAACTTTAAAATAAGTTTTCAAGTATACATTTTGGCTTTTGAAACCGAGAACTACTTTTCATCACATTTACAACCATCTTGAATTTCACAGACTTTGTATTATTTTCTTCAATGCTCGTGTTCATTCTTTTCACTTAATAATTTAATTAAGGAATTTGTTTTTATTTGTTTTTTTTTGTGAGTTGGGTAAGATAGATAACATTGTAGCGCCCTCTAAGGCTGCTGGACATCTAGGGAAACTTAACTATCTGGGTGCGCTCCTGACACTCCTTAGCCCCTGAACAACAGGAGTAGGACCTGCAGGTTAGCAGGAGTATGCTCTCCGTCATACCGGGAGTATACTTCTGTACTGAGAGTAATGCACAGGCAACATTTTCCTGCACCCAGGAGTAGCAAGAGCAACACGCTCGAACGCAACCTCTGTGTGTGTGCCACTTGCTGAGACAAACAGTGCCTTCATGTCACATGGTTGACTGGATCCATGCTCCCCATATCTGGAAAATAAATGAAAAATCGCAAATTATTCAATTCATCAAATTTAGCTCCCTCCCCCCCCCCCAAAAAAAATAGGGATCAAAATTGTTTGTTGTGTTGGGTGACAAAGGGTATACAACTGATCCCAAGTTTATGCAATGATGTTGTGTAAATTTTATTTTAGAAAGTTCATGTCAACCAACTTTCTTCAGGCTCCCACGTCCTCCTTGTGAATTATAAAAAATTATAGGACTTTCTTTTTTTTTTGATTCGGAATCAACATGTATGCCCTTCTTTCTCTCGGAAAATATTTGTTTTCTGAGCATCAGGAATACATTGAACTTGGCTTTCAAAAAGATTTGGCAGCACGTCTCCAAATTGCTATGGCTAGCAACAATATGCGTATAATGACAGCGGCTTTACTGACGACCATGTATGCGAGGCGTTCTGGCAAGTTGAGACAAAACTGGGCAAACTGAGGGTCTGCGGGCATTAGGCATATTAGAAAAGAGAATGTGTCTTACAATGCTGTGTATTGCGCTTCAAACATTCCGTTGACAAGTTATGGCTGTTTTTTTTTAGTGGTTGGACACAACCCGACCACTCTTTGGATTTGTTGTGATTAATCTTTCTTTCTTTTTCTTTTTCCGTACAGCACGTTTCCGCGGCTTTTCTCCTAAACGGTATATGATATGAACTTGTAACTATTAGCATATATTGACCCTCATTCCGAGTAGTGCATATTACACTGACGTCATAATGACCTCATCGGGTGTCAAATTACAAGCGATTTTCGTTGAAAAAAATGACGATCTTCTTTCATCTATAACTCTTTAACAAAACTATCAATTATGCTCCAACTTTGTAATCAGATAGACCATAAATTGATAAGCATTTTTTGTCATGTACGTAAACTCGCTTGACCTTTACTTCCGGGTCTACCGGAAGGTCAAAGTTAGGCGAATTCAAAATGAAGACATTAGCCTGAAATCGAAACAAAACACAATTTCCTCCGAACGGTTTACGGTATGATCATAAAACCTAGTGTGGACTTGTACCATGTTACGAATCATCATGACGTCATCAGGTATCGAATTACAAGCAATTTGATTGCACGATTTGACTAAATAATTTGACCTATATCTCTTGAACCATATAAAGTATCGTGTTCGTTTTTTTCGTGAGGTTGTAGACGGTGCCTAGAGCAACATTTCTTATTCCCGGGCACAAAACTGCTTGACCTTTACTTCCGGTGTTACCGGAAGTGCAATAGAAACTGAATCTTACTCTAAAACGGAAGCATTTTACTACAGACAAATATATTATGGAAGTGTTAAGTGAGGAATGCCAATCACAAAAACATAATTTTGACGTCATCCCACTAAATGCCGCCCTCTAGCGGCACATCGAAAACCGTTTAATCTTTTAAAATGTTACAGCCCTCAATCAATTTTTTATGATATATTGCCCCCTATATATCCCCTTATGCATCCCCTTTCATAGTCATGACATCATCAGACCGGAAGTTACTGTAGGGAGAATTCAACAATGATCATTTTATTTTGAATTTAAATCCATCATTTGATCCCTGTCTCATGACTCTGTTTTTTGCCCCCCCCCCCAAAAAAATGACATCTGTTACACTTAATATTGACCTTTCGCTTCCAAATACTGTGACGTCATCAAACTGGGAGTTATCTGTTATTATTACATACACTCAATTTCCATATTTCCATGCGTTATTTTTACTAAATAATAAACAGGTGTCCTCCTTCCCTTTTTTGACTGATGACGCCATCAAACCGGAAATAACTTGTACGTGTACCTAACTGTTTACTGAAATTTATCATACATTAAAAGATGCATTCTTTTTGTACAAAATAATTGGTACTGGAAATGTTGAAGTTCTTGGTCCTTCTGACATAAACATATTCATAACTTAATTGGACAATCTCTAATAAACATTGTTGTCTACCCGACCACTCTGCGTTTGTAACAACAAACGCGAACCTCTAGTTTTAAATTCGCTTTTATCAACATGTCAAAAAAGTAAAATACAAAGAGAGTTTAGAGTTTTCTATTTGTGAAAATGAAAGATACCACTTAACTTCCATAAAAAACTTTTATTCCATTATTTTTACCAAAAAGACCCAGAGGTCGCCCAGCAATGGAGAAACTGTATCCCAATATTGTGGATGAAGCACAGTCCTTCATCGAAAGCAATGGCTTCAAGGCAAACAGAAGACAGCAGGAAGACACCAGGACATGTGGATCTACATTAAACCTGGGGAAGCGACATCTGCTTCACACTGTCCCAAACCTGCAAATGAAAGACCACAGTTGGGCAAGTGTATATTAAATAGGCGTTTATAAATAAGGAGTGGGCAAATGAAATGAACATTCAATAACACATTAAATTCAAGTAAGAGTGAGGCCCATAAACGTACTGTTGACGTTAGAAACCTTCTTCAACATTGGCACAATTCCAGTATAATAAAGCGGATGTTTTTATTTCATTGATAAAAATAAACAGACCAAATGGATTTCTCAAAGTTCATTCACAACTCAAAATAAATTCAATGGCGTGATACATCAACAACCTTCCTTATTTCAGGTCTGTGGACAATAGCCCGTTGATGCCCACTAATAAGACCTGATTGATGCTCATGTCCTGGCGAAGGAAAACTCCTTCTGCAAGGTCAACAACATTCGCTTCTATTTGGCAAGGGTGTGCTACGCTCATGAAATGGCCTCCAAGTTCAGCTCTTGTGCTATTGTCTACTCAGTAGACAATAAAAAAAAAAGATTAAGGTCAGGGAGTAAACACTGGCTGTTGACTGTCAGATTAATGTTTCAAAATTTTTCCCCACT
This sequence comes from Patiria pectinifera, assembly GCA_029964075.1. NCBI lineage: Eukaryota > Metazoa > Echinodermata > Asteroidea > Valvatida > Asterinidae > Patiria > Patiria pectinifera. Next base: position 41,889,999 of record CM057135.1, read on the forward strand.
CAGGAAGCACCCAATTACAGCGACCATGACTTCCCACACCAGGCTACCTCATCGTGCCATCAGGATACCTGCGCATGCAGCTTTCCAACAAGATGACCAAAGATGACCTCGGCAGAGACCAATTCAGTTGTTTGTGTTTAATAGGAAGGGGCGTAATCATACATGTCGCCACTACATTATAAGTTAAATGGAATGGAGTTTGGCCGCCACCATGCATTTAAGTTTTTCCCAGACATGTGTTTTCTTAAAAAGAAGTGGTTTTCTGGCTTAGAAAATAGCAAGGAAAAAAACGGTTTTGTGCGAGCAAAATTCAGGGAACAATCTGTTGATACTAATAGCTTGAGTATTGAAATATTGAGCAGCTCTAAATTGTGAAATCAGATGAATATATTATCGCTTGGCAACATCTGCACTTTTCCATTTTACTCATCTTCGGCTAATTTACCTTGAGTTACTTGTCTTATTTGCCAAAACATTAAGGGCTCGGACTATTCCCAAGCAGCTCCCAATGCAAAGACAAGGCTATTGCTAACCGCAATTGACCGTTGAATTCATTGGTGGGTATGATGTCTAAGGTTTGCCCTCTCCCTGCATGTATCCTTACATTATGCATTAAGCATCTCTTTGAGGCAGTTCTGTCACTCTGATGTCAATGCACCCGTTAAAGTGTTTGTAATTTTTAAATTCAATTTTCACCAGAAAACTGCTGAACAAGTTCCATCTATGTCTGACTCCCAACTCACTGATCTAGGTGTCACGACAATAGGGGATCGGCATCGATTGATGCAACCAAGGGGTAAGTTTTCCACACAAAAAATGCAGCCATTTCGGTGCAACCACAATAACCATGTCTGCCCTTAAAGGTACTCATTTACTCCTGGGTGGGGAGAAGCACTGAGGAGAATATACTCCTTTCATAGGCACTGCTACAAAATTACAGCCCCCTTGCCACTTTAATTGTCAAATGGTTTATTTGCAAGTGATACAGCTGGTTGTGTTGTACAAGTGTAAACTTGCAGCATGTCACATGCACAGACATGATGTAGTTTTTCAAAATGTCTTATTTTGCATTCATATTTTTTTTTGTACAGGATCTATACTCTCAAGATTTTTGCCAAGGCGGCACATGGGTCCAAAGCACATCACATCCTGCAGTCCCTCCCAGGAAGAAACCCAAAATGAGACCACGGTCTCATAAGTTCCTTTGTTTGGCAGATCCAGCTGCACTTAAGGCACCATCACCAAGTGACCGCCAAGAGCTCAAAGATTGCGGCCTGGGGGAACAAATAATTACATTCGACTTAAATAACTCACCCAATGACTTTCATCAGATACTGATTGAAAAGTTTCCAAAACTAGGAAATGGAGGGGGCTTTGAGCTTCTCATTTGTGGCGGTGCCCGGAGCCTGGACCTCATTCCTATCAAAGGAGTACTCCTTTGATAGGAATGAGGTCCAGGCTCCGGCACCGCCACAAATGAGAAGCTCAAAGCCCTCCATTTCCTAGTTTTATATACTCTCCACAGAATTTAAAGGAGCGTGTCGGCCAAGGTCGCATTTTCATCAGACCTATACAGCAAGCGTTGGACACGGAAGATGTAAGCGAGGTGTGTCTTTGACAGCATGATACTGTATTGACAAATTATGTGTTATATTGAATGTACATGCAGGCACTGAAGAAATCTGTTGCTAATATTGGCTGGGTATCCCTGGTGAAACCTTTCCGTTGAAAACAAAAGGGACAAAAAAACCTCAATCCATGCCCCATATGTAACATATCAGATGTACATCAAGGTTGGTATGTTAAACATCCTTAATCCTCATTTTTAAGTCCTAAGATTAAAGGCCCGACTGCTATTTTATCTCATCATTTGCAGTAGGACACGTTTCCCCCCCCCCCCCCATAACTGACAATGAATGTTTTGCAAGTATATGTTCTATAACCGTTACCCAGGAAATAAGTAAGATCAATTTGATCAATATCAGTCTTGACGAATGAGGCATCAAAATAAAAGAATGTGGTCTGAATTGAGATCAAACTTTCATGTCATATGTTACAACAGGGACATGAGAATTCGACCCATGTTTGATAATTGAAGAAGCCAAAAGCCCAGGAAAAATACCTTTTAATAAAAGTCTTTTCTTCCCTTTTTGACATCCAGAGAAACGCATCTGACTGTGGTCTAGATCGGACAAGCATGAAATGTGGCCAAGAAGTCAAATTGAATCTGCTGCAAGAACATTATGAGGAATGTGCAGATAAGAACCAGTAAGTAAAGTACCTGTAAGATGCCTTTACATTCAAAACTACTGTTGAATGCATAAAGAATGCTGTCCGGGACATTTGTGACCTTTTTAGATAATTTATTTATGCCTGTCTAAATTACATTTCTAATTCTATTCTATTTCGAACTACTGAATGTTTGTATAACTGCTGGACACCTTTTTCTCAAGTGTTTCACTGAAAGGTCTCCTTTGATAAACAAGAAATTAATCAATTGGTGAGTGTCATCATGCAGTTAACTAAATTATGTGATAAAGCGTCATTGTGCTTTGCTCGACTAAAACACTGATTTGCAAGAGTACATTGACTGTGACAATATTGCCTGTATCTTTCTCTCTCTAAAGCCAACAGTGCTTCAGCAGCCACTGCACCTCCCCTAAGCTCCGGTTCTGTCTCGGAGGAATCTGGCCTGGGGTCCGGGTACCAACGGCTGCAGAATTATGGAGGGTGGTGGCCTGTCTGGTGGCAAGAAGATGGAAGTTGAGCAATCACAAAGAAGATCGAAATGTCGCTGGAGGGTTCAGGGAAGCATCGGCGCTGGAAAGCGTCATCAGACGATGAAAAGGAGTATGAAGAGGATGACCTCTGCCAATACTATCGTCTAACAAGAGTGGGTGAGGAAAAAAATACCAGGCATGTTCGTACGATTACCAGGTTAGATTTAAAGACTTTGATGAAGATACGTTTGAAGAAGTGGTCCCACATTTAGGAGCAATATTTGGTGATATTTTGCAAAGGATTGGGGAGGGGGTCCAATCACACGATAAATTGCAGTTCATTTTTGATGCACCGGATTTAGAGTACCCTGTTTCCTTGCCATGTATGCCTCTTGATGAGCCGACGGTGGACCGAATAATGACTAGGCTTAGCAAGGTTTTGCAATCGTTCAGTTTGTTAAGATTTGACCATGAGGTCCACATTCATTTTATTCAAATGCCAGATTTGTTTGCGAGGAGCTGTCGGCCCTGGCAGACAGTATTGACTTTAACGCGTTGGAGAAAGTCGACCCAGCTCAACCAACACTGGAAGACATGATCTTCGGGGCCGACAATGTTATGGAGGGTGGTGGCCTGTCTAGTGGCAGGGAGATGGAAGTTGACCCATCACAAACAGGATTGAAACGTTGCTGGAGGGTTCAGGGAAGCATCGGCGCGAGGAAGCGTCATCAGAGGATGAAAAGGAGTATGAGGAGGACGACCCCTGCCAATACTACCGTCTAACAAGAATGGGTGAGGAACATATGAAAAAAATACCAGGCATGTTCGTACGTTTACCAGGTTAGATTTAAAGACCTTGATGAAGATATGCTTGAAGAAGTGGTCCCACATTTAGGAGCAATATTTGGTGATATTTTGCAAAGGATTGGGGAGGGGGTCCAATCGCACGATCAATTGCAATTCATTTTTGATGCACCGGATTTAGAGTACCTAGTGTTTCCTTGCCGTGTATGCCTCTTGATGAGCTGATGGTGGGCCGAGTAATGACTAGGCTTAGCAAGGTTTTGCAATCATTCAGGTTTTTAAGATTTGACCATGAGGTCCACATTCATTTTATTCAAATGCCTATTTGGGGAGAAGTCAAACAAAAATGGTGAAGATGGCGGGAGTGGGGAAGAATTTGTTAAACGCAAAAGGTCCATCGTTCACATAGACGACAAGGGTACAAATACATGTTGTGCTTGGGCAATTGCTACAGGCACTGCCTAGCTCACATCGAACTGCCCTCTGGAAATACTATCAATATGAAGCGTGGCAGAGCAATTCAGGGTATTAAAGCCTCTATTTTGCATCAAGACGCAGGGATGCCAGAAGGACCATGTGGTATTCTGGAATTAAAGAAAGTTTCAGATTTTTTTTGCGAGGAGCCGTCAGCCCTTGCAAACAGTATTGACTTTAACGCGTTGGAGAAAGTCAACCCAGCTCAACCAACACTGGAAGACATGATCTTTGGGGCCGACGTCATTATGGAGGGTGGTGGCCTTTCTGGTGGCAAGGAGATGGAAGTTGAGCCATCACAAATAGGATTGAAACGTCGCTGGAGGGTTCAGGGAAGCATCGGCGCAAGGAAGCGTCATCAGAGGATGAAAAGGAGTATGAAGAGGATGACCTCTGCCAATACTACCATCTAACAAGAGTGGGTGAGGAAAAAAATACCAGGCATGTTCGTACGATTACCAGGTTAGATTTAAAGACCTTGATGAAGATACGTTTGAAGAAGTGGTCCCACATTTAAGAGCAATATTTGGTGATATTTTGCAAAGGATTGGGGAGGGGTCCAATCACACGATCAATTGCAATTCATTTTTGATGCACGGGATTTAGAGTATCCTGTTTCTTTGCCGTGTATGCCTCTTGATGAGCCGACGGTGGACCGAATAATGACTAGGCTTAGCAAGGTTTTGCAATCATTCAAGTTTGTTAAGATTTGACCATGAGGTCCACATTCATTTTATTCACAATGCCTTTTTGGGGAGAAGTCAAACAAAAATGGTGAAGATGGCGGGAGTGGGGAAGAATTTGTTAAACGCAAAAGGTCCATCGTTCACACAAACGACAAGGGTACAATTACATGTTGTGCTCAGGCAATTGTAACAGGCACTGCCTCGCTCACATCGAACCGCCCTCTGGAAATAAACAATATGAGGCGCGGCAGAGCAATTCAGGGTATTAAGGCCTCCAAATTACATATGGACGCAGGGGTGCCAGAAAGACCATGTGGTATTCCAGAATTAAAGAAATTTTCAGATCTTTCGTGAGGAGCTCAAGATCTTTTGTGAGCAGCTCAACCTACACTGGAAGGCATTATCTTCGGGGCCGACGACATTATGGAGGGTGGTGGCCTTTCCGGTGGCAAAGAGATGGAAGTCGACCAATCACAAATAGGATTGAAGCATCGTCATGACAAACAGCTGGAGGGATCATGGAAGCGTTGGCATGGGGAAGCGTCATCAGAGGATGAAGAGGAGTATGAAGAGGCGACCCTGCTGATACTGCCGTCTAACAAGAGTGGGTGAGAAACATGTTAAAACAAAATACCAGGCATGTCTGTACAATTACCATGTTAGATTTAAAAACCTTGAAGATACGTTTGCCGTGTAGGTCTTTGGATGAGCTGACTGTGGACCTAGTAATGACTAGGCTTAGCAAAGTTTTCATTCAGGTTTTTAAGATTTGACCATGAGGTCCACATTCATTTTATTCAAATGCCTATTTGGGGGAAGTCAAACAAAAATGGTGAAGATGGCGGGAGTGGGGAAGAATTTGTTAAACGCAAAAGGTCCATCGTTCACACAGACGACGAGGGTACAAATACATGTTGTGCTTGGGCAATTGTAACAGGCACTGCCTCGCTCACATCGAACCGCCCTCTGGAAATACTATCAATATGAAGCGCGGCAGAGCAATTCAGGTATTAAGGCCTCCAAATTGCATAAAGACGCAGGGATGCCAGAAGGACCATGTGGTATTCCAAAATTAAAGAAATTTTCAGATTTTTTTAACCAAATTCAGAATCATAGTAGTTTCGCGCCACCACATGAATCAAATGATTTTTCAAGGGGCTTTTAGAAGACCTCATACAATTTTTTTTGTATCAGTACAAAGAGCATTTCGATTTGATACAGTCGATGTCTGGATTCTGTAACAGAAGCAATTATTGCTTAGAATGACTAACAGGATACCATGAGTCCAGAGCAGAGCAGAGCAGAGTACAGGTTTAGCGAGAGCAGAGCAGAGCACAGGTGTAGTGCAAGATGTAAACTCTGCTTCACTGAAGGGCGTAAGTCCGGTGCAAATGAAAGATTTAGTAATGGTAACAACTGCAACAGAAGTTTCAGGGATGCAGTTTGTTATTGTAATCGTAAGCGAAAATTATTCAAAGGCCATCAATCAATTTATGCAAAACAAGGCTTACATGTACAATGCATGTTGGTTCCCTACCTGAGAAAAAGGAAACAGGAACCCGAAGAAGGTATGAATACGGAGAGAAGAACCGAGTTCAATCAGTTACCGTATATGAAGAAGAGGTTAAGTTGCTGCTAGCATACTGAACCTCTAGATATTTTATGTCACTGCTGTCAATACTTTTGGTCGTTGTTTAAACAGGTAACTTCCTTGGGACCAGATGACGATGGTGTGGATCCTTTCAAAAATTGTATAACTATCGCCTCACCTTGTAATTTAAACTTTAGATACCTCTTTCTGGCCCCTGAAACCATACAATATTACCTCCGCATGGTTATGAAACTAAAGAAAATCAATCCAAAAAAGCTCTACAGTGGATGCGCTATGTTAATAAAGTTGAAAGGATTCAAATACAGCATGTGAGAAATAGGGGAGAAAAGAAGGTCGGAAAATACAAATTTGATGGATTTTGTCCTCACACCAAAACTTTTTATGAGTTTCAAGGGTGTTTTTGGAATGGTTGTCCCAAGTGTTATACTGATCGAACCACTGTAAATAAAAGAAGTAATCAGACAATGAAGAAAAAAAAAGAGTCATTCAAATATATATGCCCTTCAGTGCACTTATGTCGAGATGTGGGAATGTGAGTGGGATAGCAATTGTACACAACGATGTCATGTTTCAACGTGTTATTATACACATTTATCAATCCATCCACAATGACGATCTATTTGACATCGAAATTCATCAAGGCTGCAAGCTGGGAAGTGACGGTGTACGTCTTCCAATACTTCCACCGAAGCAAATCTTCCCTGTATCGAGCTCCGTCAAGAACTGGTAGACATCGTCAATAAAGAAGAGTTGTACCTGGTCCTGGACGAGAATCATCTGAAAGGCCCTTTGCTATCCTTTATGCCAATAGCATATAGTAACTGAAAATTTTGGCTATGCATCTGAATATTTTGGGTTGATCAAATGTAAAGTCTACCCCCGTCAAATTTGTATCACCTGCTACTGCCATGCAGGGCCAGTAATAAATTAATGTTTCTCCTGAGCTGCACATGCTTAGAACAGTCCCAAAAGACACTGTGTGACCATAATGATGAAGAAAGAGCATTGAGGGCTACCTGGGTGTCAGTCGAAATCAAAAAAGTCCATTGAGTTAGGATATAAAGTTCGTGACATAGACATCGTGTGGCACTTTGATAAAAGAGAACAATACGAGCCAGATAGTAAGGAAGGTGGTTTATTCCGCTCCTATGTTAACACAGGAAGATATACAATGGTATATTGAAGAGTGCTATCAATATGAGGGCATTATGTAAGACCGAAACAAGATAGAGAAAAACCCTGGGTTAAGGGCCTTGGCCAAATTCATGCTTAATAACTGTTGGGGAAAATTTGGGCAGCAAACAAACCAAAGTTGTATCAGAGCTGTCAGAATTATTTAACTTGTTGGTTTCTGATGAAAACATTGTGACACACATCAATTTCAACAATGATAAAGTAGCCGAGGTTAAGTTTGAACAAGAAACTGCGATTATAGAACCGAATCCTCGTACCAATGTGGTTATACATGTAGCCGCATTCACCACAGCCCATGCTTGGCTACAGCTGTTAAACCCCAAATCCATACTGTACTTTGACATAGATAGTATAATCTACATGTATGTTGAAAGACCGGGCAAGTATTACCATCCTGTGGGCGACTATTTAGGACAAGCTACAGATGAAATTGACCCTAATGATGGAAATACATTGATTGCTTTGTAACAGGGTGACCAAAAAATGATGCATATCCGTTAGACACAGGCAAAACATGTTGCAAAGAGAGGATTCATGTTAAATTATCGAAACTCAAAAAGGAAATAATGAAGCAGTGTCAAAGATCGTCAGAGTTGATATAGATGCCAAAATCAGTATAACGGATCCGTATAAAATTATGTGTAACCCTAAAACCAAGCAAATTATAACTAGGTCTACGAAAAAAGACTACTGATTAAAGTGGTTTTTTTTGGAAGGGGGGGTTTTAAAAAAAGCATTTTGAAAAGGGTACTTGTATATTTGTGCAAGAGTGGGCTGATAAGTTCAACCGCAGTTAAAGTTCAGCGAGCATGCAGGATAAGATGGTTGTTAACTGGTCAGAGTGTAGCCAGTGTATTTTGAAACTTGGTAGCCCTCATCCATACATTAATGCAGTTCAAGGAAAGTGATGCCACAGTGAACCAGGCGGAACTATCCACTAAATGTGGCAGTACCAAGTTTTACTTGTGAATTTTCAGTGTTTTAAATAGGAGTAGTCCCCCTTAGAAAAGAAAACCATTTTAGTTTTACTTAACATTCCCCCCCCCCTTGTTGGTAGTGCTCCCCCCCCCCCCTTTTGTTGGTAGTGTTTCCCCCTGTTTGTTCACTTTAGCCCCCACGTTGCACCTATATAAGCTGCCACATGTTCCAGCCTCATTCAGTTTAGCCACCAGACAGCAGAGACAAGTTCTATATTCATTTAAATGTTCCTCCTACCTGGAGAGTGGTTTTCTGCTTGAAGTTTATCTGCTGTTGGAGTCAATTGGTGAGTTTTTGTGTATACTAATTTTCAAATATATTCCGTTTTAGTTCATTAAAAGTCTGTTTAGTTCACAGAGTAAAGGTTGACTCTGGTAAGTTTAGATCTTGAGAACTTCAAGTTTTGAAGATTAGATACCCGTTTTGCTTAAGACAAATTCAGTGTTTTACTTCTATTGATGATGGTTGTTTTATCCTACTTAATGAAAGATTTTGTTTTTTCAACAAGTTCCTTTTCAAGTTCTTTTGAGAAAAGTTTCTTAGTTGCTCTATTTGTTTTCAACCTTGGTTATACTTAAGGATAGATTTTTGTTTTATTAGTAAGAAAGGTTGAGAGTTCATTTGGATTCTAGATTTTGTGTTTTTCTGGTACATTTTCTTAGATGTTAAAGGTTTTTTTAAATTCTTGACCATGTGCTTTGGTTATAATCTAAAGAGATTTCCTTTGTTCCCAGGTTCAATGGCCGAGTGTTCAGAGTTTTGAGCCAGTAGAGTTATTTTATGATGTGCTAAGCCTTCACTTTGGGGATTAGAGCCTCCCACTTCCCTTGGCTTGTTTATTGCTTAATGAATATGCATTAGATCATGTTTTCTCTTTCATTCATAAACTAAGCAGTCACAGATACAATGCCATGGATTTTTTTTAAGTTAACCGATGAGATTTCGACCATAATAGATCACGACCCAAGAATTTCAGCCATCATGCATGAGCCCATTCAAGGATCTGCAATGGATGTATGAGGACCAGCTCCAAGACCGGTGGGTAACCCGTACGCCTTTTTACAAGACTGCCTCTTTCAATTTCATAAGGTGGCAAAGAAGATGCTCGCCAAGGGTTTCATTGAAGAGGACCTACGAATTCACCCGAAGGAACTGGATAAAATGCAGCATGTTTACAACAATCCGCTCATCTGTCTGGAAATGAGTCTGTTGTGGAGGGAGTTCAAGGTACTGGAATAAAGTTAGTTTTTCAAACTGCCCCAATGTTACAACTTGTTTTATTGATGTGAGCTCATCACATTAACAATATGGTCCTTTTAGGACCATTATATTTTTGAAAAAGAGTTTGGAATTTCACGCCTGTTGAATATACTTCTTTCAACTCTGCTGTGTTTCTTTCACATGGATTAATGACATCCATCTTCATGTAAGTACACAATCATTCAGTCCTTTTCTAGACTTTGTTTCTCAATGTCTAGCCCCATTTGAGGATCTGCAATGGATGTACGAGGACCAGCTCCAAGATGGGTACCCGTACACCTATTTACAAGACTGCCACAGTCAATTGAATAAGGTGGCAAAGAAGATGCTCGCCATGGGTATCATCGAAGAGGACCGACGACTTCACCCGAAGGAACTGGATAAAATGCAGCATGTTTACAACAACCCAGTCATCTGTCTGGAAATATTTCTGTTGTGGAGGGAGTTCAAGGTACTCGAAAAACTTTAGTTTTTCAAACTGCCCCCATGTTATAACTTATTTTAGTGATGCGAGCTCATCACATTAACAATATGGTCCTTTTAAAGACCATTACATTTTCAAAAAAAAGAGAATGGAATTTCATGTCTGCGCATGTATTTCTTTCCCTCAGCTATATAAGCAGATTTCAGAGGAGAATGGAAACAAGGAGCGCCCAGGCACCTCTGACTATCAGACCACAGCGTCGGATAACCCCCTTAACATCATGGTGGTTCCCACTCCGAGGAAATTGTCATGCCATGGTCCAGTCCTTCCAAGACCAAGTGTACGTCAAGATCAGGGACTATTTGCAGAGCAAGGGGAAGGGTTTCCTTTTGTGGCTCAGGCTGGTTCTTGAGGAATCAACCCAACACTGGAAGAGTGAAGGGCGTTGGTAAGGTCCATTCCCAACATCAGTGAGGCCGTGGTGGAGGCTGAACGTCAGTGCAGCCCCCCAAAAGAGGATGTGCCCAAGATAGCCCAAGACACCTTAGCTGATTCTGGGAGTACTCCTTGTAGCTCTCCAGTTATAGCAGGCGAAAGTAGGTATTGTATTGAAACCCCACATCCTTAACTTATGCCCAGAAAAACACATGTGCATCTTATTCTGCATTTTACTGACATAAAAACTCATAATAATTTCACTTATTTCGACTTGATTACTCAACAGCTGATCTTCAGATTTTTATGGAGGAGGAGGAAGAGGAGAAACAGGACGAGGTCAAGAAGGACAAGGCAAACTTGGAGGAGGATGAAGGGAGCGAAGAAGACCAAACAAAGGAAGACAATAAGGAGGAACTACATGTATGAGGTGATTTATATTCCGCAATTCATAGAAGTAGAATGTTGTTCTATTTTTAAACAAATGCTTGCTGTTGAAATGCTTCCCCTCATCGATACATGGGCGAGGACATTACATTGTATGTTACGGGTGCTAGGTAAATTACCCCTTGCAAACTCAACACACGTGCATGATGCTAGAGAGGTGGAAGCACATAGAAACGTATTTCGATGAAACTTTTAGCATCTTTTAAATAACATTAATCAAAAAAGGGAGTGTATGTTCAAATTCTCCAATTCACCGAATTCATTCATTTTTTAGCCGATGAAATTTCGACCATAATATATCAAGACCCAAGACTTTCAGCCATCATGGGCCCATTCAAGGATCTGCAATGGATGTATGAGGACCAGCTCCAAGACCGGTGGGTAACCCGTACGCCTTTTTACAAGACTGCCTCCTTCAATTTAATAAGGTGGCAAAGAAGATGCTTGCCAAGGGTTTCATTGAAGAGGACCGACGAATTCACCCGAAGGAACTGGATAAAATGCAGCATGTTTACAACAATCCGCTCATCTGTCTGGAAATGAGTCTGTTGTGGAGGGAGTTCAAGGTACTGGAATAAAGTTAGTTTTTCAAACTGCCCCAATGTTATAACTTGTTTTATTGATGTGAGCTCATCACATTAACAATAATTATGGTCCTTTTGGGACCATTATATTTTTGAAAAAGAGTTTGGAATTTCACGCCTGTTGAATATACTTCTTTCACCTCCGCTGTTTTTCTTTCACATGGATTAACGACATCCATCTTCATGTAAGTACACAATCATTCAGTCCTTTTCTGGACTTTGTTTCTCACTGTCTAGCCCCATTTGAGGATCTGCAATGGATGTACAAGGACTGGCTCCAAGACAGGTACCCGTACACCTATTTACAGGACTGCCTCAGTCAATTGAATAAGGTGGCAAAGAAGATGCTCGCCATGGGTATCATCGAAGAGGACCGACGACTTCACCCGAAGGAACTGGATAAAATGCAGCGTGTTTACAACAACCCATTCATCTGTCTGGAAATTTTTCTGTTGTGGAGGAAGTTCAAGGTACTCGAAAAACTTTAGTTTTTCAAACTGCCCCCATGTTATAACTTATTTTAGTGATGCGAGCTCATCACATGAACAATATGGTCCTTTTAAGGACCATTACATTCTCAAAAATGTTCATGTCTGAGCATGTATTTCTTTCCCTCAGCTATATAAGCAGATTTCAGAGGAGAATGGAAACAAGGAGCGCCCAGGCACCTCTGAATACGAGACCACAGCGTCGGATAACCCCCTCAACATCATGGCGGTTCCATCTCCGAGGAAATCGACATGCCGTGGTCCAGTCCTTCCAAGACCAAGTGTACGTCAAGATCAGGGACTATTTGCAGAGCAAGGGGAAGGGTTTCCCTTTCTGGCTGGTTCGTGAGGAATCAACTTAACACTGGAAGAGTGGAGGGTATTGGCGAGGTCCATTCCCAACATCAGCAAGGCAGTGGTTGAGGCTGAACGTCAGTGCAGCCCCCAAAAGAGGATGTGCGCAAGATAGCCCAAGACACCGTAGCTGATTCTGGGAGTACTCCTTGTAGCTCTCCAGTTATAGCAGGCGAAAGAAGGTATTGTATTGAAACCCCGAATCCTTAATTTATGCCCAGAAAACACATGTGCATCTTATTCTGCATTTCACTGACGTAAACACTTATTATTTTCACTTTCATTTTGATTACTCAACAGCTGTTCTTCAGATTTTTATGGAGGAGGAGGAAGAGGAGAAACAGGACGAGGTCAAGAAGGACAAGGCAAACTTGGAGGAGGATGAAGGGAGCAAAGAAGACCAAACAAAGGAAGACAATAAGGAGGAACTATGAGGTGAGTTATATTCCGCAATTCATAGAAGTAGAATGTTGTTCTATTTTTAAACAAATGCTTGCTGTTGAAATGCTTCCCCTCATCGATACATGGGCGAGGACATTACATTGTATGTTACGGGTGCTAGGTAAATTACCCCTTGCAAACTCAACACACATGCATGATGCTAGAGAGGTGGAAGCACATAGAAACGTATTTCGATGAAACTTTTAGCATCTTTTAAATAACATTAATCAGAAAAGGGAATGTATGTTCAAATTCTCCAATTCACCGAATTCTTTCATTTTTTAGCCGATGAAATTTCGACCATTATATATCAAGACCCAAGACTTTCAGCCATCATTGGGCCCATTCAAGGATCTGCAATGGATGTATGAGGACCAGCTCCAAGACCGGTGGGTAACCCGTACGCCTTTTTACAAGACTGCCTCCTTCAATTTAATAAGGTGGCAAAGAAGATGCTCTCCAAGGGTTTCATTGAAGAGGACCGACGAATTCACCCGCAGGAACTGGATAAAATGCAGCGTGTTTACAACAACCCGCTCATCTGTCTGGAAATGAGTCTGTTGTGGAGGGAGTTCAAGGTACTGGAATAAAGTTAGTTTTTCAAACTGCCCCAATGTTATAACTTGTTTTATTGATGTGAGCTCATCACATTAACAATAATTAAGGTCCTTTTGGGACCATTATATTTTTAAAAAAGAGTTTGGAATTTCACGCCTGTTGAATATACATGTACTTCTTTCACCTCCGCTGTTTTTCTTTCACATGGATTAACGACATCCATCTTCATGTAAGAACACAATCATTCAGTCCTTTTCTGGACTTTGTTTCTCACTGTCTAGGCCCATTTGAGGATCTGCAATGGATGTACATGTACAAGGACTGGCTCCAAGACGGGTACCCGTACACCTATTTACAGGACTGCCTCAGTCAATTTAATAAGGTGGCAAAGAAGATGCTCGCCATGGGTATCATCGAAGAGGACCGACGACTTCACCCGAAGGAACTGGATAAAATGCAGCGTGTTTACCAACAACCCACTCATCTGTCTGGAAATATTTCTGTTGTGGAGGGAGTTCAAGGAACTGGAAAACCGTCAGTTTTTCAAACTGCCCCCATGTTATAACTTATTTTAGTGATGCGAGCTCATCACATTAACAATATGGTCCTTTTAAAGACCATTACATTTTCCAAAAAAAAAAGAGAATGGAATTTCATGTCTGCGTATGTATTTCTTTCCCTCAGCTATATAAGCAGATTTCAGAGGGAAACAAGGAGCGCCCAGGCACCTCTGAATACCAGACCACAGCGTCGGATAACCCCCTCAACATCTTGGCAGTTCCCACTCCGAGGAAATCGACATGCCATGGTCCAGTCCTTCCAAGACCAAGTGTACGTCAAGATCAGGGACTATTTGCAGAGCAAGGGGAAGGGTTTCCCTTTCTGGCTGGTTCGTGAGGAATCAACTTAACACTGGAAGAGTGAAGGGCGTTGGTAAGGTCCATTCCCAACATCAGTGAGGCCGTGGTGGAGGCTGAACGTCAGTGCAGCCCCCCTAAAGAGGATGTGCACAAGATAGCCCAAGACACCGTAGCTGATTCTGGGAGTACTCCTTGTAGCTCTCCATTTATTGCAGGCAAAAGTAGGTATTGTATTGAAACCCCACATCCTTAACTTATGCCTAGAAAACTACATGTGCATCATATTCTGCATTTGACTAATGTAAACACTTTATGTTTTGTTTTGAATACTCAACAGTTGATCTTCAGATGGTTCTGGAGGAGGAAGAGGAGAAGCAGGACGAGGTCAAGAAGGACACGGCAAACTTGGAGGAGGATGAAGGGAGCAAAGAAGACGAAACGAAGGAAGACGAAACGAAGGAAGACCATAAGAAGGAACCATGAGGTGATTTATATTCTGCCATTCATAGAAGTAGAATGTTATTCTATTTTGAAACAAATGTTTGCTGTTGAAATGCTCCCCCTCATCGATACATGGGCAAAGATATTATGTTACGGATACAAGGTAGATTACCCCTCGCAAACTCAACACACGTGCATAATGCTAGAGAGGTGGAAGCACATAGAAATGTATTTTGATAATGCTTTTGGCGATCTTTTGAATAAGATTTATCAGAAAAACGAATGTTTGTTCAAATTCTTCAATTCACTGAATTCATTCATTTAAGTTAGCTGATGAAATTTCGACCATAATATATCAAGACCTAAGACTTTCAGCCATCATGAGCCCATTCAAGGATCTGCAATGGATGTATGAGGACCAGCTCCAAGACCGGTGGGTAACCCGTACACCTATTTACAAGACTGCCTCCTTCAATTTCATAAGGTGGCAAAGAAGATGCTCGTCAAGGGTTTCATTGAAGAGGACCGACGAATTCACCGGAAGGAACTAGATAAAATGCAGCGTGTTTACAACAACCCGATCATCTGTCTGGAAATGTGTCTGTTTTGAAGGGAATTCAAAGAACTGGAAAAAAAACTAGTTTTTCAAACTGCCCCCATATTATAACTTATTTTAGTGATGCGAACACATCACATTAACAATCTGGTCCTTTAGGGCCAATACATTTTCAAGAAAGCGTTTGGAATTTCACGTCTGTGAAACAATAGACTATCTAGGCTTCCTTTTTAATTCTTATTGTATTTGCATTTTATTAACCTTTGAAATACATGTACAAGAGTAGGGGGTAAAATAACAGTCAGGGACCATACCTAAACTTAGCAGTAACAGATACAAGACCATGGATTTCTTTTTAAGTTAGCCGATGAAATTTTGACCATAATATATCAAGACCCAAGACTTTCAGCCATCATGAGCCCATTCAAGGATCTGCAATGGATGTATGAGGACCAGCTCCAAGACCGGTGGGTAACCCGTACGCCTATTTACAAGACTGCCTCCTTCAATTTAATAAGGTGGCAAAGAAGATGCTCGCCAAGGGTATCATCAAAGAGGACCGACAAATTCACCCGAAGGAACTGGAGGTGTTTCTGTTGTGGAGGGAGTTCAAGGAACTGGAAAAACGTTAGTTTTTCAAACTACCCCCATGCTATAACTTATTTTAGTGATGCGAGCTCATCACACTAACAATATGGTCCTTTTAGGACCATCACATTTTCAAAAAGAGTTTAGAATCTCACGTCTGTGAAAGGACTTTTTCACCTCAGCTGTTTTTCTTTCACATGGAGTAAGGACGTCCATCTTCATGTACATGTAAGTACCGGTACACATCATTCAGTCCTTTTCTGGACTTTGTTTATTAATATCTAGTTTAAAACATGATGTTACCGTAGCAAAAAATATCAACAGTTTACGGATTGACATACACATTACCAGAAGGCATATTACAGTCGACTCTCATTATAAAGAGCACTTTTATAAAGAGGTTCTGCTTATAAAGAGCAAATTCTGAGGTCCCAAATCTCAGGTTCTCTTTGTGCTTCTTTGTTTCGCTGTCCTTTTATAACAACATTCCTGTTATAAAGAGGTAATTTGGCTAGTCCCATCGACTTTGTTATAACGAGAGTCGACTGTACATAGATTTCCATACAAGTCATTTTCTGCATTTTAACAGTGTGGACATGACCCTACGGATTTTTGTTTTTGCGGAGTGAACTTTTTAACTGTCTCTGGTAATAGCCGTTTGTTTTGAGAATCACCCTGCTTATATCTTTGTATAACCGAGCGATGCATTTGGCTGTTTATAATTGTTTCGGGTGTATTCAGGTTCATGAACCTGGATTCGAGAGACATCCTTGGGGGACGAAGAAAAATAGGTTCCAGCATTTGATTTCCAAATAATAGGTTTTACAACTTTTAAAGGATATTTTAATAAGCCCTTTTTCATGTTGCACTTCTTTTATAATTATTCTTTGTGGTTGTACTAACTATCCAACAGTCACCACATCATAGTAATCAAATACATTGTTGGTGCACAAACTCATGTACAGCTGATGACTGCAAACAAATGCTGTCATGTAAAATTAAGTATTTAGAAGTGGTCAATGGAAGATTATAAGAAAGATGCACGCACACTTGATGAAATAAGAGATACGGTATGTCTAAGCAGAAACAAAAGCAATAAACAAAACTTGTGTGGCAGAGCCTATTTTCCAATTTCTTCCCATTCAAATGGTAGTCCCAGACCCACTGCATTTTGTTTCTTTGCATATCGGATCAACTACCAGTAGTCTTTCAGCTTATTCAGATTTTGAAACGAACTGACAAGATATTTCATCGATCTTTGAGAGGACATTGTGCAATTTGCTGGTTGCCTCTTCACTGTGGGTCCTGCAATGATAAATGGCACTAGCACCAGTGCAGTAGGGCGTGCAAATTTATATCCTTGCAGTTGCAAAATGGCCAACCAGTAGAAACACGGAAAATGTGGGAAAGAAGCGGTCCGCAAAGAGCAATGCCAAGGAGATTTTGACAGAAAAGAAGATGAATAATCCTGAGGCTACGATGAAACTATATATATATCTCATTGATGTGATATAAAGTGCCACCATTCAGAATAGAATGGTAATTACATGTAGTAAGAGATGTTTTCCATTGGCTATTTTATTGCTAGAGATGCCATACCAGTACTCTATCTGACTTACTCAAAAAGTTCTTAAAACGTTGAAGGATAGATACATCCCAAAATTGGTGGTGTGTGATCAAGTTACTTCAAAAAGTAGTATCACTTATTACTTGTTTCATTTTACAAGAGAAGGCTCATCAGTTGTCAGAACTGTTCTCCCTAGAGGGATGGTTAAGTCTTGACTACAAAAGTTGTCATAGAAGTTATTTGCCTTGTTGCATTTGTATAGGGATGATATTGTCAATAAAAAAAAAACATCTGAAAAGTGGATAAAAATGAAAAATGCACTGCCTCTCTTTACTGATGTCTTTCCTTCCGGGTTCCGAAGGTCTGATTTCAGCTTAACTCTAACAAATCTCACACCTGTTTACTACAATTCAGTCTCAATTATTGAGTTGGTCATTACTTTTTCTTTAAAAAGGGGATTCATTTGAAATGAACTTTACGAATCCTCCAAATGACCCATTATGAATTACCAGTAATATATTTAGCCCTTCTTTCTGCATGTGCTTCAACACTAAAGGAGACTCGTGCCTAATATACTAGTACAGCAATACAGAGACTTGATTGTACTTCTCTGCACAATCAACCTCCTTGGAGGATGTGGAAAGATAATTCTGATAATTAGGTGTCAAGCAAAATAAGCATGCTGTTGCAATATGCAATAATTACAAAAGTATGTTGTTGATTTCACTATACAGTCAATCTCGTTAGTACAAACTCTGTTAATACAAAATTCTGGTTATAACTATCTAACATAAAGCCTTTGTCCCGACTATGCATTTATGTGCACAATGAATGGGACTGATGTTCATCTTAATACAAAATTCTGATATACATGTAACAATAATTTGGCTAGGTCTGAACGAGTTTGTATCAACGAGACTTGACTGTACATGTACTTCATACAAATGTAAATATAAAAGACCATTCAGTTTAAACTCTCTTAAACGTGTGTATCACCACCTTTCATTTCTCAGATGAATGCTCGCTTACACTATTACGTGGCATAGATGGTTTATATACAATCTGCTTCTTCCAAAATCTTAACAAATCATTGCACTCATGTAAGAATCAGTCAAACTAGTATCACATTGTCAGGAAACTGCTTGAGATTGATTCCTAAATTAGAGTTGACTCTTTGGAATTTCTTAATTCTGATGTAGGGTTATTTAAGCTTACAGTTAAAGAATCTGCAATACTTCATGAACAAATGTAACCTCCCTTCAATTTTTTTTTCTCACAAAAACATACATATTGTAGGTACAACGTACATATATGTGCACACTTACTCCGTCAGCTAGGATAATCCCCCAACTGGCACCCTGATGTGAGGCCATTCCTGGGAGTCAGTGAACACTCTCGTTAATGCCATGTGCAGTCAACTCAAAGCCCACTTGGTGCCGCATCTCCCCTTAATACCAACCATCCCACCCTAGCCCCCCCCCCCCCAAAAAAATATAATTAAAGTTGTTAAAATAATGATGACCGTTGTTCAGGCACACTCTTGTCTGATTCTGTTAGCCGTTAAAATTGTTCAAGCACACTCTTTGTCTAATTCTGTTACCCGTTAAAGAAACCATATTTTACTTTGTCATATATTTTTTCAAACCGAACCTCATTTTTTGTGGTTACTGCTAAACCATGCAGTTGCTACTCTGTTAGAAGATGTCATTCCAAGGAACTGTTACAAGTCTTCATTTGTCATTGGGTGAATTGTGACACATGCAGCTGTCACTTCTGGATGGACCGATGACAGAGTGATCACGGAAGACCTCATGATTCATTTTTAAAAAGTCTCCATTAATTAGCCCCTGTGGAGAGCTGTCATTGCAAAGAACTGTCCCGCCTACAGGTTCATGTACATCATAGTGTTGATGTTTTGCAGTGCCAAGTTGTCACAGGTAATTCGTCTGCTCATTGTCAGCCCGATGACATCATAACATGTATCGATCATAAAGTTCCTTTTGCTGGGTAGTTGGAGTTCATCTGGATTCTTGAGCAGAGGAACCCAGTCACTTGGTAATGATATGGTACTCAGATTATCCGTTACAGCTGCTCTTGGCTGGACAGATGACACCTTTGTAATTTATAATAAAGTTTCTTTGCTCCTGGGTGAACAGACATCATGATCAACTGTCATGGACCTGGATTTGCTACTGGCGACTTAGTAGACAAATTGTCACAGGTCTCTAATTGCAGCTGGGTGATATATCTCATCGTGATGAACTGTTCACAGCTTTGGATTCGCTAGTGGTGACTGTGTAGAGAAATGACATTGTGACAAATTGTCTGAGTTCTCCATTTGCAGCTGGGGGAAAGATCTCATCATGATGAACACATAGTTGTTACATAGATGTTGATGATTTAGAGAATCGTTACAGCTCTGGGTGGAGATGTTGAAGGTTTACTTTGTGAAGAAATGTCACAATGGCAAACAGCCACAGATCCTCACTTGATGCTGGGAGAACTGATGACGCTGCGATACAGTTGTCCTGGTACTACTGTACGGGAAGAGCTAAGCTATCATACATGTAGCTAGCTCTGGGCAGAGCTGCCGCTGTGAAGAACTGCTACCGGTGCACTCAGTGAAGAGATGTTACTGGGATTGTCGCAGGTCCCAATTTGCTACTTCACATGTAGGTGGATAGTTCCTCATGTAAACAACTTTAGTAGTCTCCACCCATCATTGGATGCTTCCGGGGGAAGCGATTATAGGTCTCCAAACTCAACAATGCAGAGAGAATTGTCACACACCTCTGCTCCATTCCGGAGGAAAATCACTGTACTGAAGTGTAATACTTGAATGCACTCGTTTTTGAACCAACTAATGGTTTCTATGGTAGGAGCCACTTTTTTCCATAGTTTCCAGTTCCTTCTGAAACAGAAGTGTTCCACGCTTTGCCAATGAGCTTCACTTCATAGTAGATATTTCATGTATAATCACAACTTGATGTGAATTCTCCGTCTGAAGTAATGACCTTTCGCACTTCTATGGCAGTTACATGACTGAAGAAGCATGTACAGCAGTACCCACAAAAATGATAACGAAACATCGGAAAGAATCAGAAAGAAAAATATGGTTTCTTTAAAGGTTCTACTTGTGGAGAAAAAAAATATTTATTCTACTAGCAACAAAACCAGTTCCTTTCAGAAACATACATGTGCATGTTCACAGACACAAAAATATCTGTGTAAATCGGGGTAATAATGTCAACTTTAGATACTGTACATCTTTGGACATCTACCATGCAAACTTTTGTATTACTTTAAGTATCATAACTTGACTTGACACATTTGCAAGGAAACAAATTCTTAACAAACTTTTGGATTTAAATGAAGGCCACTTTGTCCATAAAATGTTAATAGTACTACAAGAAAATCATAAGTACTACAAACAATCATATATTACACATACATGCAGTGTTAAAAATTAATCGAAACGTAACAAAAAGGCAAGTATAGTCAAATACAACACACTGCCATACGTGTTGCATTTTGGAAATGAAGTAATATATACAATGTAATGTGAGCATAAAATATACCGAAAAGTCAGCTTTTCCTTATAAATCATGTCCCATTATTCCTAAAAGTAAGTTGCTTCTAGACACCGTACAGTGTATGTAGCAAGAATATCTTTAAAACCAATGGAAATATTTGTGTCATGCTGTCACAAGTGAAGTGTTTTCTACACTTTACCGGTATATTACTGGTTTATTAAAAATCATTGCGGTGGCACATTCCGAATTAAGATGACACTACAATGTAAAACCATTATTTAATACAAAATTACCACAAAAATGCAATAAGACACCATCCCCATTTCAAGCCTAAAAAAGAAACCTAATTCCCTTCACAATGCAACAAGACACGTCCTGCAAATACATCACTTTCAAGTAAGATATGGCAATTTTACATGTGTTCCCCCCCCCCCCCCCACGAATTGAATTCAAACTACCGTATATTTGGTATCTTTAGAGTGGAATCATGTGACTGAGTTTAAGCATTCTTTGGTAAGTCATACATGTATTTTGTGAGGCCAAGGAGAGATCTAAGTATAATTATACACATACCCAACAATTGTATCAGACACACAGAACACACACTTAAAGCAATATCCATGTACCTGTATGTACATTGCTCTAGGTTCATGTTCTGTGTACCCGATGCAATTGTTCGGTATGCAGTTTGCATTATAGTGTGCACAATTCATTAGATAGTAGGAAAAACCTTCAAGGATTATGAAAAATTCAGACTGGAGAGAGACAGTTGAAGGAGAAATCAGCTGTGCTATGAAGAGTAGGAGATGGACGAAAATACGTGTAGCAATATAAAGTTCACATGAACATGGCAGAAGATTGCAAAAAAGGTTTCAAGAAAGATTGGAAAGGCCAAGCAAGAGGACAAGTGCCGCACACATACAGGGTATGAATGTGCAGTTGCAGCATTAGAAAAAGCACTTTTTCAAAGAGACATGTGGAAAGTGTTGTGTGATGATGTAACCTCGAAGCTGGGGTCAAACAATGTGTGGGCCATGTCTTGAAAGAATACACAAATTGCGAATGCATCATGTGTGTGGTTGTGTGTACTTCAACCAGGGTTCAGTCAAGGCGAGGAGAGCAGATATGGTGCATGTCAATGGTCGGCAAGCCACAGACAAGGAAGAGAGAGAGCAAATATGGAAGTAATGAACACCACGCCCGCCTGTGGGATCATCCTCATCATCCATAATAATGACCACCGACATTCAAGCCATAATCACAACTGCGACCATCGCAGCACCCTGGGAGGGTTGACAATGATGTCCTCTCGGCAGGCGATGACCTAATGGAGCAGTGGCATAAATCTGTCCCGGCAAGTTGGGGGAATGACCAATATCCAAAAATTGCCGAGCCATTAATATTCAAAAGCGAGAGGGTTGAAGGGGGCTCAACACCACATTACACTAGGGGGCGTTCTCCAGGATATAGATGTATATCAATATGTTTATACTTGCGTTTAAATCAAAAATGCCCATTTTAAAAGCTTTTGTTTGTTTTTTTCTCCACTTTAAAATTCTAGTGAATACATTTTGATCGTTTGGCATGTTGAAAAATTACCTCTAATTAAACACTGATTTTTATCATCACGAAAAAGTGGGGGGGGGGCAATGATTCAATAGCCCATCCCCCCCCCCCCAAAAAAAAAAGTGTGGGGGGGGGTATATACCCCCATCTCCCCCGGGATTTACGCTCCTGTAATGGAGGGTGGCAGCTTTTCAAATGATAAACAGATGGCTATCGAGCCGTCACCAAGAGGTTTTAAGTGCACAAGGAAAAACTGGCAGAAAGTTCCGGGAAGCAGTGGCATTCTGCTTGACCAAAACAAGCTTGGAAATCAGCCTGAGGCCATTGCCAAAATGAATGTTACATAGCTTTTTGGGGAAGTTTGGACAGCACCTCAAGTGGATGCAGACTTAGGTATGTCAGAGCCAGCTGAGAGGGCTCAGGGATTTAATATTAACATCATTATCAATAAAGACATCATGACAAGGAATAAAAAAAAAAGGTGAAATTGTGTTTAAAGGAGACACGGTTCAGGGGTCTGACATTAACCATTTCGTAGTTTGCAATCAAAGTATGGAATTGACCCTAAAGGATGGCAGTACTTTGCAAAGGGTTTAGCTAAACTGAATATACCTAAAACTAATTACGCAATTAATCGGTCTGTTATACATCGAATAAAAGTCAGATGGTTCAAAACAAATGGCTCTTACCTGAGAACCAGTTCGAAACCCCGCCCTGCAAAAGCAAAATCCCAAGGGTCACATCCACACCTTGAAAAGTCAGAAGAGGACTTGCACAGGAATCTATGTAATGTGCCTGAACAGCTGAGACTGATTGCCATGGCTGCTGTGTAATTGTTCCTGGCTTTTGATTGCACACTCTTGAATTTTGGTTGTGGATTTTCCACTGAACGAATTTGCATGTGCTTTCCAGATAGAGGTTCAGTCAGCTCACTGGAGCCAGGTTGCACCACACCAATTGTGATTTCAAAGGTCAAAATTGGTCCAAAAAGCATGGCAAGTATAAAGCCTGATGTATCCAGGTAATCTGTTTGACATGGATTAAAGAAGAATAAATCTATGTATGTGTATGATAATGGTTACTGATTATAAAGAAATGTCCTGCAATCAAACCAAGGAGTTTGATATGTTCAACAAAACAATAAAGTCAGGGTTATAAATCTCTTAAATGTAAAGGTTAAGAAGATTATAGATGGCAGTGGATTATTTCATAATAAAGACTTTAATAGCCAGCAGATCAATCTCTAATCAAATTCCAGCCTTATTAATTCAGGTACTTGAACCAACTGCTCATAACAATTACATCAGGACCCCACAATCTGACTTTTTCACAAGTGATGATCTCCTTTAATGGATTTTTTTTAATGTGGTTTATTGTTATTATTCTATAATACCTGAAGTCCTGAAGACCAAATGTATGAAGAACTGTGTGTCCAGTGTTCATTTGTACTGCCGCCTCATCATTAATAGGAATGCTACTTTGTCTCCGGACTTTTGCTGTGTACTCATTGTTTTGCGTTTTTGGGGGGTAAAAAAAGTTGTTTTTTATTGTCCTCATTATGAAAAAAAAAGAGGTTGATACAGGATGACGACGAAGTCTGACACAGCAACGCAAGATGTGCAAGGAGATTCAGGCATTCTTTGAGAAGGGCTTAATGGTGAAGTGGGGGAAGAAAATCTAAATCCGATTTCCCAGTAACTCACACTGAGTCCCACAGCTGCACGGTAAGACGAGTTGGATCATGATTTAGTTGTGAAACTGTCTTGAATTCACATGAATTAAATGTGGTACATTTGGTTTGAGGAACTTTTCAATAAAAGCTGCAGTCCATCATTTACAGCTATCCCAAAAGTACATGTAACTGACACAGTTATTGTTAAAAAAAACATACTCGGTTGAAAGACACATGTACACGTAGTAAGGGGACTGAACACCCTGCGAAATCATTCTTTTTGGCATGCTGTCATTTTGAAGAAATCAACGAAAGAAGGCATTTCCAAAGGTGCGTCTAAAGAAATTTCCAACGTTGTGTCTAAAGACGCACCATTGGAAATTTCTGTTAGTAGTTCACTTTTTTATTGTGGCGATGCACGCGTAAGCATTGACACGACGCACACGCACACGAGATTGCTATAAATTGTCGGATTATTGCACGACATCGCCCAGCTGAAATCGGCTTAGAGAGAATGTGTCTCGGACGCTGAATTCATCAGGCCCAATTGAGAACATGATTCAGCAACATTTGATAACAGATCAAGATCGTAGGATTTTTTTTCCTTGGAATAAACAGCTGAAGCCGGGCTGAAACTTCATCAGGTTAGTTGTTCAGCAGCCTTCTTTTGAAATTGAGCACGTTTGTTGCTTCAAACAAACCAAAAGTACCTTTAAAACAAGACAATTTTTGGCACGTCCATCTTACAAAAAGAGAGTAACATTTTTGTCAAACAGTGCCATGCTCATATTGAGTATCATTTAATTTTCTCAATACCAAAGGGTTGTTGCCTTACATGTATGCATTGAGCATATCAATACCAATAATGAAAGGGTTATTCCCTGTATTTTTTTAAAAGTACATCACTAATATTGTAAAAGGATGCAAATTAGTGAAATGTGAGAGACGCTGGAGTCGCCCAAATGTATCAGTCGGTTATACAGTGGTACATGTCAGATGGTTCAAAACAAACGGCTCTTACCTGAACAGTCAGAAACTCCACCCTGCAAAAGCAGAAATCCAAAGGGTCACATCCATACCTTGAAATCCAGAAGAGGACTTGCATAGGAATCTATGTAATGTGCCTGAACAGCTAAGACTGATTGCCATGGCTGCTGTGTAATTGTTCATGGCTTTGATTGCACACTCTGTAATTTTGGTTGTGGATTTTTTTACAGAGATTGATTTGCCTGTGCTTTCCAGAGAGAAGTTCAGTCAGCTCATTGGAGCCAGGTTGCACAGCTGTTCCTTGCTCTATGGCTGCACCACACCAATTGTGATTTCAAAGGTCAATAATTCCGTAACTGATCCAACAAGCATCCAAGCATAAGAAAGAAAACCTACTGTATCTTGGTAATCTGTTTGACATGGATTATTAAAAGAAGACTAAATCTGTGTATGTATATGATAATGGTTACTGATTATTATTAACCCTCCCTATATTTAAGAGGTCAATGATGGTCAAAATGTTTGTATCTCACCTCCTGGCATATTGTGTACAAACCAATGGGGGTCTTGACCAATATTGACCCAAGTAGTAACCAGGCTGACAATGCATGTTTCCATAGGAGGGTTTTAATGAAATGTCCTGCAATCAAGCCAAGGAGTTTGATATGTTCAACAAAACAGTAAAGTTAGGGTTTATGTACTTCTCTTAGATGTAAAGGTTAAGAAGATTATAGATGGCAGTGGATTATTTCATAATAAAGACTTTGTGTCAATAGCCAGCAGATCAAACTCCTGACTGATTAATTCTGGTACATGAACCAATTGCTCATAAAATATTACAAAACACAATATGATGTAAAATATGGATTGTATAACATCAATGGAATAATCCATCGGATGTACTGTACATGTACCCACTGGGTAATTTGTTACCGACACGAGATTACCGGATATTACCGGTAATATCACCCCAAAATTTGACTATTAGACCAAATATTACTAATATTACCATGTTATTACCCAAATGATATTACATGTGTAATAATGAAAGTGTTATAAATTCCTTAATATTTGGTATTTTGAGGATAAGGATAAGATATAAATGATCCTCGAGGCCAACGGTCTGTTACTGATGAGGAAAACAATTGGAAAATGGTGAACCATCGTACCACAATTTCCAAGTCCAAAATATTACTGTTATCACCCTGTTGAAACCGACATTTTACCCAGTTACAACAGGGTGATGAGAAGTAATATGGGTAATGTTGAATGACTTGTATTGGTTATAACATATTGTGAACTTGAGTAAAAACAGTAAACTTATAGCAATCCCCGTGACATTTTCAAGTCCAAAATATTACTGTTATCACCCTGTTTAAACCGACATTTTACCCTGTTACAACAGGGTGATGAGAAGTAATATCGGTAATGTTGAATGGCTTGAATCGGTTATAACATTGCGAACTTGAGTAATAACAGTAAACTTATAGCAATTTAAGCGAAATTTTCAAAGTCCAAAATATTACTGTTATCACCCTGTTTAAACCGACATTTTACCCAGTTACAACAGGGTGATGAGAAGTAATATCGGTAATTTTGAATGGCTTGTATTGGTTATAACATTGCCAACTTGAGTAATAACAGTAAACTTATAGCAATCCCCGTGACATTTTCAAGTCCAAAATATTACTATTATCACCCCGTTGAAACCGACATTTTACCCAGCTACAACAGGGTGATGAGAAGTAATATCGGTAATGTTGAATGGCTTGAATTGGTTATAACATTGCGAACTTGAGTAATAACAGTAAACTTATAGCAATTTAAGCGAAATTTTCAAAGTCCAAAATATTACTGTTATCACCCTGTTTAAACCGACATTTTACCCTGTTACAACAGGGTGATGAGAAGTAATATCGGGAAAGTTGAATGGCTTGTATTGGTTATAACATTGCGAACTTGAGTAATAACAGTAAACTTATAGTAATCCCAGCGAAATTTTCAAGTCCAAAATATTACTGTTATCACCCTGTTGAAACCGACATTTTACCCTGTTACAACAGGGTGATGAGAAGTAATATGGGTAATGTTTAATGGCTGAATTGGTTATAACATTGCGAACTTGAGTAATAACAGTAAACTTATAGCAAATGAATATTTCTCAACCTTTCTATAATCACAGCGAAACAAGCTTCTTAAGGAGTTCGTGCGCGTGCCGTCAGATGGTTTTCTGAGAATGGCGCTCTTCAAACTGATTAAGCACCAGGTCGTAGAGGCGATCACTTGGGGTGGCGGAAACGGTACCACCGGAGTGAAGGAATCCAACCACCACGTGCTCATGGAAGGTAATACATGCACCATTTTGTTGCTCTGCATCTGTGACAGTTCATTGGGATAACGTTGGCAATTACAGTTGACTCTCGTTAATATCTACTGTTGATACAAATGCTGGTTATACATGTACATGTAGCAAACATAAAGCCTTGGGCCTGATTGTGCTTTATGTGCACAATGAGCGGGACCAGCACTCCTCTTAATACAAAATTCTGATAAAACAAACATTTTATCTAGATCCGGCTGACTTTGTGTTAACGAGAGTCGACTGCAGATGTACCAGTAAAAACATGTAAGTTCAAGTGGCTAGATTAACTGTAAACATTCTGGAATCATTACACATCAACTTATTCCTGGGTTCATTCCATTTCAAATCAAACACTTTTTTTGCACTCGGTCTCATACAGTCCCTAAAATTTACTGGATATGTTGGGTCATGCATGAGAGAATATCCCAAACCCAAATTTAAATATTTTTGGTCATGTGGTTTGTAGGTTACAGGTCATTGAACTTGGACCTTTTGATTTGTCCTCTAAATTTGAACAGCTATATCTCCGGATAGGAATGTCATATAGAGATGATTTTCATCAAAACCTGAGAAACCATCTTGTTTGCCAATTACATGTACACGGCAAGTGAACATTTCAACATGAGGTCAAGCAAAATTAACTTTCACCTTAGACCCCTCTTGGGCCACAAAAAATAATTTCCAAGTGTACTTGTGCTGCTTGCAAAATATAAAAATGGGATCTCAAGGCATTTGTGGACAGATGAAAGGAGAACAGTTAAGCCAAATTACATTGAACTGTACACATGTATGCCTGTTGAGGGTCACTCAAGTATGTACATGTACATGTACCTGATGTGTACACTTGTACAGTATGCAGGTACATGTACCTGATGTGTACACTTGTACAGGTACATGTACATTTCTAAATCAGCTTGGTTTTACTGCTCTCCTGTATACATATATATACAGAAATTAATCTCTGTATGAATTTGTCTCCACGTTTCTTTAATGATTTCAGATATGGTGGAGAGACACCGAGGGAAGAACAAAATAAAGCCTACGTTGCATAGCAAGCTTGCCTCACTCATCAAGACAGCATCAATCACAAAGGGTGGATCGAAATTCGAAAGCAAAAATCCCTGGAAGCGATGAGAAAAAAAATACGAGAGGAAAAAGGCCGCAAGGCAGATGCAGCAAGGCGGATGCAGCAAGGCGGATGCAGCGGCGGATGCAGCGGCGGATGCAGCGGCGGATGCAGCGGCGGATGCAGCGGCGGATGCAGCGGCGGATGCAGCGGCGGATGCAGCGGCGGATGCAGCGGCGGATGCAGCGGCGGATGCAGCGGCGGATGCAGCGGCGGATGCAGCGGCGGATGCAGCGGCGGATGCAGTGGCAGAGGCCAATCTTCAGGCTGGGGATGCCAGCGACAGTGAATGAGTTAGGCTTTCCAGTGTCATATGAAATTTAGACTCCTACAAATCCTACAACCATTGGTTGAATTTTCACAATCCTCACGTAGCATGTGCAATGCTCATAGTCCTAAATTCACAATACTACATTTTGCTCTTCGCTGGCATACGTATTTACACTGTATACATTGTGTACAGTCCCACCAAAGTGATTTTTTCGGACTGTTAATAAAAACAAAATGACAATCTTTTAAAAATCATCTATTTAAAGCTGCCTGTAAAATAAAAAGGGCAAAAATGAGCTAGTAAAGAAATATTTGGTATAATGTTCTATTTTTATTGTTTACTAAGTCCCGAGAAAAAAAAAGAAAGCTTTGATTGATTTGGAAACCCATACACAGCCTAATTTCACACCAAAACAAGCAAAGCACCAAGTTTCATGCATAATACAGGCAGGCATATTATACTAACTTGGGCTTAGTGGGTGTGACTTGGGGGATCGCAGTCTTAAGGTAACTTGTTAAATTTTCTCACAGTTCTTAGCTGAAAGGATTGCTTGAATAGTTTGCGGCTGGTTTTTTTTCTGCAAGATCCAGGAATGCCTCAGACATAACTTTCCTTCCAAAAGATGTTCAAACCCACTGTAAATGCAGTTTGCAAGCCCCTACCCTCATTGTTTTATTAAATGGTGTGTTCACGGTAACGGCCTGAAAGAAATCCAGGTACATGTAGGTAGGTAGGGAAATAATTTCATTTTGTAATTTTTTTTTTTTTTCATTTCAGTTCTGCATGCCCATGCGTGTTCTTTCGCAAAAAATTGTATAAAACCACTATTCAAGCATTGAAGATTTTCAATCGATACATTTCAATCCAAATTAATTTGTATCGTCGGCCAGGGTTCTCCCCAGGATTTTTTTCAACATGTGGGGGAAGATTTGCTGGGATTCAACAACCCGAAAATGTTTGAACTTAAGAAGCTCTCTGGTGCATGTTAGAGCAAATCTGGGGATCTTTATCTCAAGATTTGTCCTTGAAATTCAGAGAAGATCTTGTAGGTCACTAATATTTTTATAATTAAAGAAAAAAAAAATTGAAATTGTTAACTTAAAAAAAAAATCACATTTCACAACCTGTGTTTCACTGCTTCCTAATTAGAAAAGTATGAATTACATTTACATGTAAGTTTCAAATTAAGAAATTAAGGTGGAGAAAAAAACAACTTTTGCTTCTGATTACATGCCTTTCAAAATAGCGTCAGTTGGTCAGAAAATTATTTCCCCAATTTTTTTGGGAGCATAATGGAGCATAATTCGTATACTAATCATAGAGCAAGGAATCATGTTTATTTTGTGCCTGGATTATTTGTGTTTCACTGCTTCCTAATTAGAAAAGTATGAATTACATTTACATGTAAGTTTCAAATTAAGAAATTAAGGTGGAGAAAAAAACAACTTTTGCTTCTGATTACATGCCTTTCAAAATAGCGTCAGTTGGTCAGAAAATTATTTCCCCAATTTTTTTGGGAGCATAATGGAGCATAATTCGTATACTAATCATAGAGCAAGGAATCATGTTTATTTTGTGCCTGGATTATTTTCATTTGCGCCACGAAAATTATCAAGACTGGCTATCAAAAGTGATTAAAACTTGCCTCACCTAATTAAAAATATATTTGAGGTTGGTGATTCCACTTTATGTTTAACATACATCACGGCGGCTGGCACCGCCAACATTCCGCCTGGCTGGCCGAACATCGCGCCGTGCTCACGGCCCACATGGCCGAAAATTTTGCACTACTGCAGAAACACGCTACGATGTTTCGCCACAAGTTTGAGCTTTGCAATCTCGTCATTTTAATGGAAAACACATACACAGACAGTAAAGATCACGTTCTGTGAATTAATTCGCAGAAATTCTCTTTCTCCAGCGATGTTTGTTTTTGTAATATTTTTACGATCCAACTTTGGCCAACTTCGTCATCATGCTGTATGATACGAAGTATGGACTGGAGAGAGGCAGTAGTCACTGATTCCGGTCCTTCATCATAGCATTGATTCCGTTAGCTGGCGAAGGGAACCAGTGTACCATGCTGTATGTTAGCTGGGTGCTGCAGTCGCCAGAACACGTCATCGTGTGCATTTTGATCACACATGTATGGTGGCCATTCATTGCCGTTCCCCTTTTTCAGTAAATATTTCAAAATTTACCGCTCTAAATAGTTTTCTTTTCAAAACGTTTCAAAAAAACTATTTAAGTTAATTAAAAAATTAAAAAATTCTTATAAAAATAATTTCAAAATTAAAATTCTTATAAAAATAATTTCAAAATTAAAATTCTTATAAAAATAATTTCAAATTAAAAATTCTTATAAAAATAATTTCAAATTTAAATTTCTTATCAAAATAATTTCAAATTTAAATTGCTTATCAAAATAATTTCAAGTTCATGTTTAAAATGAAAGTAGATTTTACACAAAATGAAGGCGATTTCAAAGTGAACTTCATATTCGTGACGGTCTATGGTTGCCACAGTATCCCACAGTGCTTTGCAGATGGGGGTGCATAGAGTTAAACAATTCTATGTGGGGGTGATGGGCCGCGCGCTGTACAATGTACTGTACCAATATCGCGCAGTCCAGTACAGGGTAAGGCTAGGACTAGAAGCAACTCCTCCTTTACAGTGTACAGATCGGTACGGTGTCATGGCGGAACCGAAAGACACAAACGTGGGGCCTAGTGCTGACGGTTTTTACTCTCGAAATGACGCTTGGAAGGAAGATAATGACCTGAAAGAAGAGTTGGACAAGTATGTAAAGCAACTGCTTAAACGAGAGGAGATTTTCAGTTTCATGAGAAGAGACTTTCCTGTTTACACTTGGAATTTTCGGTCGTTGGATACATGTAGAAGGCTTTGTCACTTGGTATATACTACATGTACAACGACAAAGATATCACCGTTGATGACGTGTGGGAGGCAGTCAGGGGTGAGCTGAATGGCCCAGGAACACTTCTAGGCTACCGGGCCATGCAAAAGAAACTGAGACAGGAACATGGGCTCAAAGTACCACGAGACCTGGTGCATGCAGTGATGTATGATGCTGACCCTGGTGCACGATCCGTTCAAAAGAAAAAGAAAAAGAAGAAAGGTTGTTTTAGTTTTACAACCAAAGGTCGGAATTTTGTGCATTCTGTTGATGGACATGATGAGCTTATGGGCCATCAAAACAGTACGTATCCACTTGCTGTGTATGGTTGCATGGATACAGCTAGCAGAAAGCTCCTATGGCTTCGTGTATGGGTTTCCAACTCGGACCCTTTGATAGTGGGACGATGGTATCTTGAATACCTTTATGAGACGCGCATGATGTCGGCATACCTTTGTATGGACAGGGGTACAGAGACTGGCATCATGGCCACAATGCACTCTTTCCTTCGGCGCAACCACCAAGACCTTCAGGATCCTTGTGATTCAGTCCTTTATGGTCCCTCAACATCAAACCAGGTAAGTATGCAGAATTAATGGAGGAGTACGCCACATGACAGCACCTTCTTTTATTGCAGTTCTCTTTTGTTCTAGTCTTTTGTTCGGAGCCGTAGTAGCGTGCGGCTCCCATACCTTAGCTTTACGTGGGGCTGTGGCAGTGCATAGCCCCGTGTAATTCCTATATAGCAGTTTGTAGGCCATTTTGTTTTTTGACCGTAGTATAGGCTTTCCCTTTTTGTATATTTCCATCCCTTCTGAGCAAGTTGCTCAGTTATATATATTTCCTGTAGCCCCCTTCTGTATATTATTCCCTTTACTTCTTTCCTGAGCAGGTAGCGAGTAGCTACGCCCCTTATTCCCGTTGTATATACTTAACGCCCTTTCCCCGTGCAGATAGCCCGGGACCTTATTACTTTTGTTACTTCTTTCGTCAGTCAGCAGCTGTGACTGACGCCTCATATAATTCTCTGTTTTTGATATTTCTATTAGAAGAGAGTATTTTGATCACCATGGCCAATGCCTGGCATAAAGACAAGGCCTTGGAGGTTAAGTTTGAAGAGGATACGACAGCGAAGTCAGTGTTCGACAAGTTCAGAGGAATTGGTATTGAGGCAGCTCGACACTTGTCGGCGGTGCATCCCTTGCAAGGGAATAAATTTGAAGTAGTTTTTAAGAGTGCTCAGGTATGTAAGCAATTCTACCCTAAAGTAGTTGGCATAGATGGGTGCACTGTCACCAAGTTTAACGACATTGTCATTGTAACCGTGCACTACGTACATGTAAGTATGGCCATCCATGATAGCATTGTCAGAAATATCTTAGGCAAGTATGGTCAAGTTATCGCAGGGAGATTCACCATGTACATGTATGGGGACAACCCCACTGTATTTAATGGTACCAG
Organism: Patiria pectinifera; assembly: GCA_029964075.1. NCBI lineage: Eukaryota > Metazoa > Echinodermata > Asteroidea > Valvatida > Asterinidae > Patiria > Patiria pectinifera. The sequence continues at coordinate 41,923,365 of CM057135.1, forward strand.
GCAGTACCAGATGAAGGTGACCTCTGCCATCCCAACAGTAATCAGGATAGGGGATCGTAATGCCTGGATTTCATAACAAGGGCATTATGTACCTGGGATTGCAATAATGTAAAGTGTTTTAAATGCTTGGAGGTCGGCCATGTGGCAAATGAATGTCCAAATAGCACAAAATGCACCATCTGCGGGGAGGAGGGGCATGGCTTTCGGGCCTGCCCCAAATCCTTCGCCAGAAAAGTTAAACCGGAGAGAGCATGGAGTAAATCGACTACGGCTCCACCTCCTCCTCCTCCACCACAGCCAGCAGGGGAGCGGCTTAGCAAGAGTTCGGCTGATGAACAAGAACTTCCAGCCAAAGAATGTCCCAAGCGTAAAAAAATTTCGGGGCCTTTTCACCCTAGCATTGTTTGCTTTTCATGCAAAGGTTCTCTTCTTTCTGAATCTTTCAGAGTTCTCGAGTGCGCCCTCTGTAAGGGCACAAATGGTCCACCCTCCCTTGTATGTGACAGGAACATCTGCAGACAAGTGGTAGCCCCTGCCCAGGACGACGGGTTTCGCGTCGTTCGGAGGAGAAAGGGTCCTGCAAAACGGACCCGATCACCGCCGGACGCTCCTGCCAGCAAAAAACCCGCTCCTTCTGCTGCGGATCTATTTGGCTCCAGCGACTCATCAATGGAACACGAACAGGTAAAACCAAAAGGAAGAAAAGCAGTATCTTCTTCTGGTTCTTCCTCCTCCTCCTCCTCCTCCTCCTCCTCTGGCTCGTCATCTGACTCGTCGGATCTCGAGTCCGAGGGTGATTCCACCGCCAGTGAGGTCGATGGAGCGGACCCTGTGAAGACGGAAAAATGTGCAAAACATATTAGCTCGCTGAATCTCCCTGGAATCAGCGAGCCAGCAAGATGCAAAGTTTTGTCCTGTTCTTTTACGGTGTACCTGTCCCGCATGGTCGGGCCTAGTCCGACATGTCTCATCGGTGCACAGGGACACCACACTTACCCAACTTAAGTGTCCCTGGTGCCAGTTCATAGCGTATACGCCAAGCAGGTGGAGCCGGCACGTTTGCCGGAGACATGCTGCTGACACCATCTTGAAACAGGCGGATTTCTTCAAGGAATTCCTTTAAATTTTACTCTTAATTAAATGGCATTTCTCCAGGCATTCTTCCTTTTTAACCTAATGATAACTATTTTTACTCTTAATGTAAATGGCATGCGTGACTTTCACAAACGCCAGCAAGTTTTTAACCTTTGTCTTGATTATGAAGTTTGTTTAACTGGCCCCGTATAACCAAGTTAAACTTTCTCTTTCTGAATTAGATGATTTTTTTAGCCGAAGGAGTGAGGGCGCGATCCCGCGTCCATCGTCTGAATGAGGGAGAGCACCCTTCCAGCCAGTTCTTCAAGACAGATTTTAATCATAAAAAAGCTTCTTCTATTTCTTCAGTTAAGCGCCCTGACGGGTCTTCCATGGTTACCAATCAAAGGAATTGGTTTTGTTTGCCAGATTGCCATTGACCTTGTACTTGTATGTTTCCAGATTGAAAGATGGTGGAAAGAGCTGCACGAAAGACTTGAAAAGTTCTTCAAGGCCGTGCTTGTGTGGCTTAAAGAGCAAGGGTTTTATAACCCAAACATTGCAACCGACAGGTATGTTTACATATAGATTTAAGCAGTTGAAACTGTCGTATGATATTAACTCTTGTTAGTTGAGATGCACTCGGGGACAAGTTCAAAATTTTACCAGGGGAAGATTAGTAATAAACTACATGTAACTGAGTTGGATTTTGTATTGGACTGCAGAATTAACCTGCTGGAATTGAATTGCAGAATCATGAAATCAGGTTTTGTCTTCATATACAGTTGCATGTACATATATACAGTTGCATGTACACATACATGTATATAACATCACCAAAATGCTTTCTTTACTCACCATGCACTATGTTACGCCCCAACTATGGAATTGGTCCCAACTATACAATGTAGTTTGGACCGATGCTATAGTTGGGGTGTAACATACAAACGTTCGGGTGGTGGCAGAATAAATGCTTTTTGATACACTGTTTTTGCAAGCGGCACTATTTTGTTCAATTTTAAAATTAGAAACTCACGCAACTGCTTTGGCGAATCTTTCAATCTTTGTCTGTAGGCTCATTTATGACATTTACAGTTCAATTTCAATCAAGCCTGTAATTAATGAAGTGTAACTCTTTGTGCATTATTTTTTTTTTCATTTAGAATGCTCCTTGCCTATGTCATGGTACCTGTCCTGCAAAGAGAATTGGACACTTTCAAGGAGACTGTATGGAACACCCACAGAATCAGACCTCAGAAGGACACAGTCTTGCCCAATGGGATCCCCAATCACATCTATGGTTTTCCAGAGGAATATGACCTAGAGCAATGTGGTAATTACTGTGGCTTTGTCATGCTTTTTAATTGTAGGCCTACATGTCATGTACATGTACACAACTAATTTATCTGTGAGTGGAACTGTGATACATGTACTGTAGCAGAAATGAGATGTGGTTGGCGGACAGAAATAAGTTTTGGAAAACATTAAAACACATCACCATGGTCACTGCATAACAATAGGCAGATCACTCTGCACGAAAAAATTTCAGCCCACCGTGCATATTCCACACGTACAACCGTCGGCCACCGACACTGACATCACGGTCGAATGTGAAAAATGGGTACAGATCAAAGTCGTTGTAGGGAGAAACGGATCATTCAAAAAAGAAAACAATTGCATGAATAAAAAATATAGACTTCCTCTGTGTTTGTCTGCTTAATTGATCCACATTGGTAAAGAAATATAGATTTTACAGTAGTTTTGGGTTGCCTACATTGTAGTTTGTCGGTCCCGCACGGAGCGGCGGCGCATGGGAGGGCAAAAAAATACCGCCACACAGCTTAATCCCCCCTATTCTCTGATATAATGGCAACTCCAGAGTGCATCTGGTGACGTAGGACCCTGTGAAGCTATTTTTAGGATGGGGAAACTCACACTCTTGGTGCGTCCGTCTTCGAAATTTTCAAAACGGCGGCCAGTAGAAGCGGAAAACGACGCGCAGGTAAGCCGCCCTTTTTTCCCCCTAAATATCTCAAATAGGAATACTTCGGTACTAGAAAATGAAAATATACATTCTAAAGTTTGTTATGATGTGCAGATTGTTGAATTTCGTTATTCGATGCATATCGAAATAGCGCTCTAAAATAGGACATTTGTGCTTTGTCAATTTAGAACCTCCGGCAACAGTTGAGCTCAATGACAGTGCGTTCGCGAATGAAGTTGAACATATCTCTGGCCGGACATCAGACGAACTTGACCTGTTGCTCATGGAATACAGCGTTCCAGGTAAGAAATACATACTTTCCTTATTTTCAAAGATAATATATTTTAATCATATCGTTATAAAATTACCCTCAGTGTAGATTTATTGGGTAAAATTAGAGAGTAAACTTCAGAATGTTACGAGAAATGGGTAATTCAGGGCGGGTGAACAGCGAACGTAATGGCCAAAAAAAGTCACGTGACACATTTATCAAAGGGTTGACCAATTAGATGTCGCTATTGTGTGATCAAGGCTGTTCCATATATTGCCGTTACTCCGTATGGTCTTGGGAATAGTTTGTCGGATTTTTTACATTTTTCAAAGTTGTGTATTCAGATTGATATAGAAAATGCTTTTATAATAAATGCATAAATGTATAAAGGGAATAGTTAAAATAAATTTAACCCTTTTAAATGTGCCTCTTGCATTCAGTATTTTTTAACTGTCATGAAAAGAGAAAATATGCCCCAAAAATGTAAATAAATATTTTTCAATTGTTTTTGTCACCAGATCATTGGAATGGAATTCGACCACAGCATTGTTGGAGTCAATCAGAAATCGTATTGAGCACTCGACCAACAAAACCTACAAACATGATTTCTACATTACTTAAAACATCTGTAGCCGACAATACACCAGCTGTGGGAGTACATGTACCTGCTTCCAGATCCTCATCTTCAGGGATGATTTACATGTACGTGTGGCAGACCATGCACCAGCTGTGGTAGTACGGCATTCGGATCGTCATCCTGATCGGGGATCATTCTTTTGTGTTTGCCCTAACGGCCAACCATAGTAACGTCTATTACATCAACATCGTTCGATCGTTCACATCACACGCTATGTAAAGCTTACTGGAAATTCACAGGGGGTACTTGTGCCGCTGGCGTCTAGAATGGACCTAGGTTATACAGATTTTTCATTATATTTGTTGCATTTGGAGATTAATTACAGAAGCTGGGCACCATTGCCTCAGCCAACTCAGTCTTACCCCACATATAACTACTCTGACTACATAACAAGACAGGGCGGGTATTTTACAAAGCTAATAGGTGGTAATGACCTCTACCAAGCATGTTGGAATGACAGGAAGAAAGCACAAATCTAAGGAGAGAGCTGTCTGAGCTCAAAGGAGACAACCGTCAGCGAAGAGAGGTGCTGGCAGCAAGACCCTCCCACACAGGAGCTGGACTGAGTAAGGTTGATCAATATTTTTTTCAAATTGGCTTGGTAGGATACAAATAGTAAAGACTAATGGTCCTTACCTACCCCACTTACCCAGACTACACAAGACAGGAGGGGTATTTCAGGCAGCTGCTTGGTGGTAGTGACCTCTACCAAGCATATGTGGAATGCCAAGAGAAAAATACCAATCTACGAAGGGAGCTGTCTGAGCTCAAAGAAGACGACCGTCAGCTAAAAAAGGTACTGGCAGCAAGACCCTCCAACACACAGAAGCTGGCCTGAGTAAGGATGATCAATATTTTTCAAACTAGGCCTGATAGGATACAAATATTTTTGACTGCTACCTATGAGTTAATATCTGAGAACTCATGATCAGCCAAGCAGCTGATTCCCTCCTTTTTCTTTGGTTTCAGTGTTCAAATAATTTCAAATTGGTTTCATCCCCCAGAAAATTAAATGGCACGTCAGAGGCCTGAACCTGAGTTATACATTTTTGTAACTTGTAGGACTTCCTTGTCCTGTTTTACAGGAGAATTCACCATACCACTCGTTGCTTGAGGAAGCCCCCATCAGAGCTACTCCTTCGTCCAATAGCAGAAAAGCACAAGGAAAAGATCAAAGAGGGGTTGAAGGAGACCCTGTCACAGTGCTACTGGTTCTCCTTATTGGAGATGATTTCTCTGACCCCCAGGTGTGTCATTACTACACACTTTGGGAACAATCACTTGCCTTCAGCCATAAAAGAGCTGGAGGATGACAAAGTATTCGCTCCTGTTAGGAAGATCCGGGTCCAGGTGTACAAGGGTTTCCAGAGGACCACTGAGAGTTGCATTACTTCATAATGCCAGCCTGCAACTGGTGCAGGACAACAATTTGAAGGATAGAGTAGAGGTATGCCGGAGCCTGCTGTATGGGGTGAACAATGTCAGTCCATATAAAATGAGGCTGAATTTGATTGAATATAGCCTTTTTGTTCCTATATCTATGGTACGTATATTAGTGAGGGTTCTCTTTATGATAAGTCAATTTTGTTAAGATGTTACAAAAAGGAAAGTGAAATTCATTAGAGTCTTGTGTGGTTTTTAGAGGAAGATGTTGATGCCATGGTACAATGTAGGTATCAAATGCATATTGGAAAAACAGGCTTTCCATTTCTTTGACCTTCAACTCCACTATCATCACCTATTTGGATACCAGTGACAGAATTTACAGAACTCCAAGAGCTTTGGGACATGCATATCAAAAAGATGTTGACAAATTTATGCCAACATTTGAATTCTCAATAACACTTGAACTCCCAATATTACGTTTTACTTGCATATGAAATTCCACATCAAGAACAAAGGAACATCTAGAATCGGATACAACAGCCAGACAGCGTGTTAGCAGACCAATCCACGAAGAAGGGACAAACACACCCAAAAGTCCCAAAGCTGATGAATGGCACTTTTGTAGTTTTGTTTGGTATTTCTTGTGTTCTGTTTACTCAGTTTGTTGTTTTCATCAGGCATGACATTTCTAATTGAATTTCTGATGTGTTTTATTGGTATTAGGCCTAATTCCTTTTTTTCTTTTCTTTTTTTTTGGTGCTATTTTACCATTTGCTTTTTAATAGAGCTGCGGCTATTGAAAGGTTCAGTTTTTCCCGGAAGTAGACCTAACAGAAAATCAACTGGTTGCAGTGAAAATGTCACTGACGTCCAAAGAAACGAATGGAAAGAAGGTTGTCTTGCGAAACCTCTTCTTGGCTCTTTTCTCCAGGAAATAGTTGTCCAACTCTTGCTGCAGGGCAGAAGCGCAAGGATGACAGCTGAGAAGCCCTGCCATAGTTGGCTGAGGAATCTCCTCTTGGCCCTCTTCTCCAGGAAGAATTGTCCAACTCATGCTGCAGGGGGCAGAAGGGCAAGGAGGACAGCTGAGAAGCTCTGCCAGAGTTGGCTGTTCAAGCTGCTAAGACATTATGGTGTCTGTCTGATAACTGGGGTGCACTTGCATCCCTGATTCAACATACTGTAGTCATCACCTCATCTGTTACCATCCAGGAGAGTCTGTGTAATCAGCAAGCTCATCGGGATCATACATACATGTACTCTGATAGCACAAAGAGCATCAACGCAGGCTACAGTTGGCATTTCGGACAGAGGGCCAGTACGGTCGTGTCATTGTGTGCCGAAAGAATGTCCTTTCAAGCACTCTTTGTGCCACCAAGCACACAAGCTTCTCATTTTCCAATTTACCAAGAGTTGACTTTGTTGGAGAAGAAGCATAGGATTTTGGTGGCCCTGCAATAAGAATTTTTCTGGTAATTTGAACAACAAGGAACATCGCTAGAAAAAAACAATGCACAAGTTATGCATGTGTTAACAAAGAAACTCTGTTCCAAGCGTTCCAACTTCTATGATGTTCCCTTATTGTGCACTTCATGTAAGAAAGGTCCTCTAATAGTTTTGAACTATCCAGATGCTGTATCATAATTACATTTAACAGGTCCCAGAACAAGCAGCAACTCACCAACACCAAGGCATGGAAAGGTCTCACCAGACATTGCCAAACTCCATCAAATGGTTCAGCTGTCACCCGGAAAGGGCATTTTTCTCTACGCATTGAATGTTTCAGCAGCGAGCAGGGCCAAAACTCCATCGAAAGTGGCCTGCTTGCTGCTGAAAGCCTTTCTACACAAATTCTGAGTTGGCAGATTTGGGGACTCTCAAATCAGTCGACTCAGACATTGTTGCAGCAATCACTGGTAAGAATGAATGTTTCTCAACATACAAATAGAATGATTTTCTCACCACACTTCATTCAATGAAACAGTTGTGTATGAAGGGATATGCTTTTCAATTGTTTTGTACACAGTTCCTAATCAAGCAGGTTTTACCCAGCCTGTTTTAATTCATGAAACCAGAAAAGATCCCATGCCATACGGTACACTTTTCCCATGCCTTTCAACTAGTGTTTTTTTGCAAGTATAGAACAATTATATATTATGTCCTCTAAAAGCATCCCCTGGCACATCCTGTTACAATTAAGCAGGCACTCAGGACCAAGGTCGGTGAGGTTATGTTCTGCAAGGTTAAGTCCAATTAAACATCCATACAATGATTAATTTACTCAATGAAAACAAGTCTTGTTAATTGTGCAGAAACGAAAAGCAGATTATCCGGGAGAGCACAAGCCAAAAATGCAAGCATCAGGCTATGTGTTCACAATCGACAACTTATTTGACTCATTCCCGCTTCCAAGAATCGAGTCCCTACAAGCCCTAGGTGTGGCAAAGTTTTTTACTGTTCTGACCCTCACCAGTGGTTATTACCAAGTGGCCATGCATCCCAATGACATCAAGAAGACTGCCGTCACTGAGCCTGTTGGCTTATACGAGTATACAAGGATGCCCTTCGGCTGGAAACTCTGCCAGTAACAGCCTGTTTTAATTTATGAAACCAGAAAAAATCCCATGCCATATGGTACACTTTTCCCATGCCTTTCAACTAGTGTGTTTTTTTGCAAGTGTTGAACACTTATAGTTTTATATAATTTTCTTTTCACCAAATCGTGTTCTATTATATTCTCCTTTTTGTCACCAAGCAGATTATGTCCTCCAAAAGCATCCCCGGGCACATCCCGTTATATTTAAGCAGGCACTAAGGACCACGGTCAGATCAGATTATGTTCAGCAAGGTTTAGTCCAATCAAACATCCATACAATGATTAATTACTCATGTAAAACATTTATGAGAAAGGGTTGCTTAGGCCAACAGCAAATAAGTTTTTCACTGTTCTGACCCTCACCAGTGGTTATTACCAAGTTGCCATGCATCCCAATGACATCAAGAAGACTGCCTTCACTGTGCCTTTTTGCTTATATGAGTATACGAGGATGCCCTTCAGCCTTTCGAATGCCCCTGCCACATTCCAACCACTGATGCAGCAGTGCCTTGGTGACCATCCCTGGCATGTCTTAATCCGCTTGGAAGACATCATTGTCTACTTCCCTGATTTCCACTTGCATCTGGTATACCTTGACAAGGTTTTCACAAGACTTCGGGAGCAGGGACTAAAACTCAAGCCTGCCAAGTGTCATCTACTTAAGCGAGAGGTACGCTACTTGGGACACCTGGTCTCAAGCAAGGGAGCAGCAGTTGATCTAGTGAAGATAAAGGTATCATTGATTTGCCAGAGCCTAAGACTATGTTCAAATGATGTATGCTTTTCTTGGTTTCACTGGGTCCTTCAGGCATTGCATGAGAGTTTTGCCTCTATTGCAGAGCCGCTTTCTGAGCACCCAAAGGGTGACTGAATGACCAAGAAAAAGAACAGGCCAACCAGGGATGCAATTACACTGGGACATTCTGTCCAGGCTACATGTACCTTCAGGGCACTCATCGATCATCTAACCAAGGCCCCGATTCTTTCATTTACATGCAGAATTCTCCAGGCTATTTCAGGTTGAAACAGTCTCTCGTTCTCATCAGGATCACTCCAAACTGGAGACACAGATTGTGCGTGCATTAAGATGTACTTTGAAACCAACTTTTAAGGTGTCCCATGCAGCCTCAAACTCTGCCAGTAACAGATGCATTTTCACTTGTAAAAAATACTTTTTCAACTGAGTGAGCAGCTGAAATCAAACAAAACACACATCACTGATATGCTTGCATACAGGTTAACCTCGGTGTTCTGATGGAAAATGAAAAAACAACTGATGGCATCTAAAAACTTATGCATCATCTTCATCAGTACGTACCAGGACATGGGAGCAACAAATAACCCCCAGTATCTGTGCTGGAGACCTTCTGACTTGTTAGAGGGACAGTAACTGTAAGGGAGAGCAACAAGTTTCCACTACTCCTAGTTCACACCTGGAAAGTCTTGTTCCTGTCAAATCTATCCATGCACTTTTCCCAGGAGAAAAGTACCAGGAAATAATCAACGGAGAAACGTTTTGTCGGTTCCAGACATCTTTCAAAGAATTTATGGAAGCTGGCTGCAAGAAACCAACCTTTGGATTCTGGAGTTCATATATCAACATGGTAGAGATTCTCCTGCTCTTCCTATAAGAGGCACTCGTGAGGTAAATTGGCAACTTCACTTGGCAAGTGTTAGATGCATGCTACCGTGGGTGTTTGCATATGACCAAATTAACTACAGTAGATACCTTCCTGTGTATTGGCTTGAAATGTCGAATCTGGAAAGTACTCACCCAGCAATACATAAACAGTGCATGATAGGTGACTTTGCTGTTCAGAGGAGTACAAATGCCTTTGCCAAAGTTGCGTGCGATCAGACTATAGATCGAACAGACAGCAAATCGGGACTCAAAATCCAAGAAAGGTATGAGGGGGGTTCACTACCAGCAAAGGAGCTGTAAACAGGCAGATATGGTCCCATTATGCACGTGGATCCATCACCCGAGAATGCGAGGCCATGGCAGGCAAATTAGAGCACAGCAGCACACGATCGGAGCGTCTTGAGACTAGAATGAAACGTGACAATCATGATATTGCGAAGATTGTTGACACAGTGAACAACATGGTGAATCCCTTTGAGTATGAAGAGGACGAGTTAGTTACAATGTAGCATAACTTCAGGAACAGTTGCAACCATGGATTTCCAAGGTGACCTCGAGACTGCTCATGAAAGGGGTGAGGCAGCATTTACAGCATTCGCTGGTGAACGGCTACAGAAGGGAGACATGGAATTCTTCGCTGTCATGAAGAAGATGAAGATGAAGACATTTACAGATATGTCAAAGGCAGTGAAACGAAGGGTGCATGGCAAGGATATCACAATCAAAGCTGACAGGAATCTGCTTGCGCGATTGGTCGTGATTGGCCGTTTCAGAAACATAAATCTGCAGGAGCTGCTAACGTATTCATTGGGACCCTTGCCACTTGCACTCGCAAAATCAGATGGGTCTCTGGTCAAAACTAACAAAGCAATCTTGCTACATGCACTTCACAGTCAGCCAGAAACTTCACTTGTGGCAGAGACCCCCATCGTGGGAGGAGTGTACATGTATATTATTGATGGCATGGCACTGTTACAGCAATTGAATGTAAACAAGCTACCAGGAGATCGAACATTTCTCAACCCTGCTCTTGTCATCTTGAGACGTCTGGTTAACAGGGCAAAACATAACAAGTCCCAAGAAATTCACTTTGTGACAGACACATACAGGCAGATCTAAATTAAGAATGCTGAGAGGGCAAAGAGAGCAGCTAGTGGATCCCAGGTGATGAGAATACACGGTCAGTCCCTTCCCCAGCAATGGAAAAAGTTTTTGTCTAATGGACAGAACAAAGAATCTCTCGTAGAATATCTGGCTGAAACATGGGCTACAGTTCCGAGAGTACCTGTAGTGGATGTAGGTAAACTGTGAATGTGGCTCAGCCAATAGCTTGACTTATTTTCCTAACGCTTTTGAATAAAGCCCACAGCGGAGTTCTTTCTGGATTACTGCATTACAACAGAAGTGTGAGAATCCACAAAAGTGTCAGTGATGCTATGGAACGTCTAAGATGGCAGTCTTCCTGAAGAACCCAAGGGCCGAGGAGCAAACAGAAGCATCTGATGTACGGTATAACAGGAAATGCCTGCATCATTTCCAAGCACATAGTATGATATTGTTAGAAACAGCCAGTACTTAGTGTCGAAGTGTGCTTCAATCATCCAGTCACAGTCAAAAAGGCCTACCTTTTGTATTCTGGTCTTCAGACATGGTGCTAGCCCTTCTAGTTTTCATTCGTCTTACAAAAGAGGGGGATTGGCTGCTTCACTTGTCCACTGTTACATGTAAGTCACTAATTCCATGGTTCTTTGCCTATGATCATATAAACTACTCCAGATATATCCCGGCAAATGGGTTAAAAATGTACAGCATGCCAACAACTCATCCAGAAGTCCATGCTGCCCTGTGCACATGCATGTTGTGGCATTTATGTTTTCCCAAACTTTCCGTCTCGGTCTGCCTGGATTTGGATCTGACCCATGTTCTGACCATGTCCTCCAAACAAAGTGTGCAAGAAGGGACGTTCCTAAGATGGAAAATTTCGAGCTTCGGCTATGAAACTGCTTAAGTCGATGGCCAAAAAATGGTCATTAAAATTTGGTGCAACGTTTGCTGCAAATATATGGATAAATAAGAAACGATGGCAGGATCCGCGGCCAGGCACTGAGGGATATCGAGACTTACGTCAAAGGTTCAGTTTTGCTACATTGCGGGTACGATAGTTCATCAGTGTATGCATGCAAAGAAAAATTAAAAGAAATGTCTGGAGGTAAAATAGCTTCTTGGCTGTTTGCCAGACTATCCGTGCTTTCTTAGAAAAATGTCACTGAAATGATTCCGAAATATGCACATGCGTGGTGACTGATCATAAAGGTGTGACACAAAATGGTTGATAATAATTAATATGAAGTGTGATCTTCTATTCCACACAGGTTGCAACAACAGTGCTGTCAGCGGAGAAGAATGTTAGCGCCTCTATCGTCCATCCATTTATCAGAAGTTTGGTGAGGAACCACATGGAGCCTCTTGAAACCGACTCTGCACCTATTACTGAGTTCAAGAAAGTAGTGGCCAGGGATCTTGAGTGCAGAGTCTGCTCTGAGGGTGAGGAGGCCCGGTCAAATATCGGTACTGGATCCACGGTACGAGCATCTTTCCTTTGTGGACGAAGACTACCGAGATCGTCCCTTCTGTGCTGTCAAGGAAGAAATGGAGGCAATTTCGGCCATACAGGAGCAGGAAGAACCACCAGGAAGATCTCGCCGCTCAGCAGTCACGAGTCAAACTACTGTCAACTGGTATGAAGGATCACTCAGTCGTGATAAACGAGGGCAACTTTGACGATACCTGTATATTAGCTAAGGTCAATAATGCAAAGGACTTGCTCGTAAAACTTGTAGGGAAACTCATCCCTCCGGAAGAGCTTGCAAGGTCGAACGTCCATGGTGGAGAGGTGTTTCAGTGGGAAGAGACACTGATAATGCCCGCATGAACAAAATCAGAGATACATGTACAATGTAGCATGAATGAAAAGAAATGCAACCATACACCCAGAGTTTTGTACACTTCTACATATTTTTCTTCTAAATGGTGTTTGTTTACAGGGCAACAGAATTGTCTCACTTTCAGACTTGTTGGGAGTTTATCACAGGTCTTCCTACACCACCACTGCTTGGCTTTGATCAGCATCCTCAAATCATATTTGAACCATCTGCCTCTTACCTCCCAAGGGCTGTAAATTGCACAAACACTCTCATTCTCCCTATCCAATTGCAAGGTAACACTGCTCCAAATACAGACTAAATGTTTGACTATGGGTACAAAAATACATACTTTGGTTTAGTTTAGTTTACTCTGCTTTGTATCTAACAGTTGCCTATTCTTTAACAAATTGCATGCGTGTGACCTTTGCAGTGTTTTGATGTTTAAAGCTTTAGACATGGAGGAAGAAATCCAAATGTTTCTCGGTCTTATTTTGCCCATGGTGCTGGTACAGCTTCAGTGTACATGTAGATACCAACAAAGATGAGAAGCTTTGGAGGACGTCAGGATTCGACGGTTACGGCACTTCCGCTGTTGGAGAATGCGACGCAGGGCGCTGTTCCTGAGGAGACGGTATGCAATGCTGGTGTTGATGCTGGCCGTCGCCATTGCAGAGGAATAGAACCCGACTGACGGAACGGTTTGGACGAAGCCGAGGACGTCAGCAGTGAGGGACGAGATGGTCCGCAACCTGACCGATGAAGAGTGGAAGGAACATTTCAGAATGAACAGGAGGACCTTCTGGTTTTTGTGCAACAGGTTGCAACTTGTATTGGCCAAGAAAAACACATGATTCTGGCGATCAATTCCAGTAGTTAAACGAGTCGCCGTTGAATTCCGGACAATAGCAACATTGTTTGGAGTTGGAAGGGCCACGGCTTGTAACATTGTACAGTGTTACTTCAGCAATCATGCAAGTTTTGCAACGACAGTATCTCAGGTTTTCGAAAAGATGACGAGTTCTAGACATTGTGCATGGCTTTGAAACGAGGTGAGGGTTTCCTCAAGTAGCTGGTGCTATCGATGGGAGTCACATACCGATTATGGCACCTTCTGATCATCATGCTGATTAATTTAATCGCAAGGGCTACAGTACTACAGCATCTTTTTGCAGGCTGTAGCAAACTACAAATTCAGGTAAGCTTACGCTTACGGTAGCGGTCGTCTTGGTGGTGGTGGTCGCCATCTTGGATGCGGAGTATGCAGTACTACTGATGACCCTGAATCGGACCAAATGTTCAGCCTAGTAATACTTTGTCTCTTCGAACTTTGCTTTTGTTTTCGATACTCTACATGATGTGATCCGGCAATTTGGCAAAAGGTGGATCAGATCCGGCAATTGGTGGATCAAGTGGGAACAGGGTCTCAGAGAGGGGCTTTGTGTACATGTAGCATTGTTATTATCCACGAATAATTTGTGCTGAAAATGATCCCTTCGAGAAGGGCTTTGTATAGAATTGTTTAATTTGCTTTTATTTGTTTCTGTTATAATTTTCCTGGTAATTCACTGGCTTTATTTTGGCCCTTCATAAAGATGCGCTCTTTTGAACAAATGGATATTTTTCATCCAATGAATTTGTAAACTACGTTTTATTGTAAGGGAAATATTTTGTTTTGATTTTGGAACCTTCCAAAAGAGCTTAAATTTTGTTTGGTTGCTTTTAGGACTTTTTTACACCCAAAAAGTTCTGTCTTGCAAGAATTAAATTTATGCTGGGCCACCAGACTGAGGACCTAGTGCCAAAAAACTGTGAATTGTGATGCACCTAATGCATCTTCTTTCCGTTTAAATCGTCTAATCAAAATAAGTACAACTTATGATTTAAAGGATGTTGTTCCAAGTTTAGTCTTGTTAATGAGCCATAAAGGTATGAACAACATCATTTTTATGGTTTTTTTCCATACCAAGTGTGGCTAAAATCATAGTAGTCTGGTGCTAATCAAAATGGCTGTGTAACATTGGAATTGTTATGCACATCAATGACACTTGTTTTAATTGTTGTTAAAAACTAATACTGCCCCTGAAGTTTTAGGGAAAGGGGTGGGGATGGTTTGATGAAATAGGCCATCAGCCTGGGGGTTTGGTCAAATCAGGGCATGAATTATTACACTGTACAAGTATAGTGCACATGCGCAATGTTTACCCCTCCCTAGAGTGGTAACAAGCATTTTGATGGACATTTTCAAAAAAGGGTGATAGCACCCAAAAAGCTGTCACCACTGCAATGCTTTCACATTTTTTCCAACTCTGGATTAGCCTTGACCAAGGCGTTGGGCTTATCGATTCGCCGATAAAAAAAAATCGTCGATAAGAAAATCCCTAATCAACTTGGCAAGGCATAATTGCATGCACATATCGATGCCCGTACGCTGCTAGTGAGAAAGTAACTTGTACCGTACCATACAGCGAGGCTATGCTTAACTTGCACGTACGCACGTACATGTACATCTACATGTACATGTACATGTACACACACACGTACTCGTACAACAGCCATGTACATGTACACACAGTACATGCATGAGCTAGTCCGCGTAACCCAACGCCTTGATGGTTTTGAGTTGACCCAGCAAAACCTATTACGGTAATGAGGTACCATCCCCCGCGTATACTGAATTCTCATTGGTCAGCCCGCGATAGGCTATGTTTAATAAATACAAGGTTATACATTATGCATAAGTTTTGTCGGGCATGCGCAATCGCGCGGTAAAGTTTATTGTAAAACTTGATCCGATTGGCCTACCCTGGATGGACCAATAAACAATGATTCCATTAATTAGTTCGTTGTGTTATAAAATGGCCGCAAATGAGAGCCACGCGGGCTCAACGCCATTGAAACTAATACCTGTAGAAGAACGTGTTTCTGGAGGTAAATGGTGTATGATCTGCAATAAATCTACATCTATACAATCTTCATTTTTGTCGTACAAGGATCAATATTCTTCTCGCTCGGGTGAAATTGTGACGAGAGCCAACAATGTTTTGGATGTGGATATCCTGAAAGTATTTCCAAACTCGTACAAGATATGCCGGCTCTGTCTTAGAACCGTGCTTAAGTACGAAGATGGCATGCTTGCTAAACGGGAACTTGTAGCTGTCTTCAAAGGTACATGTGCGGCAAACAGCTCTCAGTCTCCAGCAAAAGCAAGAACCAAAAGAATGGCCAAAGACCAAGGAACACCTCAACGTGATGAACACCAATCATCTCACGGAGATGGTTGGAGAACCAATACTAGCAAGCGAGCCATCCTTGGAGTTGACTACCCTGGACCGTCACAGCATCCCCCGGGCTTGGTGAGTACGTCTGGCTAAATAACTTTTAAAAAATACAGGGCAATTAAGGTCGAATTCAAGATGAAAATAAGTAATTTTCATGATATTTCCTTTCTTTAAATATTTGGGTTTTTTTGTTTAATTAATTTCTTTTTCGGGGTGGGAACATGAAGACGTTGCGCTTCATATCTTGACCCTTTTTAGCCATTAAGTTTGCACGTGTACACCAGAGTTGGTTTCCACGGTTTCCAGGATCGAATTAATTTATAAGGGCTAATTGAGGGAGCTCATATTACGTACTGCCACGTTAACGGTTCTAATAACCAAAAGATAATTATGCATGCAGAGCGCGAAAGCCGCGAATTTGCTAAATTTTAGTTGTGTAGCCTAGACGGAAAGTCCTTGATCCCCGGATATAGGCCCACAATGTTCAAATCAAATCGATTTAATTCCGTATTGGACTCCATGTAGTTCGAGGAGTGGCGCGGCGTGGGCACTATCTCTGACTTCGAAGTCAGAGGCTTAAAAAAAAAACGGCGAGGCCAAGTACAAATGTACATGTACATGTATATTGGAAAACCCCGGCCACATAATAATAGAGTACCTTCTTGCATAGGATACAAGACAAGACTTTGAGTACGCAAGTCCGAATAAAACTAAACGTAAACATACATGTAGCTGCCAGACTATTGTCCCGTCGTATCGCACATTGCATTATACCCGTACATACGGTTTGTACAAGGATGGCAACACATGAGAAAGTTACGGATATATTTACATTGCAAAATGGTTTGTGTTAGAAAAAAATTAACTTTTTTGAGTTACATACCTATACAATTACTTGTAGAATTGATATTGGAGCGCTAGCCTTTGTAACAAAATAGTGTCATGGCACATGGTTTTTCGTCTGGTGTCCGGAAATTGGGCACAAAAGGTCTAGCGTCACAATTATACATTTGTTACAGTTCAAACTTCACTTAGTGTTTACAGTGCGGACTTGCAGTGCTGTTTTCTGAGCACATTGGTCGTTTTTGTTTCTCAGAGCAATGACCAGCTCTTTTGCATACAGTTGGAAGATGTAGTGCACTTGTTAAAAAAAAACACCTCAAAGTCAAACTGAAATAGTAAAACATATTATAGTACAAATTAGTAGGCCTATTGATTTTAAATTCAGGGCACATGCTCACTTTCAATTTTATTGTATTTTTTTAGGATACTGGCGAGACCGAACAAGAATCCTCACCAACCCTACATGTGGAGCACCTGATGACCATAATTGACAAGGAATCATTGTCAGGATCTATGCTCAACTGAAAGGCCATCTATTTTCCGTAAAAGCTCGACAGCAGACCTGGACAAGTGGTCGTATGAGGATCAAGAAGAGGAACTTGCTCAGAGGACTCCCATATTCCTTCAAGTCCTGCAAACAGCGGCCAAGAAGCCAGACGCAAATATCAGAAGGAGAAAACACAAGTCAGAAGACAAACCAGGGATCATGGCGGCTGCATCAACATTGTTGAACTGCAGATCCAAGGCCATGAACTTGCATGCTGTGATGACATCAATTATTCTCAAGAGGGGAGCAGCAAAAAAGGACACCTTCCAGCGACTCCATTCCAGATTCATTTGTGCATCATATGACGTAGCGCACAGCCGTCAGGTGGCCTATGGTGAAGATCATGACAAGTTGTTGAAGGAATGGCAGAGAAAGATGATAGACTGGTCCAAAAGTTGTCTGCGTCAAACTGGTGATGCTCTCACCGGCATTTCCCGGACGCATTAAATCAACCTCTACGGTTAAGAAGTTTCCTTGATTACCAATATGCAGTGGTACAGTCACAGCTTTGGCTGCCCTTTCTGAAGGATTCAAGGGCTAAAATTGAGGCAAATCTTGGTCATGCAGGCGGGGAGCTGGATGATTTCTCTTATGTAACCGTTACATAAAGTACATGTTCAGTTATCTTGTTTTTTTTACATCCCTGGTTTGGGCACCACTATTACATGTATTGATGACTAACTAAAATTAAATCATAAGATGGGATTTTTGCGTCGGGGTGATATAAATCAAATTAGGTTTTGCCATGGATTATGCTGAAACGTCGGTGAAGGGCAAAACCTAATTTGAAAATTAAATCAAGTGCATCTCTCTTTTATTCAAATGTGAAAGAGGGCCTAGAAGTGTTGATCGCTGAAATATTCATCAACGACCAATGGGACAATACATGTACATGTACATGTATGTTGGCCAGTAATAAGTCTGGAGAATGTCAACGCTGATATAACGGTAAATCATCCTCTTTCCCATCATTCAGTAAAAGAAAGCAGCCATAACTGGAGCAGCTAAAAAAAATCAAAACAAGTGGCAAAAAAAGCATTCACCCAAAACCAAACATACATGTAATATTGGAAGTGCTTCATTCAGAAAGACCTTCATGGCACATATCACACATGCCACTGTAAAGGAGACCAAATCGGCATTCTGGACCAGCACCAGAAAAGATATTTTGATCTGGGGCTGATGTCTTCTGTGATTGATTGTGAGGTATTCGCTCTTTTCACTTTCCGCCATCAGCATGCAGAGCCTCGATCTGGCAACTTTACACAATATAAATAGCCGCTTTAGTGATTCCCATGTATACACGGGAATCACTTAACCCCAACACTGGAATCACTGAACCGGCTATATTTATTGTGTAATTAAGTTGCCCGATCAGGGCTCTGCATGCTGATGGCCGAAGCGTGCAAAAAGCGAATTTGGCATCAGCATACCAGATTCAACTAAGTGCTGCTCACCACAGCTATGAATAGGAAAATCTGGGCAATTTGGACAATACACTTTTGCAACGTCGTTGGGACACAAGGCGAAAGGATGGAGTTACTGGTACAATGTACATGTTACATGCATGAAACTCGGAGTAACCTATGAGCTCACACTTTCTGAGAGTATTCACATGGCTGACTTTGACTCTTTGATTCCTTTGATCAGCCAATTACAGGCAAATTCTAAGACAGCATACCGGTACGTTTTCTCGTAAAAATGAAACTTAGTACAAAAGAATTCATTACAAGATGCGTGTTCTCTGCTATCCGCTATTTTTTTAGGACTCTGGCCAAGGACTTGTTGAGGTGAAGAGTCTGTCAAAGTCAAAAGATAATATTTACCATGGATTATGCTGAAACTGAAATAGAATCAAACAAAACTGTTACTTCAGCATTTTTAAAATGCATGCAACTAAGAAGTAACATGGGAATGAAGAAGAAACTGGCAAAGGTGAAACTCAGGATTTTCTGGATGGGCATGTGATGATCACTGAAATATACATCAACGACGGATCGGTAATGTGTTGGACAGTAATGGGCAAGAAAATGTCAGTTGACATAAAAGAAAGCAGACATAGCTGGAGCGGCTAAAAAAATCCAAACAAGTGGCAAGAGAAGCAAAAAATTATCTCCCCACAGACCTATTTATATCGGTAAAGTCTATTGTTATTTGTAATATATTTGGGGTTTGCATTTTCATTATTGGCAAGGCTATGCAACAACTATTAATGCCAGGCTACCGGTAGTTTCCCATGTTTTTCTATGACTGTGGGCCAGCTTGTAAATTTTCAGTTAAAAGACCACACTGTCGAGTGTTCCCCTCGAGGAGTTTGGTAGGGCGGGTCGCCCTGCAAAATATTACTCAGCAGTATTAAGCTATGGGCCGAGGGCCATTATCATTTCAAAATGCTGCTAGGTAAAAGGTGAATAAGTTTTGAAACCAGAATATGATACCTGTAAATATGATACCTGATGATAATGTTTTTAAAAGAATAAATAGTCCATGTTCAACTAAAAATTGTGGTGCATTTTGTGAAAGAAAGAGAATTTTACATGCTTATTTGTCACATGATCAGTGTTCACGCTCATTCTCATAATGCAAGCAATAGTTGTGCATAGGGATTTGAACACACACACATTTTACAAGTATCATTGGGAATGGGAAAGAGGTTGTGGTGTATCAAACATGGCTGCTCCCAGTCATGTGGAGTTAGTGTGTGCTTGTCATGTCACAAATGTTCAAAGTGAACCTGGGAAAAAATTGTGGATTGTGTAAATACATGGAAAGACATAGATGGTGTGGAAAGGAAAGTTTCTTGTGAATTTGATGCAAAAAAGAGGGATTTGTACGGGTACCACAGGAAGAGACAAGAGGCGTATAGGCCAAGCGCTCGTACTACAAGACAAGGGCAATCTGAAGGAAGAAGTGACATGTAAATCACCATCAGGCCTACCGGTAAGTTCAGAACAGTGTGAGGAATTTGGGAATCAAGATGAGATGTCCAGCCTAACAAAGTTTTACAGTCTGGAGTAAAAAAAACCTCGCAGTGATGTTCCCCGCAGATCGGAACATGTCCTCCCAGAGACATGCATCATTTGCCTAGCAAGTAAAGATACCGTTGACCGTACCACCAAGAAAAGAAAACTTGAGTGTCTGGTCACATGCGAAACTGATGGCTCAAAACTGTTGGAGTCCGATACCATGCTTCGTGCTACAAGCAGTACACAAAATGCACATATGAAGGTAGGCCGACTTCTGGTTGATATCTATCAGAATCATTTTCTTGCTTTTGCGATGAGGTGATTACGAGGAGGATCATTGCTGGTGGATAGATCATGAAGATGAACACTCAACAAGCTGTTCATAAACACCGAGAGAAAAAGAGAGTGCATTGACATTAGCACATACCGCAATTCGCAGTTTAAGGCAAGGCCTGTGCACAATTTCCTGAACTCCAATATGCACAGCCCAAATCAACCTCGTGTGAGTTTGTATTTTGCCCAGCTGATGAGGATAGAGTGCTCCTAGGCCTACAAGACAGTGAATCAGACAGTTCCGAGTCTGAAAGTGACGAGTCACCCACTAGCAGTAGCAGTGAAGGCAATCAACGCCAAGTTCATGAAGTATTGTCATCTAACCCCGACCATGAAGATGCTGCTCAGATATACAGATCTGCACTTGTTCTCAATGATGCTGTCAGCAGTGCAAACTCTGTCACAAAGTTGGGGGTGTATATTCTATCGCAAACTTGATTTATTTTGGAAATTAGTTTTTTTACATGCAACTTTAACATGCCATAAATTAAGTTTAAAGAAATCTACAATTGCCTACTGGACACATCTACACGTGATAATCATGTTATTTCTCAATATTTTTTGCCCAAAATTATCATTTTTACGTGGTTTTGGAGGCCCTTTTGAAAATATGAAATTCAGTGGTTTTATTTTGTCCTGACATTATTTCAGTTATTTGCAAGCATCCTTAATTCCTGTCAAAGTTTTCATTTTGTTATGATTTTGATGATTCTACAATATTAAAAAGCTGCCATCTTGATTTTTGGCCGCCATCTTGGATTTTACGACAGTGCACCTTTCTTTTTAGTAGAACCTTTATTTTTTTTAAAAGAAACACCATTCCCCATGTTTTTTGTGAAGAGTTCTCCCCTTCACCCCTTAGGCTGCAGCGTTCTTCTACTTCTAGAGCACTTTTGGGGGTTCGCCCATAGCCTACCGGGGGTATATTGCAGTAAGGTTAATCGTTAACGAACAGATCTGGACGCAAAACATGCAACATGTAACATTATCTACAGGCCTACATAAAATGGTACGTTTGCACAAAATTCTGGACTAATTTCAATCTCCCTGGTAATATCATTTTCACTTTGTCATGTCGAGTGCCACTTAACCTAAATTGCAATGTTCCTGTAACACTTGAGGACGCTTTTTTCTTCTTGGATTTCAGTGCCATCGATGGGCACGTTAGGAATACCATCTCACAATGCCAGGACAGCATTTCAAAAGGCTCGATGACGTCTTGTAACAAATGCAGAAATCAAAGATAGACCCTGGCCACTACAGTGCAGAATCTGCAGCCTCCAATACCAAAACTGTAAGCAACCACCTCTTTGAACAAAATTAATGCAAAATGAAAAAAAATTCTAAGATGGTATTTATCCCTTTAACTTCCCATTTTCAATGGCCATATAATAATAGAGTCCGTTTCTTTTCTGTCAGGTCTGCAACCCGTTCACCAATACACTGGTCCACAAAAAGACGTCCTGCATGCGTTTTCCATGGTTGGGTTGGAAAACATTGAAAAAACCTTGAAAGAGGCCGAGATCATAGACTTTGGAATGGAACAATTACACAAATGTACAAGTCCGTTATCGAAATACACAGTTACAAATATTTTACTTTGGGGGGGGGGGGAACCTTCACTGGAAACTGAAAACTTCTACCTTTTCCACTAAAATCAGTCTGTACTTTTGGAACACATCCATAATATCCACCTTGTCTTTTTTTTCCTTTCATTTTGAACAGGTTCTGCTGTATGAGCATGGACTTTGCCTTTCCCGTGAAGAACAATTGGCAAGTGGCTTTCCCTGCAGGCAAACTTGTTGAGAAATCCGGGTGATTATGGCGAGCAACTCATTCAAAACCTGATGGCAGTTTCCAAATCAAAGTTTATCCAAATTTAGGGAAACTGGCTGCGGCACCTCTGGTAATACCTGTGTCTCGATGTTTCAGCAAGCTAATAACTTTAAGCGGGCCCCGGACCCTGCATCTTAAGGACTTCACGCTTGCAATGTGTCTGCTGCCCTGCTGAAATTTAAGGCTGTGGAGAACACTGCTATCTACTGAAGTAAAAAAACAAGACTTACCTGCCTCCAAGAAAAGAAAGCAAACATGGGATAGGGCGGAGTTAAATGCACCAAACCTGAACAGAGTCATGGGCTGGGAAGGCTGCTACATCAGAACAGGAACTGGGCACAGATGCAGGGACCAGCATGCAGCAACTACATTTGAAAGCAAAAGAAACACCAATTAAAAGTAATAAGCACAAAATACACACAGATACCACATGGGTGTACTGTACACGTGAATGCCCAAGGCCCATTCTAAATGCCATGCTAGTGCCGTGCCAAACTCAATAGGACTTTTTGTTGATTTGGCATGGCAATCGCATGGATTTTAGAGCCATTTGTTATGATAAATTGAGATTGGCAGGGTGCCATCCTTTGGCTTGATAGGGCTGCTTGGCTATTGTTTAACAATAGTGACAAGGCAATGTTGTAAACGCTGTGCCATTGAAGTGCTGAACTCAATTAAATTCAAAGTTGAGGCAACCAGTTTAAGCATAGGATGCTCACAACAGCGTTTCTCCTGTCTGCATCACAGGGGGTGCTGAATGCCATCCTCCATTTTTTCAAAAGCCCAGATGAGAAGCCATTTAAGAGTATGTCCACGAGAGGACCATGCAGACCGTGACAAGGTGGGGGTCGGCGGATTTGGTTAAAATTTGGGGGGTAGGTGGGTCCTAGGTAGCCTTGAGGTTGTACAAAATATTTGGCCAATCTGACCTCCGTAGCAGAAAAAAGAGCCAAAAATGTGTTTTTATGAGTGAAAAATGGTGATTTTTTTATGATTTTGGGGTACAAACGTTTAAACGCTTGCTGCTAAACAGGGGAAAGCAGCAGAGAAATGAAATTTGCAGGGTCTTGAGGTTGTATCCTGACCTAAACCAAGTACTCAAAATTTAGGGAAAAAAATGCTCTTAGGAGGCAACGGCACTAAGGGTACCCCCAAAGTTGAGTCATAGAAATAGCGATCTTTAAGTCGCCGTAGCGTCATTAGTGCAGGTCTTTGAACAATGACACTCAGGTGAAAGAGAGTTCTTATCATGGTCTTTAAGTATCAAGAATAAAAACATTGTCAGCAGTTTTTAGTATGAAATGGTAGGAGTCTGTTTTACCCCTATTTTTCGCTAGTAAAGGGACGGGGGAGGGGCATACAGTGCCCCCCCCCACTTTTCTGTATTTTCAAAAGTCGACAACCAATTTTCATGAAATTTGCTACCAAGTTTTATATTTCCAATTTGTAAATAATGACGTCAAAAATGTTTTTAAAAATCTTTAACAGAGGGCTTTTTTTGGACACCTTTTTGGTCAAAAAGTGTATTTTTCACATAATTTTTTGTCTTTTTTGCTTGAATGTTATGAAACTTGGCAAACGTGTATATTTTTTCATGATCAATGAAATTAAAACCTATTTTAATACTGGAGATGCCATAAGGGGTGCTATAATCCCTTAATTTATCCCATTTTTAGGGTAGGGGGGTTCACTTTAAATCAATATGGCCGCCACCTTTCAGAGTCCAGGATGGAATGTATACCCTGCCCGATTTGTGGCAGAGGGAGTCCCCACAATACTCAACACACACTCGTCTTTTTGTTAACAGAAGTATCCCCCAATAATCATCTAAAGAATTCCTGAGATTACCAGAACACAATGAAGACACAATGGGGTTGGGGGGTTACACCCTGCCACATATCGCGCACCAGATGTGGAAATGATGAGGCTTGGATGACAATTCTGTTATTTTGTGGCTTGTTAATGTAACCCGGAAAATTAATAAACTTGGAAAATAATAAATTGAATGAGAAAAACGCTAAATGTTGGGGTACTCGCTGTCAAAAATGAGATAGACCTAGATGGGGTAGGAACAAGTAGAGAGGAATTTGAATAAATAGAAAAAATGTCAAACACATTTTTAGAAAGACAAAAAAAGAATGATTTATTTTACCAACCAAAATTTGAAGAAAACCATTAAAAAAAAAACAATAATCAAAAAGGATCCAAATTAACTTTTTCCCAAACCTTAAACCTGTTATCCACCCCACCAAATAAGTAAAATGGTAGTACTACAGTCGACTTTTGTTATAAAGAGCACTTTTATAAAGATGTCCTACTTATAAAGAGCAAATTCTGAGGTCTCGAATCTCTAGTTCTCTTTGTGTCTCTTTGTTTCGCTGTCCTTTTAAAGCAACATTTCTGTTTAAAGAGGTAGTTTGGGCGGTCTCACCGACCTTGCTATAACAAGAGTCAGCTGTACAAAACTAAATTGAACTTTAAACTTAAATGGAAGTTGAAAGAAGAAAACTGAACCAACACAGTATCAAAATAGAATGACACATGGAACAACCTAACGATCAAACTCGAAAAAACAATTAAATATAAATCAAGAAATTGTTTTCCTTCTTAAATTAACATTAAAAAACAAGAACAGTCACTTTCTTCCAATAACAAACCATGATAACCCTTTGTTTAAACACAAAATAGGTAAAGGAAGAGAACATGGAACCACTAATGCAAAAATGTTGGTAAAAAAGGATGCAATAAAAAAAATGAAAACAGGTACTACTATCAAAATTTTGACCACTTTGTGATGATTCAGCAGTTGTTTCACCGATGGTAATCTTCATGAGCCCATCTTCTTGACCTGGTGCTAAACAATGAAGAACTAAACCAAAGGCTTCCTTTGCCTTCCGTCTATAATAACGGATGGTGCTATCAGATGCTTTTTCGAATGACAGACGAAGCTGCCCATCAACAACAGACATTCCACCCTGAGTAAGAAAAGTGTTCAGGGATTGCAGCTCCACATTCTTTGGTCGGGGGTTGGAGCCCAAGAAGAGTCAAGTGCACCTACATCCTGTGTAATATCTCCATCAGTTGATGAGGACTCAGATGTATGCTGGAAACAATCATGAGAAAATAAAAACAGTGAGATGCGTGCTACATATACCAGGGTTGAAATACAAATTTATGTACTCAAAGAAGAGTGCTTACGATTCATCTGTGATAAATGAGATGCAATATGTCAATGTCCATTCTTAGTTCACTCTCATTACCTCATGAACTGAAGTGCACTCTGTGTCGGTGGGTTGGAGAGATGGTACACCAGCCGGTGATGTGAAATCACTGATTGTACACTGCTGCTCTTCTTGTTCCTTAGAGAGCACATCGCTAGATGGTAATTGTTCCGCTGTCTGGTGCGTAACTGCTTGTTTGTGCTTAGATAGACAACCTCTACAGATACCTGAAAGTCATACGAACAGTGAGAATTAACAAAGTGTTAAGGCCGCAGCAGGCTTAATATTTTTTCTAAAGTAAAAGATATAAAGCGGGGCGTATGTAGCCAACAATATTGAGCAATAGATGCCTTGAAAAAAACCCATGTCATAAATTCCCCCCCCCCAAAAAAAAAAATAAAAAATAAGAAATCTTCTTTTATTATTTTATGTTGCCTGTATTTAATTGCACTTATTACTTTTTCTTTTTCTGATGTGGCTGGAGGATTTGTATAAAAGGGGAAAAAATCTGAAATTGTTCTTTAAGATGTAAATGGTCTGATGAGTCACATCTCGTGAATAAAAGTTAAAAAAAACAATGTAAGTGCAAAAAAATATTTGTTTTATTCCCCAAACTGCGCATGTTCAGTGCAGTTCCAACTTTCTTTATATAAAAAAAAAAATTCAAAATCCAGCTCCGGCTAAATATCCACCATGTGTGTCCACTGCCAAAAACCATGTGTGTGGTCCAGAGCTCTGACAACGTGTATTAATTTTTCACACAATAATAAATTTCACCGGTCCCAGGTCAACTGCATGATAAGGGATTTAATTGATATAACCATGGAGGATTAAGAACACACCCAGGAACAAAGTCAGTTGATCAGAAATGGACCATGACCATGATTAATTCATTTCAGAAATGTATTTTTGTTTGATTTCTGTCTTCTTACCTGTTCCAACAGTGATCAGGGTACCCCATCGATCAAACATCTATGATCTCACGGCTAGTTGCTTTATTCACACCACGGAATGGTTTGCCTTTCCCTTTATGGAGTGGATGACAACATTTCCTTGATGACGTCCAACTCAACCCTAACTTGTATCTATCATGTGTCTATGCGCTGGACGTATTGTCTTATCAGTGTATGCATCGACATCGAACAAACCACATCGCAGGATCAGTTTCCACCCGACATTCACATCATATGCAGCGACTTTCCACTTCTGCAAATGGCTCCGTATGTCTTTTGTGCATCGATTAAGTTGCACTGTATTTAGTTCGCGCAGATAAGAGGGATTTACACCACATTCGATGGCTTTGCTATACTCAAGATTACTTCTATACTACAATAACGAAAATTTGGAGGGCGCTGCCATTTTCCCGACCGGTCTCCCGTCCTCATCGCGCGCGTTAGCTACGGGGGAAGCGGAACGGGGCCCGGCTATTTTCCACCCTATTTCCCATAATTCCCTTTTCCATTGGGCCTCGCCGGCCATCTTGCGTACGGGCCAGATAATTGACGTGCCACGTATACGTTCGTTATGAGCGCTGAGCATGCAGCGCATGCAACTTGCATGCCCCACATTTCTTCAGCACAGCGTTGTTGACATGGTTGATGTATATCTGTTCCTTGCTCCAGTTTTCTCTTTGAACGGTAAGTCTCACTTATGATATGTATTGTTGTTTGTGAAAAGTGGTATTCTTTCGAACGCCACTGGCAATGAGAAGCATTGTTGTTTGTGAAAAGTGTGACTGTGAGTTTCAGTTTGTGAGTACGGGGAGGGTTGTACGGGGAGGGTTGTACGTACGGGGGGAGGCCTCGGACATCGAGAGTTTGGCCGTGGCGTGGGTTAACTTACTAGGCTTAATGTTGCCAATTTACTGCATGACCTCCGTAAATACAGGCCTCACTTGGAACATGTACCCGAACATGTTTGTAGAACACTGGCAATGAGAAGCATTATTGTTTGTGAAAAGTGTGACTGTGAGTTTCAGTTTGTGAGTACGGGGAGGGTTGTACGGGGAGGGTTGTACGTACGGGGGGAGGCCTCGGACATCGAGAGTTTGGCCGTGGCGTGGGTTAACTTACTAGGCTTAATGTTGCCAATTTACTGCATGACCTCCGTAAATACAGGCCTCACTTGGAACATGTACCCGAACATGTTTGTAGAACTTTGCCAACTCTTGATTTCACAATTGGGCTTTGTTTGTAGTTTATTTTGGGTTTTTGCTTTAGTTTGTTTTAGGCCTAGGCCTATAGGCCTACTACTAAGTAGAAAAAAAACTGCTGCATTTGTATATAGGCCATGAAATGTACATTCATTCCATACAAATTATGCACACTAAATCTTTGTGCTAATCTTAGAACACGGCAAATCATACGTAAAACTTCCTTTAAAGAAATGACTTTCATACTCATAAGTCATAGGCAAAACAAAATTAATTTACTGCAAATCAAAGACCAATAACCAACTTAATAAAGAAACCCTCAAATCAAAATTAAAGACGTGATCAAGTTCAAACCTCAGGCCAAAAACCAAAAAATACAGGCAAAGACTAAAACCTGAAACCAACACAGTTAGAATAGTGGATATTAGAGAATACACTCTGGCAGAAAATCAAATGACTCGACAACAGACATGAACCCAAGCAGGATAAAGAGCTATTGTTAGCCGATGTATTTTTGTTTACAAGTTTTCTTCACCTTAGTCGTTATTCTTTTCTTTCTAACTCCTTTACACAGGAATCTCGATGACACCCACATCACATGACCAGCTCCAACCATGCTCCAAGCATGCTCCAGTGCATGCTTCAACCAGTTCCCAAAGCAAGAATCTCAACTCAAGACGAAGACGTGACACACCTATTCTTTCCAGTTCAACTGCAAGATTCCTGGTTTTTCTCTTTACCCATTCAAAACACATTTTCCTTCTAGCCATAATTTCATTTTTAGAAGTCATGAAATAGTGCAAAAAAAATCACTCTTTTCTGCTGTTTTATGTCCATCCTTTTTTTAAATTATATCCTTGGCTTAGTTGTACCCAAGAATAATGATGGAATGATTACCCGATAATTACTGGCCAAGCAGACTTATTTGATAACAAAACAATGTCTTTGATTACCGAGTTACATAATCACTCTTAAAATTTCACAACAAAATATTCATACTCGCATACCCCTCCTTTCTCATGAGTTTTCACCAACACTCATTAAAAAAATGTTGTCCTGTAACTTACAATGCCACTGTCATTATTTATGATTACAGCTTTTAACAAAAAAAATGCAATTGCACAATAACCTTTGGCCGTCTTGCTTGAAAGTCTTTCATGGAATGTTTGTGCCTATGGTAAACAAGCCTGGACCGACGTCCCTTGCGAAAATTGCTCCGAAAACTGACAACAATTATATCCCCTGAGTTTTGTCGAAGTACTACCCTGTAAAGTAATGAATGCTGCAAATACATTATTACTAAAAAAATTCTGATTGTATACCTGATTTCATTTTCACAGTTTTGTAATAAATACATTTAACATGTGGTGCTTGACATAATTATGAAGTGCTCGAATATGTCCTTTCTTTTAGTTTTACTCTCTTGTGCAAATGAACGTGTTACAGTACTTTGCTGTACAACCCCACCACCATAATAAAAACACCAACTGCTATAATGACATTAACTTCTACTTTAATAAGAAACACCCCTTCACCATAACAAATATAAATTGTTGCCCACTTCCCCGGAAATATAATATGTGACCATTCACAGGTGTAACATAAATAGGCATGGGCGTGGCGAGGAGGCCTCCCGAAAAGCAAAAAAACACAATAATAAAAAGAGGCGCAAAGTCATAGTGGTGTGAATTTAATGGGTTTGGGTTGGGGGTGCAAAATGTCCCTGCCCCCCTCTAAAACTGATAAATCGAGAATGTGTTGAGAAAACCAGGAATTTTTTGGGCCAAAATATGTTTTGCCCCCTCTAGAAAAATCCTGGCGACGCCCACACAATATCCAACCCCCACCCCCACTGGCTGCCCCCTCCTCTCCTCTGTAGTGAGAACGATGGATACGATTTTGTATAGGCCAAGATCAAACCGCGTTTCGTCTAAATTACCTATTTGTACAGTTGGTGTATACGTCCTTAATGGTTTGGCACCTTGAAAAATCAATGTTCAAATTGACTGGACAATATTCTAGCACAACATTATTTATGAGCTTTATATAATGAGACATCGCATGAGACAATCGGTCGGCAATAAATACTTAATTTCATTCAACTGTTGACAGCAAGACCTTCCTAATCGGCGCGCAATTTAAAACAACATTTAAACGGTACGAATCCCAGCACAAACATAAACCTCCACAATATCAGCGATTTCAATATCACCATCTCCCCTCTATAACAAAAACCATTTCTCCCCATCCCTGGAAATATTTCTCCCCATCCCCGGAAATATTGGTGACATGGTTGACGGGTTTTACGGAAATTGGGCGTTCCAACTAGCACCCTTCACCCTAGCTAGCCCCTTCCCCTATATTGACAATATGTCCTGGACCCTCGCACAATCTCCGCAGGAAACGTTATGTGCACGCAAATACAACTTAGGCGAGACTGATGGCGAATCCAAATAGGCTCGCGTGCAGCAGAGGGTCTGATTCTTTATTTGATTTAACAGTTGTTTGGAGTTATTAGAGTTTAAATTATCGAGATTTCATTGTATACAGTAATTATTACGAAACAGTCAACTCCACCCATCTAGCGGGTGCCGCGCGAAGCGCGGCATCCCGCTAGTAAATCACATTGCAGCCGCACAGACGGCATGTCCATGGCTGCCATTTTGACGGTAAGGTAATGCGAGGGCGCCCTCTTTCGATACCGCTCGCTAACTGGCCAGTTATACTGGGTGGGCGGCAACAGGACGTTCCCCTCCTACCGGATCAGTGCGCACCACCAAAGGTAGCCCACTCACCCACCCACCCAAAAGGTGAAGTCTGCAAAATGTAGATTTTGTTACGCTCTTACAACAATTTCTGCAAAATGTCAATTAAGGGCAACCAATTGCACTCGGAACTGTCTAGGGGGCTATGTAGGTTTGGTCTTGAAAATTAGGAATTATTCGACTTTGTTGACCGTGAGCAAACAAAAACAAGAAGAGCTGACAGTTTTTTTATTTTTTATTATTGTAGTCGGATATCTGAACTATATTTCCTCCAAGTTTGTTGACTCTCAGCCCTGCATTAATTAAGTTATGGTTTACCGCGTAAAGGACTTCATTTCGTAATAGAGCTGATACGTGTTTTTCTTACGCCTATATCTCTGCAGTAAATGCTTGCATATCAAAGATTTATATTTTATCGTTTAGAGGAGATTAAACCCTTTCTTTTGATATGTAGGTCGACAGTAAACGATTTAGTTTAAGGGTATAAACGAGGCTATAACTTTACACCAGAAACAACACAAATTTACTCCCCGGAAGTCACCCTTTTTGCTCAAAATTGTCGGTGCCCCGTACTCAGCCACCGTGTGATTATTTATCGAGCTACTCCACCGAGTGATATTGTCTCAGGTGGGGATCAAATGGCCAAGATTTGAACTTAATTCGCTGACCCCCCACCTTGTCGATTTTTCAGGATTTTGCATGGTCTTCTCATAAACGCACACTTAATTGTACTTGGCCTCTCTTTTAACTCTTTCAGTGCCAAAGTCGTACATGTACGAGGTATATTTGTTAGTTCGAAATTGCCAACCTCGTACATGTACGAGGTAATATGTGTACTTAAAATCGCCAAACCTTGTACATGTACAAGGTAGAGTAAGCATGTTATCACAAGGGGGCGCTCTCACTCTTTCTAATAATATCATTTTTATTCAGGTAAGACCTGTATTTATTTGTTTCATTCAAGTTCTTGCGAGAGGGCACAGCACTGACACTCGTATTTTCTGCAAAAAGTGCGGAATTCCCCTGTGTGCAGGACAGTGTTAAAGTATCAATATGTACGTGGCTACTATTAGCTTTCCAATATACCAAGGATATACCAGAGAGCAACAACAACAAATTTAGTGAGTAAAACTTATTTTTTGACAGAATTTACCAATTAAAAAAAATGCTCGACGTTGGGCACTTAAGGGTTAAACTTTTCAAATTTCTTAGGCACTAAAAGAGTTGATAGAATGCTAATGTGAACAATAGCACCCAAGTTCTATAAATGAAATCTCTAACGGCCCAATCAGTGGTTCAAAGTAGTTGTGCAAACCCGAATCGAAACTGAAAACAACCCGACCCGAAACCAGTTGGTGTTTCCATTACTTCATTTGGCTTGGGTTGGGTTGGTTTTGCAAAACTTGTAATTTTCGAGTCGAGTCAGTTGGTTAATCCATCTTCTCAAAAACTCAAAATGAAAAAAAAAAACCAGAAAAGTAAAGCATCGCAATTTCATTGCACAAAAAACATGTCTGGTCACAGCTTAAAGTCTATCGCGCACAGTTTATAAGTAGTGCAGGCCCACCATCAGTTGATATTACGAGTCTTCGCCATACTGTATGTAACGTGTGCCAAGAGAAGATTTTTTGTTTTTTGCAAAGTGGTAAATTGAGGCTTAAAAAGTGGACACAATTGCCCTTTTTCCGAGTCAGTTCGGTTTTGGGTAAATTCAGGTCAGTATTTGCTTGAATATTTGCCAGGTAAGGTTGGGTCAGGTTAGCGGAGTTTCAGTTCCGATTTGTTAAATGTCTACAGTGTTTGAAGTCCTGACCCGATGCACAATATTAGTTCACAGCAGCTAAGAAGGGTAACAAGGAGCTTGCCTCACATCAATGTGTTGACAGGAGATGTTGATGCACCCTACGGTTGAAGAATGGAGCACCACTGTCTTTGATCTCTCCAACTTCACAATCTGGGAGACTGTTCCAGACACGGACTGCAGTGTGGGTGAAGGTTCTGCTGGTGGAGTAGGTCCTGGAGACTGGCTTGGAGAGTGCATGGCTAGGCATGGCCAAACTGAGGAATGCTGCATGTTGTAATCTCACAGGGCTACGGGACCATCTAGCCTTCAAACCTGGTGTCCAAATGAGACTTGAAAATAGTTTTGTCTCTGCAACACTGGCCTCAAATCTGCAAATTAAATGACAAAACAAATCAGTCCTAGTTTACATGGGCATCCATTGGTGGTGGACAGGGGGGACAAATCCCCCCACACACACTTTTTAAAGGGAAAGGGGTTATCATAACGTTTGTCCCCCCCCCCCACTTTTTTCATCCCCTAATAAATATTGTAGCCTATGTAACCTGGAAAAAACAACACACTACACGCATGGGGGAACTGGCACTCAACAGACTGTAAGGGATTGACTAAACTAACTGAACTCTATTTTTTAAGGGAAATATCGCGAGGAAATTTAATTAATAGAAACAAAGGACAAAATTTCTTGATTTCAAACCATAAAGGACAAAACAAATTTATTTACAAGAACTTCAAAAGAAAACCAAAATATAGAAATCAACTTAAGATTGAAACGAACACCAAAAAGACCAAGTAAAATAAAAAATAAAAATTCAAACCTAAACTCAAAGACTAAGACTAATATCAACCAAGAACCTGAAAAACAAGAAACTTACATGTAAAAAGACTAAAGCCTGAAACCAAGAAAACTGAGACTTAAACTCCCCCCCCCCCCGAAAAAAAACCACAGTGTGAATTAATGGATCTTAGAATACCCTTTGATGAAAATCGATAAACAAGAAAAGAGAATTAGTAAAGAACATACAAACTAATAAGAAACAGTAAACAATGAAACAAAGTCAAGATATATAGGCCCTATATAGTATAAGTCTAAGTATTAGATATAAACAATGAAAAAATAATGTTGGAAAGCCACTCCTCTTGGCTTCATGATGTAAAAGAATGCTAATGTGGAGAAACACATCCATCCAACTACCAACCAAGGGTAGAAATTCATAGGTCTCCACTTAAAACTAGAATTCAACATAAAACCACAGAACTATAAAATGAAAATAATCAAACCTTTTTGATTAAAGAGGCAACATTCATCAACCACGTGAACAAACTTATTAGGCACAAAAACTCTGTCATTCCAAAAACAAGTCAATAATTCAACCTTGTGGCAACACAATTTTCCTCAAAAATACCAAAACTCATGTGATCCATCACAAATTCAATCAAAAATTGTTCAAATCACAGCAAGACTGCTCAATATACTCTTCTTCATGAAAGAGTACAATGTACGTTGACAAACAGCACAATCTCAATGGCCTCCTCAAAGTTGTGAAGTACATGTACGATCTAAGTATTCCTGTGCACATTGCGGGGTGCAAAGCTGTTGGCCATCTCAACAAATTTGTGACAAGGCCCCTCTGGAAAGTCATCGATTACATAGAAGTATATGTACACATTATGGACATGAGTAAGTTCATCCTAGCACTGCATGCATTTCTTGACAAGGCGCAAGAAAACGTAGAAGATTTCATGACAGGAGAAATGCAGCCATTCCAAGAGGAGACATTCATCAAGAAAGACGCAGTGCATGAATGCCTTATCTAGCCATCCAAACATGACGATGATGCTCAAGTGTTTCTCTCCATCATAATTCCTGCAACGTCCATGCTTCTTAGGAGACATTACGAGGAGCACCTTCCTGGTGGACAGCACTTCAACCCATCCCAAGAAATTTATGATGTTTCCAAGAGTGTCGAGAAGCACAACAAATTCGCAGAACGCGTACATTCGCGTACGTTGACCACCTCCCAAGAGCGGGGCCGAATTCGAATCACCTTTTCCAGGAAGCTGTCGTGATGTTTTGTCCAAACAAAACTGGGCGCTGGATCAACGACAAGTCAACTGAAGAGAGGAATCAATTTTTGTCAGAAGCAAGGAAGGATGCCTGAATCATCCAAGCAAATTATCAGCAGCGTCGGCAAGCCATCATTGACAAGAGGAAAAAGCTTCTTCAGGTAAAACTTGAAAAAGAAGAGGCATGGAGGCAAAAACAATCGCAAGAGCGTGAACTGATGACGGCCGACATAGTGTACCAAGGACTGTGGCAGACCCAAGACCAGCTGGAATCGTCCCTACACAGCATCAGGACCAAGACAGAAAAAAAATGATGCCTTGAAAGCTCAGCTTCGATTCAGACAGCACAATTCTTCAGCAGGAAGCAGACACCAAGCTCTATCGATTTTCAGAAGCAATTTCATCAAGTGATGCTGATGGTGCAAACAAGAGGAGGAATTTCACGGCAGAAGAGTTTGCTGAAAATTTAAGGA
Source organism: Patiria pectinifera (assembly GCA_029964075.1). NCBI lineage: Eukaryota > Metazoa > Echinodermata > Asteroidea > Valvatida > Asterinidae > Patiria > Patiria pectinifera. The sequence continues at coordinate 41,958,161 of CM057135.1, forward strand.
TGTTAATGACAAGTACATCTAAGTGTGAGGTAAGGTCATCATCAAGGGAGGCTCCCTTTCTTGTGGGCAAGAGGGTACATCATACATTCATAAAGGAGGGAGAGAGGCAGCCGTGTGAGGGGAAGGTCATTTCAACTGTGCCAGGGTATCCGCAATGGTATAAATACTATAATGTCAAATACAGAGACGACGCAGCAATTTTCACAAGTTTACAAACTCCTGCAAGATATGAAAAATAGGGATCAAAGATTATCATACATACTTTGTGTACATGTATAAGGTTTTAAAAGTGTTCAAATTTGATAATGACAAGGTAAGTTGCTGCATTAAACAGTATCATGCACAAGTCATTCAAATCTCATGTTCGCCCATATTTTGTGATCATGCACTGACCCGTTGCCTTTCATGAACCAAAGCCATTGATTACATGTAATTTTAAAACTGGGACCTGTGAGCTACATGTACACATGTAACTAACCCAATTTGAAACAATTTAAAGCAAAAAAAACCACATGTGCTTGATTTAATTTTTGTTTCAAAATCGTAAAAAAAACAATATCAATGACCAACACCTGCGACAGGGAGATTTCAAAATCTATGAATAATCAATAGTGCTAATTTGCATACAAAACATTAAATTAAAAAACACGTCACGTCGAAAGATAAAGGACGTCACATTATATTAGCTTCAAAATGAGTGGTGATATGCCATGAATTTGCTACACAATTTTTTTTTTCTGGCATCACTAGTTAAAAGGGGTTTGCCCTAGCCCAGGTGGACTCCTTTTCCTCCCTACGTTACGGAGGGAGTCCAGAGTATGAAGTGCTCAAAACCGGGCGAAAAAAATTATGACCAATATTTTTCAACATTTTTACCTTGTTGGAGAAGCTAATTTTTACATCGTAGTATTCCATGTAGCCTTATATATTGGGCCGGGGGTTCAGGAATTCCAGGAATTTTCCTGATTAACGTCGGTTAGCATCACATATGAAATTCCTGAACCCCCCCCCCCCCGGCCCAATAGATAAGGACACATGGAAAATGTAGGTGTGAAATAAGCCCAGGTTGGACGTCAATTGCGTTGCGACTGACGTCCAAGATAATAGTATTCCTACCATAGTAAAAAATGGCTTGAAAGCATTTTTTCACATTTTTACCTGATGGAAGAAGCTCAACTGGTGTCCACATATTCCTTGTATCCTTAATCACTCAAATTCATGGTTGAGAAGTAATGAATATGTCCCGGGAATAAATTATTTAAGGAAACTATGCGCTAATTCGTGCTTCCGATTGTAAACATCTCGCACCGACTGCTCGAATTTTTCGTGCACGCGTGCGCGTAGTCGACTCTAGTCTTAGTTCCAAGACGTTGCTACATTGTATTAGCGTTTGTGTATATGTTATTTTTCCAATCAACAGAGGGCGCAATTTTCAGGACAACCGAACCAAGACTATGCCGCGCGTGCACGTGCACGCATTTCACGTACTCGAGAAATTCGAGCAGTCGGTGCGAGATGTTTACAATCGGAAGCACGAATTAGCACATAATTTCCTTAAATAATTTATTCCTGGGACATATTCATTACTTCTCAACCATGAATTTGAGTGATTAAGGATACAAGGAATATGTGGACACCAGTTGAGCTTCTTCTATAGGTAAAAATGTGAGAAAAATGCTTTCAAGCCATTTTTCGCTATGACTGGAAAATGTTATATCCTGGACTCCGTCGCGTTGTACACAACGGAGGAGTCCACTGGGCTAGTGTGAAATAAGCTTTTGTAAAGAGGTAAAACGTAACAAAAATCTGGTCAAAATTTTGCGTGGTATTACGTAGAGAATTCTCATCCTGGACATCAGTCGTAATGCAATGAAGACTTCGTCCAACCTGGTCCATGAACACACAAACAAAATTATATTACACTCACCCTGTCTTTGACTCTTTGGAATCGCAATGCAAAGTAGGAATGCTTTGGGAATCCCTGGATTTTCCAACTTCAGTCTGACCATAGAGCATATGGTCTGACAAGAGTCTGAAACTGAAACTTTGTCACAGGCCTACATGTAGACATCAACCGTCAAGTCAACATCACGTGGCGCTCAATGTAGGCCATGGCAGGTTGCCCCCATGCATGCAGCGCTACACGTGTAGCAAGATCATGCATGGCATGTTTTCACGTGTGCAAATTGACGACCCAAAACCAAGACAAATGTTTACATTTACGAGAATGCATCTATGAAAACCTCACAAAGGCAAGATGTATCACTGCATCGGAAAACCATGGAGGAAAACAACCAATTTCTACTTAACATGATGGAATTTTACGGTTTCACGGACTTCAGCCATAGTACGTCTTCGCTAGCTGCAACTTAACCAGCGCCACCACTTGACCAAACATTGTTTTAAAACTTTTCAGCTCGCACGGCCGGTGTGACAGGTAATTCTGTCCCCCTGGTAAACGTGTCCCCCGTACACATTTACCGTACCGGCTCATGACCCGGTAAATATGTGTCCGGGGGACACTTTTACCTAGGTAGATTTGTCCTTCTCCTGGTAAAAATGTCCCCCTACCCAACGGTGAAAGTGTCCCCCTGGAAAATGTGTCCCCATGCAGTATATACTGAGAGCAGGCCATGTGTTGCGCGCATGTGATTATCACATGTTTACACATATGCGTCTCCCTCATAGAGCTGTATAATAATTAACAGTTGTTGACTGATGTGATGTGGGATATGACGTTTTGAACACCCGAGGGACGCATAGCGCCCGAGGCGAAGCCGAGGGTGCTATGCGTCCCCGAGGGTGTTCAAAACGTCATATCCCACATCACATCAGTCAACAACTGTTTTGTCATACCTCTGTCTTGATGATGTGTTTTACTTGTTTTTCTAAGGGAAATTAAGGCTGGCAAACTGAAGGAATTCTCGTACAACGCGGACTGCGTAGTCGGTACAACGTTTGGTGTTCGATGAGTCTTGTTCAAAAGCTAAATCTTTCATTTGTTGTTTGAAGCGGCTCAAAAACCTTTTTGGGGCGGAGAATCTGTGCCTCCGGGCTCAGCTGACATGTTGAGGCTGATGAGGATCGTATACGAAAAAACTAACTGTGTCAGCTCTGCATTTCCGAAGTTCTGAAGGCCTAGGCACCGTTACTAGAGTCAGTCAAAACGTAAACATAATCTTAATGCCGCTCGTCGCTGGCCGCCAAATTAAAGTAAATGTCGTCTGCAAATGCACTGCTCCCTCACTGCTATACATTATATTGTGGAACGTGAAAGTACTCCGAGGTACCAGTGAGGTACAAGTATAGTCTGGTTTAAACGCGGTCCGCGCATAATGGTTTGGACTGTGGGGCGGGGACTAGTCTACATGCATGCGATATCACAATGTGATATACAACGGGAGTGTGCCATGCATATTTATCGCCCGGTCAGGTGATCGTCCTGGGCCAATGAAAATACAGTATAAAGACAGAGGTATGACAATGGTCTCCCTCCACAATGGAAATTCATTCAATAAGAAAATTCGTAATGTGCTATGATGGGAACACAAACCAATCCAAGTACCGGTAGGCGTTGTATCAATGAGACGAGGGCCATCGCCATGCATCGCCGTTGTATTGACCTATCGCGGTAGAATCGCCGCGATAGATTTCACCTTACTCCGAATCGAAACATTGTGTTCACATATAATCTAAATCTAATTAGACCAAATTAAATATTGTTATGATGAAGGGCAGACTAAAAGTCCAAAATGTATCCTCGATCCTCCTATTTCTGCGCAGATAAGGCTTTGCAACCAAGTAGCGTAAACATAGCAAAGCAACCACTCTTTTCCCCAACAAAACTTATATTGTTGACTTACGATCATCCACCGTACAGATTAACAAAGCAAAATCTCTTTATTTGTGGCAGCAAGCGAGGAATTCCAAAGCGTGCAGTTTTGGCGTTGTAGAAAATAATCCTGCCTAATTCTGCGCGGGGGACGCTTCATGAAAAATACGTGCTGTCCGCGTCTGGGCCATGTAACTCAATAAAAAAAATTTTTTTAATTACTTAGACTTGTTGGCTTTAGGAAAAATATATTTTCTGAGCTTTTCAAACAAATTTTCTTTCTGTTTCCTTTATTTTTTTTCAATGCCAATACACTTTTCGTAATGTCGAGACTATTTTCAATATCCCATTTTTTAGATTTATACAAGGGCTTTAATTTACATATTTATATAAATACGTTTTATACATATTTACCTATTAAATGTAGATCCCAATGATATTGTTATTCTGATCATCCCAATCAACGGAGACAGTGTTTAAGATGTCGGGTTTTAAAACTTATGACAAAAAAAAATCCCAAAAAATATAAGAATTGTGTCTTTTTAGTTGCACAGTAAGTTTTACATCCCCGTAGAAACTGCAAATTCTCATCTATGACATCTTGACTATAATACTGATGATATTGGGAGACCAAGAAAGGTCACCTTTCGGTCATATTTTCGACTTCTGCAGGCCGGGAAGCATCTGCCTGCATTTGTACTTAACTTAGTAATTAGCAGTAAAATGCCGATGTTTTTCATATTTTGCCTGAATTCCAGGTAAAGCCTTCAATTTCCATTTTTTTTCCGGCTGCTGGTTAAAGTTCGTGCATCAAAGCATACGATCCCAGTGAAAGTTTTTCATTTTTTAGGATGCATGCCTTGCAAAATATAACTTAGATGCGAGTGCGCAGAAATAGGAGCGCCGTGTAGCTTTAGGAGGTCTGACGATATACCTTGTAGAGTGAATTCATAAAAAAAAACAATCAAGAGAACTGGCCTTCCGGGTTTCAAAAAGAGGGGGGACAGAATTACCTGGAGGGGGGACAGAATTAACAGGCTGGGGAGGACACTTTCACCTAGGTAATTCTGTCCCCCCCCCCGGACAGTTTTACCGGGGGACAAAATTACCTTCCACACTGGCCCCCGGTTAAAGTTTATGCGTGAACTTTTGGGCAATTGGTGGCGCTGTTAAAAGTTACTAGTGATGGTAAACAACTTTTTCTCCCCCACCTTTTTCGGGCGGGCGGCATGCACGGTATGTGATCTCAAATTACAGGCAAGACAGAAGTTCATGACACGTGTCTTGTTCACGTTTGGAAATTGGTTTTCCGATGAACTTTCATCATGCGTTGTGAGATTGCTGCCATTGTAGTGTTGTAAGAGTTCACGATAACTTCGATTTGGTCGATGGATCACACGTGACAGGCATGTCGACAACGGCACTGTCCTCAAACGGACTCGAGCGCTGGAATACACGCACTCTCCGTCATGTCCGTATACATGTATATGGTAATCCTTATCTTTAGGACACCTCTATTTTTACGAGTTCTGTTCAAAAACTGACTTTTGTAGATGACTGTCCAGTACCAAAGTGACTTTTGCAGGCTAAAGCAGTCTTGTTTCTTCAGATAAACTCATGTTAGTTGTAATTTTGAAAGCACTTTCAAAGAAAATGTGACTTTTCTACCTTTTTTTGCAGTTCGCCATCTTGCTTTTTTGATATATTTTCTGTTTGTCATCATCGTCTTTAATCCCTCATAAATCAAAGCCCTACCCTCTTTCTACAAAATTAAACCAGCTGTTCAAGAAGGTGTCATTGCCAACTGTTCAAATGTGTCAAGAAATATCAGAATGTCACTTTTGAGTGTCATTTAGTCGGCGGTTTTGGTGAGTCTTTTAACCTTATATAGGAAAGGGGTCCTAAAAGTAAGGATTACCATGTACATGTACTTTTGACTTTTGTAGTTCCAGCGCTCAGCAGAGCTACACATTTATTAACCCTGCCCGTGTGACCACTGAGCTGGGAAGGGGTGTTGGTGCAGTACCTGAACAGACTGGCATGGAGCAACGTGGTCCACTCCAGAAATGAATGCAACGTGAACGTGAACAGGTGAAGGTCCACGTTGGCCTACGCCTGCGCCCAGGCCTCCATGCAAGCTTCGACCACTAGCATCGAGGAACTTCTGAAGTCGGTAATTGCGAAAATGCACACAAGGAGGCTCCCAAATCGGAGGTATGTCGTACAACTTATGTCTCGAATTACAGATTTAGGAATGTCAAACTCTATATGAATTGAAAGGATTGTCAAAATGTTACTGTAAAGGCAGTGGATATTTTGCTGGAGACAGCAAACCTGTAGTAAACGTTAGTTTGCCGGACATGCCGGATATGCACTGAACATGCGCAGTTACTTTTTTTTGTACTTAAACATTTTCCGGTGACAAATTTTACTCTGGCTCCATAACTTTGTATTCACAAGATGGGAATCAGACCATTTTATAATTTCGGACTTTATTTCCCTTTAAAAAAAATCCTCCAGAGCCACAAATCTGAAAAAGAAAATGTAATACTCTGCGATAAAGTGTTTGAGACATGTTAAAATAATAAAAGAAAGATATTCTTATTTATTTGGGGATGGGGAAAAAAAAAATGGAAGAGAGGTGAGGATCGGAATCGAACCCTGGTCATCCTACTCACGAAAGCCTTTGCTTAATCACTGCACCAAATGTTGGCTGTGGCTGTTGCACACTGCACACACATTTGGAAGCTATGCGCTGGTTCTGACTCTCTCAACTCGAATATGCCATGTGAACCCATAATAACCTCTCCCATGATACACTTGTCTTTACAGTAATTATGCTAGTTTGTAAGACATCTGCTATCACCATATAATTTGATATGAAAATGTTTCATAGTCACAAATTAATTTACTCCTAGAACTTGAGGCTCTCCAGTGAGCCTCATACTAGGCACAGAAGCCCGAAAAATTGTTGTCAGCACAAAACACTAATTAAGTACAAAAACGACCATTCCAACCAAGCTTTTTCCCACAGAACTGCTGCACAGTTTGCCCCTAAACTCCGTACAATACCTCATGACATACTCAGGTTATGTGCACCCAACAAACATCGGTGGATTCTGTCTGTTTTTAGGCCAAAATGATGAAAAATATGCCCTTTCCGCACTGAGCCAACCTAACACTTGAAACGAGCACGCGCGAAGAATGATCGCAGTCATTTTCGGGTTCGATCGCTCGGAGCGCGCCGCGGGGGGTACGTACTTGCACTTGTACGCATGCGCATACTATCGTTCCGCTCCTACACCATACCCCCCGGCGCGCTCCGAGCGATCCGCACTGAGCCGACCTAACACTTGAAACGAGCACGCGCGAAGAATGATCGCAGTCATTTTCGGGTTCGATCGCTCGGAGCGCGCCACGGGGGGTACGTACTTGCACTTGTACGCATGCGCATACTATCGTTCCGCTCCTACACCATACCCCCCGCGGCGCGCTCCGAGCGATCGAACCGAAAATGACTGCGATCATTCTGCGCGCGTGCTCGTTTCAAGTGTTAGGTCGGCTCAGTGCGGAAAGGGCATATTTTTCATCATTTTGGCCTAAAAACAGACAGAATCCACCGATGTTTGTTGGGTGCACATAACGTGAGTACGTATTGTACGGAGTTTAGGGGCAAACTGTGCAGCAGTTCTGTGGGAAAAAGCTTGGTTGGGATGGACGTTTTTGTACTTACATGTAATTAGTGTTCTGTGCTGACAACAATTTTGCGGGGTTCTGTGCCTATGAGGCTCACTGGAGAGCCTCATAGTTCTAGGAGTAAAATTAATTTTTGTTATTTAAATAATGAAATCATATAATACATGTACTCCATGGGCGTCGCGAGGGGGGGCACTTGCCCCCTGGAAAAACAAAAAAAAAAAAAAAAAGAGGCGCGAAGACAAAGTGGTGTAAATTTAATGAGTTGGGGGGGGGGCAAAAGTCCCTGCCCCCCTCTAAAACTGATAAATCGAGAATGTGTTGAGAAATACGAGCATTTTTTGGCAAAAAAATGTTTGCCCCCTCTAGAAAAAATCCTGGCGACACCCATGATGTACTCTGTGGTTCAATTCCATTGCTATGGGAGTGATAATATGGCAGGCGGCAGTGTCATTTGAACAACCAGTGGGCTGTTGAGATTTTTTTACATGGCGATCAGTGTGAGTTCCAGATCAACGGATTACAGGCATGAGAATTCTCCGTTTTTAAACGGAATTCCGTTGTATTTTCATCAAAATTTGTGGTCTCCTTTGTGGTCTCCGAGTTCAATGTGAATTTGAAATAAAATTGGGGGGGGGGTGAGGGGTCACACATGTATGTCCAGTCAGGACCTGGAATTTTCCTCATAATTAGAAGATATTTCGAGTGCTTGGAACTTCAGAAGTCAGAAAAATATTTTTTCATCGCGCCCGGGACTCTTTCATTGCAATGTTTTATTCATTTGCGTTCACAAATGAATACGACACGGGAGCGTTCCCCGATGATCCAGTTAGCTCAGCGTATCCAGTTAGATAGCGCGTATTGACCAATAAGAGCCGAGTAAATGATCACCTAACATGCAGCCAGCTATATTTGGTGGATATACATTGTAAATCTACGTGAGAGAGTATGCAACACACCCATGTGTTGTCTGACTGGAGCGCTACAAATCTTGCTTTCGTGGCAACAGATGCTGATTTGTTTTGTCTTAAGATTGAACATGTTGAACATGTCTGTTTTTACCTCAAAAACCATGCAAAAACCATCACTTTTTGTAATTTCTAGCAAGTATTAACATTAAAAATTCAAGTTTCGTAACTTTCTTCAAAAATTATTAGTCAAAACCAAAGAACCTCTAGCACCGTAGGAAACGAAGTTGACATTTTTAGGGACGAATCCATTAATTTTGTAAGGAGTGATTTAGTCCCTGTTTTAAGTTTTACATCGTTTCTTGAATACATTTCAAGAAAAAAAATATAGGCCTATTGTGACGTTGAACAACTGATTACTTAATAAAGAAATGTTTTGAACACCATAAAAAGTATTAGTCGTCTATTTAATTTTTTTTTTAACAGCGGAAATATTGGTAATTATTGTTCCCAAGAAAGTACACCCCTTCATTACCACAAATGGTGTGGTCCGCTGGGGAAAGCACATATACATGCATCATGCAGCTGCACTATCACCATGGAGGATTCCTCCAAAAAATCAGGTACGACTAGTGGCTAGCGTCGAAGATAGCTTTCACCGTACTTTTTACCGCTCGAAACCTTTTGAGTTCCGGTGTGTTAATGACTTTCTTAATTGATATTTATTTCAGCAACACCTCTTTTCTTATACCAGTACATTAACTACCTGGTACACATGTCTTATTTTTATTCTTCAAGGCTCGGCGTATAAGCCGCCCTGCGTATAACTAGCCGCAGAAAACATTTTCATGGGCAAAATCAACGTATCGGCAGACCCGCTAAAGCTACGCGGTCCTATTTCTACGCATTCGCATTCCATTTGTGTGTGACAACGCGCGCGCGTTGCAAGCGTTACCTGCGCAGATTATGAAGGGTCGAGGATATATAAGCCGCGGCTTATATTCTGAAAATTACGGTACTATTATGTTTAGTGTTATATTTACGGCAAATTGCAAGTGAAATGGAACCAGAGAGTTAAAAGCAGAGCTGATAAGGTAGGAAAGGGAGACGGCTGGTTTTGTTTTTGAAATGAAAATAAAACGTGGCTGTCCACCACAAACTGGTTGTGAAGTCAGCATTTCATGTATGCAATGAAGTTGGTTGAGGTTGTCATTTTCAAGCTGAAAGTGCATACATACATATTGAAATACATGTATGCAGGGCCTAGTACATGTAGTGAATAGAAAATAGAAGTTTATTAGTAAAAATTCTTACATTTTTAGTTCCCTTTTCTATAAAAATTGGTACTCCAGAATGGCTTCCAATTGCCCTTTCAATTGCTAAAACCCAGGAGCTTCAGGGGCCGCTGCCCCCTGGACTCCCACCAGGGGCGCTGCCCCTGGACCCCGCCAGGGGCCCTAAGGCGGGCCCCTGGACCCCCTGCCGTGAGCCGCGACAGCTACGCTCGCTTCGCTCGCTGCGTTTCGCATTGGTACATTATATTTCAGGGGTTTTTTTTCTCAGTCCATTCTCATGCCTGGGATTAGCTTTAATAATAAAGAACATGGTTTACCTCAAAGTGCCAGTCTTCCACACTAGTGTACGGCTCCAAGGCAGGTTTACGTGACCGCATTCCTTGAAGTGGGTTGCTAACGTTCAAGCAATCAAAGAACTGGTCCATCAGCCTGATGAACTTCACCGTGGATGACGTTCCACGGTGAAGATGTTTAATTTTCATGAAATTTCATGTTGAAATTTTGTTACGCAAATGTGTGCAAACGAATCTATAGGTACCGGTAACTCCCTATGTGTGCAAAATCATATTGAATTTGGAGGATTCAGGACTGTTAGGGCTATAGATTATTTCTACTCTGTGTTGTGTGTCTTTTCTATATCACTGATAACAGACCAGACTGAGTTGGAAGCACCGTCATTGCTCCATACAAGTTCCTGTGCCTGTCCAGTTCCTGTTCTGATGTAGCAGCCTTCCCAGCCCGTGACTCTGTTCAGGTTTGGTGCATGTAACTCAGCCCTACCCCTGTAAACTTTCCTTGAATCAAGGCAGGTAAGTCTAGTTTAGAATTGTTGTGGAAAAGGTAAAGTTTTAATTGAAACTTTATGAGCTTTCCCAGTCAAAACCATGGAAAATCATCACTATTTACATTTCAGTGACATCACTTTCGGCAGTGTTCGGGTAAACAGCCTCGTCTTTGGGACTGGCACAAAGTGGTCGAACAATACACATGAATGCAAGCAGCAACAATGTAAGTGCCGATGGCACCCATTGTTTCAAATAGAAAGAAACTGGTCAGTGTAGAAACCTAAGTTAAACAAAACTGAACCAGAGAATGTGGAAATTACCTGTAGCTATTGATTCTGTGAAACCTACATTGCAAATATGTGCACATGTTCATGTTCATGTACATTTACATACAGGCATACTTGGAATGCAAAAAATTACATGTAAGAGCACATTGCAAGTTAGCTTACATTGATAAAAATAGCATACTGTACATGCGTACATATGCGCAAAAAGGAGGTGAACAAAAAGGCTAAACACACAAAATGTTAAATTTATGCACTATAAAATTTCTGGAAATGAAATCGATTCCCAATGCCGCGGGAGAATCTGAGTTGGAACTGGAACCCTCTGTGGATCAGATGCAAGCTGCCATCTGGTGAATACTCTTCAAGTGGCTTCCTCTCTTTCAAGCAAATGGATACATTTACTGGATACAAATTGGAGAAAAATTCTCCAATTTCACCTGTCACCAAGTAAGCAGTTTGAATCTGTAGGCGGTTTAACTTTAAGTGAAATGCGCAAATTGTTCCCTTTGATGCCAAATGAAGCTAAGTCTGCAAAGATATTCCGTGGAATTGGCAATTCGATATTGACAACACATTTAATTTTTCGTTGTCCGTGGAGCAACTTCTTTACTGATGTTTTTAGCTGCTCAAGAAATAGGCTTCTGTGTTCCTCAGAATATTCAATGAAGCAATCTGGCACATCTATGATATCACCAGCTTCACGCCATTCATCATAGAAAGATGAACTCCTCTCCACGATTGTAGAATGATGACAATCATCAAGAGAGGAACTGGAATATAAAATATCTCCTCATTGTAGAATCCCTTCACTTCTCAAAAAAAAATCAGATGCAAGCATTTTTATTTTTTTGGTCTTGATTTGGTTGACTATGAAAGAAAATGACTAACTCGTGTTTCATGAGGACGGAAGTGTGAGTAGCATCGAGTAGTTCCCAGTAAACAAACGTGTTCGTGCCTCATATACCAGAAAGCCAGTGGAACCAGACTACTAAGATTTGCATATATTATTGAGGTCATCCTTCAGATGAAAGGATCTCAAAAAAGCCCATTCTTTCTCTGGACCAATCAAAACCATTCTTACAGTACCGATCACAGTAAACAATTCCTGATAAACGGTAAATACGTTCTTCGTCAATGGGGTTTCAGCTCTGCCCACTACGGAAGGCTGATTATCGGGGATTAAAAAACCACAAACGATCCTGCGGTCAAGCGGCCAGTTGACATCGTTATATTGCTGCAGTACACGTTGTTTTGTTTGCCAATCAACCACAGGCAGATCTCGTGGCGGTAGTTCGTTTTTATGAGGTCGGCGAACGCTTCTTATCTGCGCTTAATCCTTAGCAAACACTGCGAGATAATAACATTGTTACCTGGAGTAATTCTGCACTCATACTGTACCAACAGGCCGCTACACTACAGTATGAGTATGATGAGTGGATACCGGTTTTCAGAACATTTCACGAAAACGTTCTACAGTATAGACTGTATAGTACGTACGTATCCATAGAGCGGTCTAAAAAACGACCTATATAGTATCATGCCGGGGGGGGGGGGGGATCAGGCTTCTTTCTTTGAGAGGCCGCCTGGGTATTTTCTTTGGGGGGGATACGAAAATGTTAGAGAAAAAAAACATTTCCAGAGGCGAAATACAAATAAAGAAGAACTCAATCTTCTGCTAGTGTTGTCAAATATAGTGTCACTGTCACTTCAAAAATGTCACTTCAAGAAAGACATTTTCCAGGCCTGAGGAAGATCGTTTATTTGTATTTTGTACGTAACGTTCAAGCTCAGATTATCTTTAAAAAAATTATTAAACGAAATAGAAGCCCGCATCTTAGGCCAAAAGAAAGTTCTGCTTCCGGTTCCCTACCTACCCTATTTTTTTATGGGAAAATGAGAACAAAACACCCGATACCATCAATGTCTACCTTGTGACGCATACGTCTCCATAATGATCCTACCCAAAAAAATGTCAAAAAAAAATTAAAAATACATTCCCTACCTACCATACCTACCATATTTTTGAACGCCATGAAAAAAATAATCGGAAGCAGAACTTTTTGGTTTGTTGCCTTCACAAATGTCCCCAAAGCGTCAGCATTCGAGAAAAATAGTCACACCCTCTCTCACATGCAAGATTTTCTGGCTACGCAACCGGCAGTCTGGGACATCACAGGGGAGCCTCCCTAGCAACAGTATCTCTAGGCAACCAGGTTGGAATGTGACAGTTTTGCTGCACCTGCGGCTCAGCCTGGCAAGGAATTCCAGCCATTGGCCATCAATATTCATTTGAGTGTGGAAGGCGTTTCATATTCATGAAAGCATAAAGGGTCCGTGAAGAAAGCAACCAATGGCGTATTTATTTGCCGGGACCGGCTCATTTAATTGGCTGAGACTGTTCATCAGACACCGTCCTCAAAGTTCGGCGACGCCTTTTAAATGATGCCAAATAGATCTTTATAACAACAACGAATATGTGTTGTATCAATTTGAACAATGCGGCTATCAATCATTCTGCGGGGAAGGGTTTTTTTGTTATATTTTATCTGGGCATTTTTTCAAAGGCCATGAAAACTTTGGGGAAAAAATGAGGGAAACTGAAATTTCACCCAGGCCGGTTTTGTGAATATGCACATGGCAAAATAACGAGTCGGATAGGGATATTCCAAGTCCCAAAATGAGTCATTAAATGCAGAGAGACCTCCATGTCTTTTTTGATATTATTCTTCGTTTAAAAAAAAACCATAACATTGCCTACATTATTTTGTGTAGATGTTACTCTAGAATATATTTTTCACGTTCAGTATTAATAAAAGTTCAAGGGCTGTTGATAATCTTGATTTTATTCCTTTAAAAATAATAAAAACTAAGCATAATTCGTATAAAATTTTCCCCAGGAATTCACAGGAGATTGAACTGACAGTTCAGAATTTAATGGGCTAAGATGTGGGGAAATCAGACAAATTGTAGAAGGCAAATACATTTTACTGGGCGCGACGCGAGCCGCCGCGGCGCAGTGCGGCGCTCATTTCCCAGCTGTTTATTTTCTCTCTACCCTCGGCGCTGCGCGGCGCTCAGACCAGACATCAGCTCATTAACTTTCGCTATTGTGCTTGTCCCATTGTTATGTTAATGAGCGAGGTCAGTGGAGAAGTTTTGGTCCACGCACGAGGCGGGCCGCGGCGCGCCGTTGAGCCATAAAATGCCCCATTACGTGGATGCGATGGACAAAGACCGAGTTCCATTTATAAAGCTATGTAGTAGGGAGTCCAGTTTTGGGCCGTAAATGTAACCACGCAAAATTAGTCAATTTCAATCCGTGCTAATGAGTATCAACATGACTCTAAAAAATATAAAAGGTATCCTGATACAAGAAAAATACACCCCCATTATTAAAAACAATTCAGAACTTTGCGTTCATTTGGATGGGAAAAAAACGAATTCTCAACTCGCGCTTTCCATATCGACCAATTGCGCCAAACATTTTTATCAAAATTATAAATAAAAAGGGCACAGACTAGTATTCTCGTACCCAGAAAGCTCAGACTTTTATTAAAACAGTGGTACAAAAAGAAAGGATTAAAATCCCTCCGCACCTTTATTCTGCAATTTGCAAAGCATTTATAAAGGTCGGGGTACAGAGGCGATACGAGAGAAATTTGTACAACGGCGAAGCTCACTATGTAACACTGCAACCAGACTAATCTACTACTACATGTTGTTTTATGCGGATGGCATTGGTGCCAGACTTACGTGTAGTCTGGCAGGCGGTAACAGTAATAACGCGTGTGCGCACGTTCCGAGTTGATGCGTTCTGTGGAGCGGAATCGGCCGTTGCCAGACGTTGTCTCGCACGTGGTAACGGTGAGTGGAAACATTGCTCCGTGTTGCTGCGTTGTGTGGAGCAGGATCGGAACTATACTTTGCCCGTGCGTAACGGCGGGCCATCTGATGTTGTCTGGTCTCATCGCTGTGTTTGCTCGGCGTGCGCCTGGACAGTGCGAAGCCTCCGGGAAAAAATCGTAACTTTTTTGTTATGACTGGTCAAAACCTGATTCAAAAATCAACTTATTGTTTATTTGATGGGGATTCCTATGATATCAAACACTTCGATATGTTTCGAAAATAAGATTTATAAAACATGCTAAAAGTAAATGTAGGCCTACATCATACAAAATAGAAACTCGGAATTTGGCCATATAGGTTGTTGTTTCTCCAAAATGCAAACATCTATGATGCTGATTCAAACGTCATTGATTTTGTTGTGTAATTCTCTTTTTAGTGATACAAAACATGAGATTTTTTAATTTAAAAAAATTCAATTCGCTGTACATTATTCATAGTGAATTGAACAAACGCCAGGATGTGAGTGAGGATACAAGGAAGGGAGGATTGGGTGTCGTCACGATCACGCTTGATTCCACTCCTTGAACGCGTTGCTGTCAAATAGTTCGTGGAAAGTTGTTCAATTTTTGGGGGACACTGATGATAGGTGCATCATAACGGCTAGAAAATTGAAAGCTGTGCTACCCTTTGTAATTGACATAATTTCTCTTATTCAACCTTTTGTGCAGATTTCTGTTTAGTATTTACTCCTGGTTTGTGATTGCAACCAATAGGCTAGAATTGTTAAACTTTTGAAATTACGATAATGAAAATGTACACTTGTAATGACCGCCACTTATCCTGTAACATTTGTTTCATGTAAAAGGTTGTTTGGATAAAGTACTTTGTATTTAAAGCATTTCGGAGCCGTTTAGGAATTCAATTCTGATAAAAATACTGATATTAATTATTGATCACTTAAATGTAATTCTTTTAAAAATGTACACTGTCCTCAGCAGCAGATTAAAATAAGTATTTCCTCTTAAGACCAAACACTGGCTAGAAGCTTCAACGTTGATGGTCAAATTTTAATGTTGGCATCAAGGGAGATCCCGTAGAAAGGTTTGCAATCCTAAAATGGAAAAGAAAAGAGGTAAGTCTTAACAAACGATATATTAATACATTTTATAAAGCCAAGAGAAAAAAAATGAAGAATCTTATTCAACCCGGACACCTAATTAATCGGTATTAATTTTTCATGAACCTAGTCTACTTCATTTATTTCATTTAAACTCTCAATTGCCAAAAGTGAAGAGTTCACCTCGGCCTCGCTTTCTGTTTAATATGACCCACTCATGAATAAGGCCTTTGCTCATTCACCTGGAAATTTCTTGAATTAAAAAACAAAATATAAGGCCGAAAAAACCAAGCCATGCGCATGGATTGAGTCCAGAGAATTGGACATGCAAAATTCTCAATCTAAATGAATTCCAGATATTCTGTTATAACTCAAGTCAACTACATGTATGTACTTACCAAACATCCATATCAAAACACAAGCATCAGCAAAACATTATCTGCAACTCTAAGCATATAAAAAAAACGATTAAACTTTGATTAAACAATAATATAAAAAAAATACCCTAAAAAAAAGGAACACTGCATGACAGGAAAACAACACAAAAACGGGCCCTAATGAAAATCATGTAATAAGTCGGGCAGCCAGACTCAAAAAGTTTGTCCCCCGATTGGGGTACAGTCTCCCATTTGGGAGACGGCGCTAGTTCGCCCGTGTGTTGGCTGCAGTGTAGGCTATGGGAACGTAGCAGCGGTAGTGCTTTACAGCCGCACGTACGTACATGTACATGTACTGTACATCTGATCCCGTGCACCAGGCCCAGTGATGGGCGAATGTCTGTCTCGTTGCGAAACTGCCGGACATTGGTAGTTGTCCAATCATTTTAATTAGGTATCACACAGTCTCCATTCTTAATGGCTTTGTACTGTACTGGTTTCTCGATCTGGTGGCGGGGGGGGGGAATATAAAGCACTTTTCCATTAAAGATTTACCGCTGGAACAGTAATTTTCTGGCCACGAATCACCTCTTCCGGTCTTTCGACTCGGAGGTGTCCCAGAAAAATGCATTTTGTTATGAGCGGCATGGAACATGATCTCCGTTGTTTACAGCGACAAATCGATAACCCCACATATTTCATATATCTTTAAAAAATTATTAAACGACATAGAAGCCGCATCTTAGGCCAAAAGAAAGTTCTGCTTCCGGTTCCCTACCTACCCTATTTTTTTATGGGAAAATGAGAACAAAACACCCGATACCATCAATGTCTACCTTGTGACGCATACGTCTCCATAATGATCCTACCCAAAAAAATGTCAAAAAAATTAAAAATACATTCCCTACCTACCATACCTACCATATTTTTGAACGCCATGAAAAATAATCGGAAGCAGAACTTTTTGGTTTGTTGCCTTCACAAATGTCCCCAAAGCGTCAGCATTCGAGAAAATAGTCACACCCTCTCTCACATGCAAGATTTTCTGGCTACGCAACCGGCAGTCTGGGACATCACAGGGGAGCCTCCCTAGCAACAGTATCTCTAGGCAACCAGGTTGGAATGTGACAGTTTTGCTGCACCTGCGGCTCAGCCTAGCAAGGAATTCCAGCCATTGGCCATCAATATCCGTTTGAGTGCGGAAGGCGCGTCATATTCATGAAAGCATAAATAGTCCGTGAAGAAAGCAACCAATGGCGTATTTATTTGCCGGGACCGGCTCATTTAATTGGCTGAGACTGTTCATGGGACACCGTCCTCAAAGTTCGGCGGCGCCTTTAGCTGATGCCAAACTGATCCTTTGTATATAACGAGCAACAGATGTATTGTATCAATTTGAACAATGCGGCCATCAATCATTCTGCTGGGAAGGTTTTTTTAAAGATTTTATTTGGGCATTTTTTTCAAAGACCATAAAAACTTCAAACAGAAAATGAGGTAAACTGAAATTTCACACGGGCCCCTTTTGTGAATATGCACATGAAAAAATAACGAGTCGGGTAGGGATATTCCAAGTCCCAAAATAATTCATTAAATGCAGGGCCCTCCATGTGTTTATTTCGGGGCAAGACTTTATTCTTCATTTAAACCCCCCATCGCCCCCCCCCCAAAAAAAACCCCCACCCCACTATGCCTACATTATTCCGTGAAGGCTAGATGTTACTCTAGAATGTATTTTGACGTTCAATATAAAAGTCCAAGGGCTGTTGATAATCTTGATCTTATTCCTTTAAAATAAAAAAAAAACATAAGCATAATTCGTATTTACGTTTCCCCAGGAGAAGGAACATTTTTGCAAGTTTATTCACAGAGCTTGATCTCTCTTGTCTGTGTATGTATTTTCCGTGTTCAAGCGTTCATTTTGAGATGGCACTACTCGTACTTCGAGTGATACGATCCAGCGTGTTTCCCCAAAATTGTCCACAGTAAAAACGAGGTCTGTCGCCCGCTGGCCACACATGCATTCACTCATGAATTACTGAGTTTTGGCCAGTTTCCAGTCTTGACTAGCGTTAACTTTTTGTGGCATTTTTTGTATAGCTTTCGTAGTGCAATGGAAAAAGTTCAGTCTAAAACTCCGCATATAATTGAATACCCCATTCAATCAGCATTAAAAAAAATGGCAAAAAAAATATTCCGACCGACCGACCCTATTTTGGAAAAGCATGTAATCAGAAGCAGAAGTATTTTTGGCCTAAATGGGAATGACGATTTTCTTCGTTTATTAAAAAAGAACATTACAACAACAACAGCGCACGGCCTATTATTTTGTTTTAATGATACTCTAGAATGTACTTTAGAATATATTTGATTGTTCGATTAAAAGACCAAGGGCTGTTGGTAATCTTGACCCTTATTCCTTTAAAAATAAGAAAAACTTGAGAACAATTCATATTAAATAAAATCACGAATTCGCAGGATTTAACGAGGAGTTCAGAATTTAATGGGCTGGGATGTAGGGAATTGTTTTGTTTCAAAAATCGAGAGGACCAGACAAATTTGTCTAGAATATATATTAAAAATATTCTTTGACGTTCAGTTAATGGTCCAAGGGATGCTGGTTACCTTGATATTATTTGTTAAGAAACTAAGCATAGTTCGTATTAAATGTTTCCCAGAAATCCACAGGATATTTAACGGAGAGTTCGTGTAGGTGTTTGTCGTTGTTTTACTTTAAAAAACGACCAAGCACATTTTTATACAAGTCATGTTCCCCAATTACAGCTGGGGAATAAAATAGTGTCCTATATATTCTTGTCTGGAAAGCCATTTCGAGACGATGATTGACAGGCGAACTTCAAAACTTATACATTGTATATATCTTTGATGATAAGCGGCCTTGGAGGTACTTGCACCATACATCGGTCAGCACGCCGCCTTGTAGCTGGAAAGATCGTGGTCAAAAGTTGATACACGATAGCAGATAATTGACCCAAGGATTTTACGACTGCATTATCTAACCACAAGTGCGTGTACTGGAACAATAAAACGATGTGTAGGCTGCTGCAGGAGGGAACGTTGTTTATAGAATCCATGAACGAAGGCAGGAAGTTTACAACCTTAGCCTGACGGCAGACTGTTTACCAATCGGATAAGCATGCCGTTTTGCGGCCTTTCGTCCAAACGCAACGAGATTATCGGGAGGATTATAGGTAACCATTGGTTACCGTTAACCGGTGGTAGGTTTACAATGATCGGTACTGTATATCCCTGAAAAGAGAATTGTCAACTGTCACACTCCACTTGCCTGCAATGCAAAACTGTATAATGGTACTAAGCAAAAGGGTGGCTTTGACGGACATATTCACTGGTATTCCGCTAAAAAATAACAACTTCACGTTTTGTGGACCACTCCTATTCACACTAGTCCAAGGTGGACCTGACACTTTATCAGACTGGTTTCATACTTGCACCAGTGAGGATAAATTATATTGTGTGGTATTTCTCTTGTTTCATCTGGCGTTGGGCACTCGGATTGAATGGGAGTCGACGTCATAGCTGGAGGTGGCAAGTTCTCAACCAATGGAGAGGTTGTGGAGGAAGAGGAGTGCGGAATGGTAGTGTGAGTTGAAGGGACTGGGGTGACATTGACATCCCATGGGTGCTCTTCCCAAGGATCACCTTGCGCACAATCTGCAAATAATGAGTCAGGGGCAGCCATGTGACATCATACCGGGTACTCTACATCCTTGGCCCTAGGCTTCTTGCCACAATGCCTCTTGCTACCCTTCATCAACCCCAAGTTAATATCTTCTCCTGGTGGCATCCCAACAGTTCGGGAAATACACGGACAGAATTCATCTGGAAACAAAGTAACAGAATAACGTGTTCCCTTTGAACCTTCAACAATAAATGCCCCACATTCAGGAACGCAAGGTATCCTGTGGTTATTGAGTAGCATTTTGGCCATGCTCAACTGGCCCCGTCTTCCTTCAGAAGCAGTTACCGTACCTTCGGATTGACTTAGCTAATTGAGCATTTACTACATGGTCAACAAACGAACTTGGGCCAGCTAGCATGAATTGCAAATGTATGTCGTCCAAGTAGGTTGGACATTTCTTGTGATTAATCTTTAAACGATAGTTGCCTGGATTGCAGTAACCCTGAAGGAGCTCAATTGGAAAGGTAATACATGCATAGAACCATGCTATCCATGGGCATGTCCTTTCTTGTTTCGTAACAGTAACAACTTGTTTCGTAACAGCATTGAAACTTTTACTGCTGTTTGTACCCTGCATCCGGCTTGTACATGTGTCCCCAGTGGTTTAGAAATCCATCTGCCTGAAGATATAATGACACGCCCAACTCCTTTTGATCTTGACCTGCCCAAGTAACGAATTGTATTCATGTTTGATCTTACAATTCAAGAGCCCCATAACATTCTTTCTGTATACTTGACGGTCTCCACTTCCTCCCCCACCGCTGTTAATGCCACGACAAACGGTTGTGCGCGTGCGTGTATTCTAGCGCATGGAGCACGCCCTCTGCTGCCCAAATGAGGCCAGGGGCAATGCTGCATAAACAATATTGATTCGGCCAATAAAAACGGTTGTTATAAATAAACTAATGAATATTTAAATAAATCTTACACATATATAAATATATTATACACCTTACAACCAGCGGACACCAGTTTCAATGGTGTACGTGTTCGTTTCGAGGATAAAATGGCTCCAAGCAGTTCGTGTATGCACGTGTGTTTCACGTCGTGTGGCTCATCGGCTATGCTGAATTTAGGGATAGTTCTGGGTCCAAAAGACCTCAGTTAGTGAGTTAATCCATGACAAAATGAAGTGTCAATATGATGAGAAACCCATGGAGACAGATTAACATGAAAGGTGAGTGGGCAAACCCCCTACGTAGCTTGGATTTTCTATTTTTAATGCACGTCTTCACTGCCGATGAAAAATTACTCTGCGTCTGTTTTGTACACGTTTCAATACAAACACATGACTTGACCGTCATGCAGTGCAGTGTGTGATACTGCTTTGTTCCGCCCGCATGGTGTGGGTCTGTTCATGGAGGAAGGAAGACGTTAGGTCCGGATTTTCCACTGTTTTAAGAACCACATGGTTGACCATGATGACATATTCTATTTTGATGCCAATGCTATTTTAGTAAATACAATATTATGTTTGTGATTATTGAAATTAATGGGAGCAATAAATCTAGGCCTAACAATATTCAACAAGCAATAGGCCTAGACATGCTAGGCCTACCCCCCCCCCCCCCCCCAAAATAAAATAAGAAAGAATGAAGCAAGATATTCCTTGTGATGTTTATGAGTGGCTGTTGGCTATTTTCATGTTTATAAATTTCACTGATCACACTGATTCTTAATCTTAAAAAAAAATGATTAAAAAAAAAATTTCATCTTCTAAATTCTACATACTTTATGAATTATGATTCAGTTTTCCGTTTGCGGTGCTTTCGCTGAGGACATGCGCTTGATATGGAGGGGTTGACAGTGAGCAGATGTTCTTGCATCACGCACATCAGTTTGAAGAGGTCAGGGTCTTGCTTGCTGGTGTTCGGGCTCCATCAAAGCGCCTGTTCAGGGTGTTGAACACTGCATGCATGCTCTCGCCGCCCTGTTCCCCAGGAGTCCTAGTCCATGCCGTGTTCGTTGGACAAATGGCAGAACATGGACTTCAAGGATGTGCATCTTTGGAGGAAGGTTTTACCGGGAAAGTTGGTTCGGTAAAAGTGCATGAAACTAGTGATGTCGTCATCTAGCAGAAAAATTGTGACATTTTTTGTTATCAATCGATCGAACACACATGACCAGGTAAGTGTTTTTATATCAAGATTGTTACATTGTTAGATTTTGTGTTTGTTGTTAAATTTGAAATTTTAAAAATAAACAAATAAGTTGATATCACAGTTTCCCAATAATGATTCGGTCAAACTGCTGAGCATAACCAGCAAATCTTCGATCTTCGAAGATAAAATTTATAATCATATTCCACAAGGCAAGCCTAAAATCCTACATCACTCACCAAGTTTTGCAATTTCTGTGTCATTGAGGGAATCTGCTGTGTTGTAGACATTGTGGCACTTGGCAAAAAGTGTAAAAAGCATTGAGTATTTTTTGCAGATGCTTTTTGCATTTTCCACTTTTTCTGGGGCAAGGCGTGATGTCTCTTCCACAATGCTGTCTGTGACTTTGTTGATATTTATCTCCTGCATACATGCAAGTGAAACAAAATGTAACGAAAATGTGAAACTGTAAAGTTAACTTTCTGCATAATCATGTAATGTTTACAACTCGATTTTTGCTTATGTGTAAAATTCCTGTAATGTTAAAGATGTTTATAAAGTACATACATTACTCACTTTCAAACACTTATGTACATGATTCCCTATAAAGGTATTGCTGTAATAGGCTTGTCGTCGCACTTTGATGTCCTGGAGGCACTTGTCTAGGTTTTGCAGCAGTGGGTTGTGATGGTCGGGGAGCTTCTCTACTGCAGTGCTTCGAATTGCCTCCTGTTAAAGGTAAATTTCAGGAGGAGGATGTTGATTTCATTTCTTTTCATATAAATAATTTTGAAAGATATGCAACACTTTTTTACCTGGTGTATTTTACAATTGAAAAATAAATTCACCAACCTGCTGTTCGAGTTGTTTTCCCAGTGCATTTATATCTGAAGTGACACTGGAAACCACATCCTCAACGTTGATGTTGTCATTGAGAAGTGCCACAAGTGCCAGTTGTTCCTGCAGTTCTTTCATTTCACTTGTTATTTCTTTGACACGCTCTTCAGCCAAATGCACCTCGGCAAGCTTCGCAACATAAACAGGGAAGGGACCATTTGCAATACCACTGGCACCCTGTGGAGAAATGGCAAGGGATGCTGCAATTTCCTCACCAAGATGTTTGCACTCCTCTTCCATCAAGGTGTAAAACTTGAACCACAGTCCAAGACTGATGTGGAGGGGAAGAGGACAAACCTGAGAAGAAACCAGAGAATGGTAATATATTAATTTATTTTAAATACATTAACAAGTGTTAATCATTATTAATGTTATATTTGCTTATAAATGATTGCAAAGATTAGAGATGACTTACGCAATCAATTGGTATTTCGAAGAATGCCCTGTTAATTACATTATTGAAGGTTTTGGCTTTGGTCAGCACTCCTCCAGCTGCAAGAAACTGTTGGTGGTCATGGTTGAGTGTCTCAGTCGTCCTGGTGTCACAAGGAGGACGCTGTACCTTTGGCAATATCATGTCTTTATTGTTGATGGTGCACCAAAGACATGAATGGCGACCTGCCAAAATATTATACAGAACTTGTTTAAAATAACCAAGCTACATTTAAACCTGATCTTCAGATGAAATGTGAGCCACTAAAACAAAGCATACATATGTTTAGTTCCCAAGATGAAACATACCACTTGGTCCAGAGAGGCCATACATCCTGCAGAGGAATTCGTAATCTCCAAACATAAAGAGGACAATCTTCTTTTCCTAAAGAGTAATCATAAAGAAGGATTAATTCATTCACAATGATATTGGCCCTATGTTCAAGTTGATACGAATAAAAAGTTAAAAACATAAACACTAATAATAAAAATAATAGAAAATCAAGAAGCATGTTTTGAAATACGTTTTCTTGTATTACCTCCATGTAGTTGTAGACAGAGTTTCCACCTGTGTCTTGTAGCGGTTAATTCCGATGTGCAAATTTGCAGCAGAGTCATTTGCTGCAAATACACAAATTATGCTGGTGTTGCGCCTGGAGTTTGGATTGTCGACATTTGCAACTTGGAGCATCAACTTAAAAGAGCCACCACCCTTGTCACCACCAAGCTTAATCCAAATTTGATCCTGTGGTTGTCCGTTTCTCCATTTCAGTTTGTCACACCTTGATGATATTCATAACAAGTACATCTTATGTTTAACAATTGTACTATACAGGGAACGATTGTATTAACAAATTAATTTTAATTAATTTATCATTATTTACCTGTCATATTCATCCAAGAGGTCAAGGGTGTACTTTGTCAGGTCAGTGATGAACACACATGGAGCTGGTTTGGTGACAAGGGTGTCCTTCTCATTAAATAGAAATGGCATCAATTCTCCTTCAACTGTCTCCTTTTGAACACATGATTTGCCAAGGGCCCTGCTGGCTTGCTCATTTGCCATGACGACATCATATTTGCGTAACCACCTAAACAAGAATGTAAAATTTTTACATGTTATACATCATCTTTATTGAGCACGTTATTAGACAGTCAGGTTGGTGCAGGGGTTCTTTCCTCGCCTTCCACCGCTGTGGCCGGGTTCGATTCCTGCTTGGTCCACATGTGGATTGGGTTTTCCCCAAAATAATATTCTGGGGTTTTCCTCCCACCTCTAAAACTGTAATTTCTTCTAATTCTTACCATCCTGTAATTGGCGACTTGGTTAATAAATAAATAAAAATATTTACATCGTCACATAAAACTTTGTCTTACAATTTCAGCTCTCGAAGTGCAGCCCAGGACATGCCCAAGTCAGACTTCAGGGCAAGTTCCTCCAGGGGTGGGACGAATGACTTAAGCTGCGTGTTGCGCAACAGGCTTTGCAGCTCCCCTCTTGGCGTACTCTTCAGATGATGCTGCAACTGACACTTTGGCTGCCCACCACTTACATGTGAGAGCTGCCTCTTGACTAGAGTGTTTCGGCGTTGCAAGGTCCGTTGACTTACTTCACAACTTGTTTTTTTGGGATGGGTAATTTGCTGGATGCGGAGAGCCTAATAATAAATTTATGATACATGTTACTTGATATTAGTTTTAAAGCTTTGCATACATAGTACAGAATATAGCGGTGACAACCATGTAAAATAATGTCTTTAAGGAAGGAATGGAAATTCTGAGAAACAAAACCCAGGACATGATTGTCACTTTCAAACTAGTTTTTATTGAAACAATTTTGATGTCATTTTCTTAACTTAAATTTTGGGGGCTTGTTTTCCATAACAACAGCTTTACTCCCCGTTCAACTTTATTTTTCTTGCACATGTACATCTACATCTAATAGTTTTTTTGTTTTCATTTCCAAACCTTACCTCACCGCCAGTAGAAAGCCGTACTTCTGTCGTTCTACTATTTTTCATCTCTTCTTTTATCAACTTTGATGTCATTTGCTGCCCAACTTTGCCAAGGGGGGAGACATTCCTTGACAAAATATTTCGGAACATTTCCTCATCAATCTGTTGTGAGGATTGGGGGTTAGTGCAATCATGTGTAGATGTGCTTTTCAACAGGCTGCTTCTTTTGCAAGTTTTGCACACTACCTTTGCATCCTGTAGAATATTTATGAAGTATTCCTTCACTGGGGAGATTTTTTTCAGACTGATGTGTATGTGGCAAGTAGGACAGAGCACGGTAGAAGCAGAAGCTTTACTGAAAAGGGTGTGTAAACACTCTAAACAAAAGCTGTGCTGGCAGGGAGTCTCAACAGGTCTGTTCATTATTTGATTGCAGATTTCACAGCAGAAGTGGCGCTCATCACAAAAGAAGCCATCACGGAAAAACTCAGTAGTTGTGCCCATCATTTGCTTGAACCGCTCCTCCACCTCCAATTGTGTAGTTTCTTCATTCTGTGCAAGACGATGCATCCTGTCATATTTCTGTTTGACTCCTGGGCGACCACCCTTGTTGCTTTCAACCCCCTGGCATACCACACATGTGCCTTCCTCTGGATGGGGAGGCCAGTCATTGGGAAGGGTATGGGATTTGGCCAAGTATAGATATGAATAGCAGAGATGACAAATGTGTTGGGGATGGCGGTGTTCTTCATCAGCTGAAATATCGATGTGGTACTTTTCTTTAATTTTGTCTTTGTAGACGGCACATCTTTTCACTGGCTTGGCTTTATGTTTGTGTTTTTGGACATTGCTCCCGCACACCCTACATAACCTTTTGAGGTTATTTACGTGCTTGTCGCTCATTTTGACCTTGGCTCGACCTACATGTTGAACAAAAGGGTGGGAGTGAATGCTCATTTGCTAAATTTGTATTCGTGTATGAGCTTTATGATGTAATTTGGTTGAAATAAAATAATAATAACAATATCTATATATATTTCATTCTTGTTCACATATGAAATGTTCTCCACATATTATAAATGGGCATGTAGGCAAAAATAAGAAAGGCCTATGTCATGTTGAACTATGCCATGTTTATATTTCTAAATGCCTGTGGTATTTTTTTGTAGGCCCCTCCTATAGTTTATTTCTTTCAAAACCAAATTAGATTTATTTTGGATTTTTTTCCCAGGAAATCAGGAAATCTGAATTGAATAAATAACAAAAAACATAAGTGAAGTAATTTGTTGTTTCAAATTTACGAAATTACGAGATAACTACAAATGTACTTTTAAAATTATAACATTTCTGTATAAAATTGTAACATTTCTGTACAACATGTACAAAGACTAAATAGTTCTGAAGAATAAATAAATAAGGAAAACATAAGTGAAGTAATGTGTTGTATTAAATTTAGTTCTGTTGTCCATTAAAGAATAGATAAGATCATGAACAACGTCAAAACGATCAGTCAAAAAACCCCTGTCATGCGGTGTACTGTGCGTGTTACTACCCGCACACACGGGCCTGGCGCCCCGCCGTCGCCCGCATCATCACACGTAACGTACACACGTACACGTACACGTACACGTACACACGCAAAAAGTATAGGTGATTCCCCAAATTTATTGCCGAGAAGACGTGGGAATCCCTACTGTTTTCCAAAATTCAAAGGGGTTTGCCCATCCCAAAAATTAATAGATGGTAGATAAAAGCTCATTCTTTAATATGGTACTGTCTAATGTATCGGGGGAACTTACTTTAATCCAAAAATTATGCCACGAAAATCACCGCATTTTCCGGATTACGCGCAACGTCACGGCAAACTTGGTCACTTTTTTTCACCAAATTTCCCGCGGCTATTGCGCTTGAGAAAAAAAGTTATGAGCTACTTATAATATAAAGGTATTCCTAGCTGTTATTGGTCAGTTAATTTTTGCCTAGGTCATGAATATTCATTGTAATTCCAGTTTTTCTTGAACGTCCCAGCATATCTAAACTAACCAGGGGTCACACCTAATGCATATTAATTTTGGGTTGACCTCGCGACCAATCCGGCGCATGCGTACAACCGTGCGTCGCGTATAGGCTATTTGCAACAGCGGTGCCCCATGGGCAGTGACCCACCGTTTTACATCACCAAGCAGGTGGTTTCAACAAAATACATGTATGTTGGTTGCAGGTAGTTCTGGATGACAGACGTGGGTTTCGGAAAGCGTGATAGATGTAACAGACTAGAAATATGCATGGTATTAAACTTACTCATTTCCCAGCTTGGGCTTCCCTCTTCCAGGAGAGTGCCGGTCTAGTCCAATGTCCCACTCGTACAGTTGAGGAACTGTGTCCATTTGATTTCTTGCTTGTTGTACTGTTGGTTTAAAAATTATTGGGAAAAATATTATCACTTTGCACAATGTTATATCCTTGCAAATATATAGTCTGTTACACGAAAGGCTGTTACCTTCACTTGGTTTCAAAGTTTCTGTAAAACAATTGCAAATGAGTTTTTACTCTAACTTACAAAAGGTTGTCTGGTCTTGCTTTGATATCTGGATTTTTCCAAGTTGTTCCGCGTCGTCTTCATTAGATGTGGCACATCGCAGAAGAAGAAAATCTTCCTCTGTGAGTCCATGGGGTTGTCGGTGAAGAAAGTTACATCTGAAGAGGAGGAATCCTCATGTACATTGTAGCCTAAAAAACTTCCTGTTGGGAGATGCACCATCGGATGTGAATGCTCGCACCTTAAACCCAGCTAACCCCAAAAACAAAGCAGCTTCCCATAAATATGGATACAGCTGGTGACTTGTGATGCCAACTGTGGGGTTGTAGCCTACTGGGGCATGTAGGCCAGAGAAAATACCCCGTGCCATCAGTACCATTACATGTGTCGCAATACTGGACTCACTGTCACCTCGACATCTCCGCTCAAACTCGGCCAACTCACTTGCAATAGTGCCCACATCAGTGAAGCCGATCACCTTTCCCGAACAAACCAAGAACACCAAACCAGCCTTTATTTTCATTTCATCAAAAAGGAGGCAGATGTTTGATTCTCATGTCATTAACAACCCTCTGCAACATGTCAAAATTGAAGCCGGTAATTGGGTTGGCAAAATGACTGTAGGGATGCAACATTGAAGGATGTGGCAACCTTATAAAGCCAGTCTGCCGCATGAGGTTGTAGGCCGAGGACGATCTGGTCTGAAGGGCAATACACCAGCGTATGATTGCAGGATGCCATCTCATCTGTTTGCCCTTCAGAGCAGATTCCTTCTGCTGTTCCCATAGGAGACGGGCTGGAGTATCTGTCCCCAATACATTCCTAATTTCGGCCTCACAGTCGACCATGGTTGATAGCAGCTCTCCAGCTTGAATACTATCTACACCGATGCTTTCCTCTTGCAACATGCTGGCAATCTTCTCGCTCAAACTATCGGCCCATCGCTTTAGACTTCTTCTTTCTGTTTGAAGAAGGGCCACCTTCGTCTTCAGTTGCTTCTTCGTCAGGCTGCTGTTTGGAATCTTGAAGATGTGGAGACGACCTGATTTGCCTTTGCCTTCTGCTGACCAAGCAATGCATTTAGATCAGCCCTGTAGATCTGGCAGACCTCACATCGTGGTTTCTTCTCAACCAACAGAAGACATTTCTTATGGCGTACAGTGACTCCATCACAACTATCATTGGCTGTTATCTGGATGGGGACCTGCCCTTCTTCTCCTCTCTTCATTCTTTTCAACTCTTTAAAAATCTTGGTTGCCCTTGCAGACAAACAGTGATGACACTCTTTCTACATTGTAGCAACACTTCCAATTGCTCAACTGTGAGGTTTTCACCAACTCCTCGAGTGAGGTTGCTCTCCAGTGGTACAGGGGCTCGAGAAACAACAAGCTGCCATGTGAAATCTGCATGTATAGTAAGAAAGACTTCCGGCAACCCCTCAGTACTCATCTTCATGATCTGAAGTAGACTTTCCCCTTGCCAAGTGGTACAACGTAACCGCTGTGCCATTACAGCCCACTCCCCTACAAGCTCAGGAAAAAACACTGAGTTTGGAGGCAGAACACTTCTCACAAGACACTTTGACAAAAGATGCCAACTGAATGGTTAAATTTGCTCTCTGCTTCTTTTGCACTTTTCCCCACCACTTCTTCAACTTCAAATGACAAAGCTTGCAAACGAAAGGTGGATGAACATCCTCAGAATCTCCCTTGACATCAAGACCAAAGGCAGCTTGAATGATTTTGCTTAGCCGCTCCTTCTTGACAGGTTGACGGTCATTTTGAACTGCTCGTGGGAAACTGCACAACCTACAAATTTCCTGAAGGCACTCCTTATGTCTGCTCATGGTGCACGGCCTACATGTACAAGTACATGAACCTTATTTTATCAAAATCTCTCAAAATAAGACAGATTTTGAAAAACACAATGTATTTATAAATTTCGAATGCAAAACATTGACATGTTTTCCACGGGTATGTACCACCGTGAATTGGAGGAAAAAGAAAATTCCACAAATAATGGGCAGAGGGTGTGAAGGTCATTGATGGCTAAAGAGCAAGGTTTGATCTTTGGTAAGTTACATTTTTATAAAATACCTCTTCTGTCCATATGGTCCCTCTTATAATTGTCCTGAAAAAAAATATTTGGAATCCAAATTTCAAAAAATAATCTTTCATAGTAGGCCTACTTTAAGAAGACTCCTAAAGTCAGAAAAACAATTCCTGAAATCTGGGGGGAAAAAGGGGCCAAAAAATCAAGCCAAGAAATCGGGCCAAGAAATCAGGAAAAATACCGTCCTCAACAGTGGTTTCATTTGCTTTCAACACTGAAGTGGGGTCTGAATTCTACATTTAGAACCTTCCACTTCCAGTTCCACAAACTGATTTTATTTTAAGATAATAAAATACAACATAAGTGGGTGAACATTTTAACAAATTAGGGACAAAAATCAAGGTAGAATACACCCCATAATAATAATATCCCATCAAATTCACCGAGGCAAAATATTCATAGGCCTAGCGTAGGGCCTAATTAAAAATCACCATTCTTTTGGTTTGGAAAAATCTAAGTAGTAAGTATTATTAGTATTAAAACAAATCTTTGAAACAATCATATCTAAAAAATATGATTATTGTCTTAAATCTTCCCATGCCAATTGTGGTTTTTTTTTCTTTTCATTCAACCGTTGCCACCTTTTTTTGTCATCTGCTGAAATGTTCTGCTTTTTCACCTTCTCTTCAGCCATTACAATGTCAAGTCGGTATAGTCTACTTGTTATTTTGGCATCCTTCAGGAGCATTTTGTATTTTTCTGGATGGTTTGCCTTCAGTCTGTCTCGCCACTTTTGGGATGCAGATTTTGTTTGTCGTGCTGCTTTTGGGATGCAGCTTTTCTTGTGTCTTGATGGTTTCTGGATGCAGATTTTGTTTCGCCTCGCTGATTTTGAGATGCAGATTTCATTTTGGACGGTTCCGCATAATTTGGCCGAGATGCAGGCCATATCCTCAATTGAAATGGTAGCATCTTTCATTGGTTTTAATACTTTCCTGAAATCTGAAAAGCAAAAGTGAAAGATTTATTTTCGGTTATTACAAGCACTAGTGTCATTTTAGCTCTTTTCTTGGAGGAGATCGGTTTTCCTGAACTTTAGCAAAGAGAGTGAAAAAAATGTATATAAGTGAACATTCCCTTGTAACACACTGCGGCGAAACGAGCTATATACCCTTTGTGGCGGGAATAACTTAGACTTGATGGCAAGTCGTTAGACTATAGTGGTTTATGTCCGTCATCAGCGCCAGAATCCGCATACCGGCCATGCCACCGCCGTAAACATTATGTAAATGTACATGCATTGAAGAAAATATCTAGAAATGCACCATAAAGATAATTTTTTTGGCAAGTATACATGTATTGTCATTTTAAAGTGAATCATGTGAAAATCACAAAGTGACTACTTCTACGATACTGACTGAAACTAGTAGCACGTAAATTGCAATGTGCAACATTGCCATAGTTACAATAGTCATCCGCCTGTAAATAAAAAAATATTGGGAGATTAATTGCAATTGGGAGATAATTGTAGACCCTACCGGTATTATGATAACCAAAACATAAACCTGCTTGATCTATACAGCAGAAAACTGTGCGGGCCTGTCAGTTTATGCAAGTATTCACTGTACATGTAAATTCCGAGTATTGCACACAGTAATATATTTAAAGTTGGTTTCTCAATATATTCGACCTACTCCCCCCTCCATTTGGCAAGCAAAGCTGGGAACATGTATTTCCTGAAAAACTGACCAAGGTGCATCTTCAAGTCATCAAAAAAATCCTGATCAAAATCTACTGGTATCACGAGAACTCCCTTTTTTGTGTAGACTACTAAATCACATACTTTTACATTGGAAATTCCAAGTTGACCCTGTATTTGTGTGTAGTAGTCAGATGAAGTCTTCAGCAGCCACTTTCCATCTCGTTTGATGCAGCCTCGTTCCTTGGCTGCAGTCTTTGGGGTTTCATTGCGTAGAGCATAGGGGCACTTTATTTCTACCAATTTATGATCGTGATTCTTGCAGTGGCAAGTGACAACTCCATCTGAGGAGCATCCTAGATAGGGGCAGTCCTTGTCCAGGAGAAGGCCTTCCTCACTAACTTGCAATCACCTATGCTTCTTCTCTACCTGTATACTGCGGGCCTTCTCCTCATGATCATGGCCCCCACTTGAGGGCTGCCGGGATGGGTCCTGTACTTCTTCTCATCTCCTAGAAGATGGCGCAGCAAAGCATCAGGGTTTGCTTCTGGGTTTCTTTCCAATGTGATGGACCTAGTATATAGCCTTTTAAAATTTGAGGGCGCTCTTTAATGGATTGACACGTCTCTGAAAATCTGCTACAAAAATTTAAACAAAACCGCCTTTTTATCAACTTCCTGAGCTGCGGACTGCTGTTACATCTTGTTCTCCCAGTTTGCTCTGCAGTCAAGGTAATTTCTGTGCTGCTTCCTAGTCCGACATGCCGCCCGAAAAGGACAAAAACGTATTGTTCATGGAATGCCATATTTATTTTGGGGATCTGGGTTTTGCAGAATCTACCATGCTACTATAAATATATTAAAGATATATACTGGATAAATGTGTGGATAGCTTCATAATAAAAATAACATAGAAATAAATTATGTAATCAAGTATGCAAATTCATGTATTTTACATACAAATTGAAAAGTTACGAAAGGTGTGATAAAAAATACCACAATTTTTAGCTGTCGACAGTGCCAACTGAACTCCACGGGTACCGCTGATGCTGCAGGTACCGACACTCATTGATGAAACTCTTTAAATACAATGAATGAGATGTTGAAAAGGAAAACAGACAAAATCAACCATTCTCAAATTTACACCCCAAAACCCAAATGATTTATTCTTTACATCAGTCTTAATTGACTCAATTAAAAATCTCATTTGACTTTCAATGTCTGCATGTATTACTCATGGACATGATGAAAATGTGATTTTATATCTAGAACTCACTCAGCTGAAATATAGAACATTCCACCATCTGGTTCTTCTATTCTGAGTGACAGCAAAGGTGTTTCACAGGGAAACACTCATCACTTTTGTTTGACTCACACTAAAGTTTTTTGCGAAGACTAAATTCTTGGTCATTATCCCTTTTTTTTTTAATTTTGCAGAATTTTGCCTCGTGTGAATTTCACATCAGTTCCAATATGTCATGACAGTGTAAAAATATTTAATGCTATATCCTAAACCTCAAGTTAAGTCTGATAAATGAACAGACCTGCAATCGGATTTGTGCTCGTAAAACTCCCAAATTCCATTAAAAGACCCCCCCCCCCAAAACAAAAAAAAAAAAATCCGTGTTTTGGCTCTGATATTGATTTTCACAGATTTTCTGAATATGAAGAAATCCTTCCTTTCAAGAATGTCAAAATCGGAAGAAGAGCAAGAAGCCGAGTCGGTGTTAACGTTTGTATTACTACATGTACTAGTGGCAGAAGTCACCTTCAGATCAGCACATGACCGTCGCTGAAAATTCTATAATCGTCAAATGATTTATAAGCTCTAAGTTTCCTTCTGTCGTAGTCGGCCCGATAACAAATCAGGTAATTAAAAATATCATACAGGCCAAAACCAGGTATATCCGAAAAATCTGACGTGTATCCTGGTAACTGGAACGGGTCCGAAAATAGACAACCGGCGTCTTTCAATCTCGCTGCAAGTGTTTGCTGTAAGCTATCGTTGGAAAAATTTGGGTCCACAGGCAACCTCAAATTTGCCACGCATTTGCACAATTCCAACAGTTCATTCTTCTTGTAATCGCTAACGGAGACACCTCTATCTTTAAGAAAAGCTTGCAGTTTTGGAACAGTCCAACTGTCGAAGTTTATATCCATAGAAAAAGGGCATAAATATGAGGAAATTGTGAAAGTTTTAGCAGAGTAAATGATCGCGTTCGTATGCAAACGGAGTTGTGTACAAATGTAGACCGCTATTGCGTTGAATGTTGCATTAGAGGGTCCAGGATCCAGACAACTCGCCACGTGTACAGTGGTGGTTACTAAGAAGACGCTTGCCTCGAATCACGTGAATAGCAACAGATCCTCGGAAGACATCCGGTCACGGATAGTCTGGCGCTGCGCGTTATTAACACACCGGAGGTATACGATGATACAGGGTTTCGCGCCATTATGTAAATTAACACGCAAAAGGCTTATTGGGCCATGTTCTACTCAACGTAAAACACTAATCACTACTGGATGATCCACTACTGGAATAAACCACATTTAACTTCCTTCTAAGACTATCATCTTCACTTACATGTACATCACTGCCTTGTGAACTGTCTGAACCTGCTTCGTCTTCATCTTCTTCTTGTTCATGTTGTTGGGCCGGTGTCAATGCAGTTGCCGTATCGAACAAGATTGCCGTCTCAATGGAGTGGTGGCAACCTAAAACAGCATCTAGCTCCTCGTAAAAGGGTCACTCCTTTCTTTTGCCCCAGTGATCTTTTACCTTCTTGTACTTTTTTTTCATGGCCTTCAGTTTCTCTCTGCATTGGGCAGGGGTCTGTTCATAACCGGCACCACTTAAGGAGTCTGACAATTTCGTGAACACTTTTCCGTTTCTCGTTGTTCCATCAAGTTGTTTTTGTATCTTCTTGTCTCCCCAAACTGCAACCAGTTTTGAAATCTCGTCTTCAGACCATCTTTCACTTTTAGGTTTACCATCACTTTTAGTTGTAGCCACTGTTCGAAATGTTAAAAATTTATCCTGAACGAAAGTGGAGTCGAAAAAAGCTTGGAACTGTATTACACGACGCGTGGGCATGCCCGCGCTGGGCTGGTACATGTGGTATGGGGAAAGCAGGCCACGCATCATGCGGATGAGAAAATAGAAGACTGGTACCTGACCACCTGGGACATTATAAATACACGTACACGAGTAGGAAGCCAAACACAGTTTTGCCGGGGAATTTGTCTAGAGTGAAAACCCCTAAAGATGGCGATTGGTTGTGCCGAAGGTCGATCGCCCAAGATATCATCCAGTTTGTCTTGGAACTAGATTTCCTTTCGTTGCACACCGCTCCTCCAGTTGTGGTCTGTGATTTTTGTTTTGTAGCTACGCTTTACGTTTTTCATTTTGTTTTTTATTTCTTTTGGAGTTCTCTCATATCCTTCCTTCCCCATATTTGCAGAAATCACATGAATCAAGTTGAAAACTGCGTTGTTTCTGACAGTTCCGTCCAATTTTGTTTTAATTTCCTCTGTTGCCCAAATGTCAGGAATGTCTCATACATGTACTCCACATCGGTCCATACCCGACCAGTTACCTGACCACGACCTTCGCTGTCATCAGTTTCAGCTCCCCTTCAGATCGCAATTTACAAAATTACGGGATCCGATCCTTCTCGAAAGGGGGATTCAGCTAGGGAGATCCGATCCAGCAAAGGGGTCGATCTACCTCCGGTTTACACTTGCGGTTAAGCAGACTTCGATCCTCCTTGCCGGTTCGGATCACCCTTGAATCCCCCTTGCGGGATCCAGTGTAAATGCGGTCTTGGTATTTTAGGTCTCTTTCCATGGAAATTGCCGTTAAATACATAGATTTTGTTCTGCCCTTTTCTGGCATCCCAATGCTTCCAGCCAACAGTTACTGTCATGGTTTGACCTTGTAAGGAATAAAATATCCAAATTAATTTTAAAAACTGTTAAGAAATACAAACTGCTTTTTGACAAATTGATATTCTCATTTTTTCCATGTACATGTAAAGCAGACCACACATTCCTTTGAAAGAATATTATCAAATGATATTTGAAAGACAAAGACTTAATATGCATGGGCTATTACAAGTTAAGAATGTTATTTGGTTGGACATACATGTAGGGAGCCTTCCTTATCAAAGTAGAAGTATTATTTTTATCCCTAGATAAAAATATAACCATAATACTTTGGAGGAAGGTCAAACAGGCCTTGAAGTGGTGAGAGCATGATGAACATGCATTGAATAATAGCTCAGTGAAGAACATTGCAATAAATTTAAAACAAATGGAAATGTGCCAACTTGTTTTTTGAAAGTTGTCTGTATATTTACTGAGCTGAAAGCCTTCAGATCTTTAGAGCCTTTTTCCTTCTGCCAATTGACTGTATCAGCGAACAGATATCCAGCGGTCGTTTTCTTCCTGCAAAATTAATGCACAAAATGTACAAAAATCAGTTTTATAGAAATGCATTAAAAATAATGCAAACCACCCTCCCCCTGCTCTGACACCCTAAATAATAAAATACACCTGTGCAAAAAAAAAAATTTTAAAAATGGGTTTATGGTTTGGACTATTATATTGTATTCTATTTGCATTGCTTTGTTATCTTGAAGCTCTGGCTTCTACAAGTCTTAGGTATGGGCGTAAAACAATTGAGCGTAGAAACCTTAGCTCACAAAAAGGGCGCTTCCCTTATGTGGAGGTGGGTGGGTAGGAAACACATCCATACTTACAAATTCTATAGATGGGTACACCTAATCTCTTCACCATTCACCTTGTGCACGATCCGGCAGAATCGCAACTGATGTGGAACTGAGTTGCCCTCAACGTCCACCGCAATGCAAATAGTGTTAATAATTGTCAGATTTTAACAGTGCTTCCATTGAAGTATGGTACATGCACACCCCCAATTAATTTTACTGTGGCCAAGTATTGTACATCATTAGCAGGTACATGTTCTTCATTGATGATCTGAACTTTGGGAGAAAATTTGCTAGTGTGAAGTACTGTACACTCCTCCTAGCTTGTGTGTGCCAACCTTGGGGCTCGGTGGGTTGGCCACCATATCTTCAATGTCTTCCATCGGTCCATCATTTCTAGGGTGATGTTGCATCGTTTGCTTGTATACGTGTGTCACCACTCTCTTTAATGACTTTCAGAAGATGCTTCAATGGGATGTAGGTACTGAAATGATACTGCCGCATAACTTGTCAGCTTATAGGCCTACTGTATTTGCCGTTGAAGAATTAATCCTTGGGTAGTATCCAACAGCAATGGAAACCTCCTGAGGTTTTACAAACAACTTGTGGGATCTGAAAAACTTTTCTGCAGACAATCATTTGTCAGGTTCTTGAAGGGATCACTGCTAACTTGAAAGTTGCCCATAAGCTCCTTCAACTCTTCACTGTCTTCAGTTCCCCTGGCCTCTGCAATTTTCCTAGTTTTATAACCAAGGAAAGAAACTACACGTGTATGTCTAGATGATGACATCACTTGAGTGGTTGACAACTGTGTCAACCATTGATTGAACAACACTACTTGAAGCTAGAAGTTGTGAAACAAAGGACAGCACATAAGGACAGATTCAAGTTCTGTCTCATCAAAAGTGTCTCACAACCCAATCCCTCCTTCAAGCACTTCAAGTTGATCTTCTTAGTCATCGTCCCTGCTATTACCATTTTCAATGGCTACAGGTACATGTGAAGGAGGCAAATTGTGGCCGGGGTATTCCTGACGGAAGGGATGATTTCTTTCAAGATTCGCACATGGGGAAATGATCGAAAGCATCCATCTTGACTGCAAGTATTCTGTGTGGTGAACACTCCTCCATTGACAGTTCCATGTGCATGTATATTTCGCAAATGCCACACTAAATTGTCTTGATTGCCTGCAATCAGGTTTCCACACTTGTCACACACGTATCCCATTTCAGACGCAGGTCATAAAAAAATTAAACGGCACTTTACTGTTAATAAACTACGCAGACTGTACATGTACATACCTTGGGGGCTTTTTTTTTAAGCCTTTAACTTCCCTAAAAATCTCATTCTTGGCCCAACCTGGGGAATCAACTCTTTCAGTGATTCAGCACACGTATCAAGAAGGCAGAAGCTTTCCTTATCCACTGCATTTTCTATGGAAAATTAGAGGGAAACATTAGATATCAATGTAAAACAATGCAATGCCTATTATTGATGGTCTGAGGCCTGTGTGAAATGTTCGATTTATTGCATGCACATTAGAAATGGCATTTTAACATAGCCAGTTGACTGTGTAAATTTACACAAATGCAAAATATAAATATGCATCCCAAGTTTCACCCACCTACCTCGAGTGTTGATGTCACCTTCTTTCATGAGCTTCTGAAGCCATACAACATCATGCTTGCAAGGCACATATTGACAAACATTGTTTGCTGCTGCAAGAACTCCTGATTCCTCGAGCTGCCACGTTATATCGATGACGATTCTGAGGTAAACGACAGGTCTACATGTACCTTCACTGTTCATTCTCATGTACTGCAGACGATACAACCTGCACTTTATTCCCTCTTCTTTCCACTCTTCCTTTCTACCATCAGACAGCAGTGATGCAGCTTCTCCTCCCCCACACTTTAGACAAGTTGTTTGCTTCAAAAACAGGGAGGCCTATGTTACAAGGTGATTTTCATCACAACTTGCTGCAACATCAATGACTTGTTGGCTACTTGTGACAACTACTTCACTCGTATGAAAAGCTGACTGACCACAGCCGGCAACTTCACTGACGGCAGTATCAAGAACCAAGTGACCACAACTTCCAACAACTTCACTGACTGATTGATCACATCTTGCTGCAACCTTTTGATCACAACTTGCTGCAACTTCTTTGACTGGTTGATCACAACCTGCTGCAACTTCACTGACAGGTTGATCACAACTTCCTGCAACTTCACTGACTGGTTCATCACAACTTGCTGCAACTTCACTGACTGGTTCACAACTTGCTGCAACTTCTTTGACTGGTTGATCACAACCTGCTGCAACTTCACTGACTGGTTCACAACTTGATGCAACTTCACTGACTGGTTGATCACGACTTGATACAACTTCACTGACTGGTTGATCAGAACTTGCTGCAACTTCACTGACTGGTTGATCACGACTTGATACAACTTCACTGAATGGTTGATCACGACTTGCTGCAACTTCACTGACTGGTTGACTACAACTTGCAGCTTCACTGTCTGCAGTCCAAATGGCTGGCTGACCTCCACTGATTTCAGTGGAACAACTGACCTTAGCTTGTTCTTTGGTGGTGGCTTGAGACACACTTGGTTGCTTCTGTTGTGAGGCTGTTCTCCACCAAAGTCCCTTCACTTGATAATCGTACCTTAATTCCTCTCCCTGTTTTATGTCTCTCAGGGCAAACAAGCAAAGGTGAACTGTTGGACCAACCTCTATTTTTGTAATTTTTACATTGCATGCGTTGTGACGTTGCAGCGCATCATTAACAAGACGGGCAAGACTGGAGTTTGTAGTTGCATCAATACTATAAAGAGAAACAACATCTGATTAGATGGGACTTGCAAACATGATAGATCTGTGGTTTTGTACACGCTTATACTTTTGACCCAGTTGTGTTCATTCTTATGATGTAGATGATAAGAATTCACCTGTGATGGGGGACTGTCCTCAGTTTGTAACCTACATGTACATACGGGTCTGAAACGTTACCGATATAGACCGCTTGCAGACGTGTTCGATAATTGACGCGCGAAGGTGCGTGACGCCATGTTGTGGGACAAAATGTGCATGGATAGATATGCGCTTGTCCCACAACATGGCGTCGCGCGCCTTCGCGCGTCGATAATCGAACGCGTCTGCAAGCGGTCTATAGAGATATCTGCAGTTCAGGTGATTCCAATACAATAATATGGCAGAGGTTTTTCATCAATTAAACCATTTTTCCCTACCCAAATATTTTATAAAGCATGTCACTCCTAAACCAGGAAATGCGTGTTCGAAAATTGGAAAAGGGATAATTTCCTCGAAAATACCATTTTGTGTGAGTTTATTTTGGACCAAGAGTATAAAAGTAATAAAAGATTTGCAATGAAAAGGGGAGCAATACCCATTTAAGTTTGTACATAATGACCCCGTTTGTCTTTGCACCACATCAAAAAACTTAGTCTGAAGCACGAGTGGTACAGGTGTTTCCATAAAATCATCACGATTATGATTTTTTTTATGCTGTACAGTTATAAATTGTTGGTTTATTTTTTAACTGTTTTTTGTGTCTTTTGCATTTGTTTTTTACTATTTTTTACAGCTGCCCTCAGTGCGTAACAGGTTTAACCTGCACATTTTTCGATCATTTACATATGCAAAAGTGACCGGTGCGCCGCCCCCCGCAACAAAAAAAATATTTTTTTCGTATTTTCGAAGGTGTGCCCATTGGTACAGGTTTTTACATATGTTTTTTTCTTTCTTCGACATTGAGGTTTCTTAGCCAACTGATTGTGACCACCGTCTGTATCTGGACCAGGTTTGGACATTCTTGAGCTTTTCAAACATGATATAGTAACAGTTTATATTTTCCAAAAAAATATGACATTTTGATGAAATATAAAACTATTTCAGAATACAAGTAGTGGGGCAGAGTACATGTAGATATGTATTTTGTTTTAGCAGCCTGAAAAGCTGACTGACCACAACTAGCAACTTCACTGACTGCAGTCTCATGAACTGAGTGGCCACAACTTCCAACAACTTCACTGACTGGATAAACAAAGTTGGTGCAGAGTGCATATATTTCGTTTCTCATGCCTGTTCTGAATAAGTATAGTCTACGCCATAAGGGGCGGATTCCCCGCCCCTAACTTCACCCTGTTACCCAAAGATGGCAGGTGTACGGAAATTGATTATCTACCGAAAAACATCAGACAACACCCCTAAGTACAAAACAACCACTTCCAGGACCAACAAATACTAAATAACACGGAAAAATTCACTGCAAAGATGATTTTGACAATTTACGGGAAAACCTGTACCACTCGAGCTTCTGAATCAATTTTTCGATGTGGTTCCTCGTAGGGGCGGAGGCACCGCACATGGCTCCCCTATACTATACCATAACCCACCCACAGACCCTTCCAGTAACATCACCGCCAACTGTTAAGCTACAATAATCTACATTCTTACATGAGTTTGAGTTGTCCTGGTGTTCATGATGGCTGTCTGAGGAGCATGTGGGCTCTGTAAAAAAAAAAAAAGACTTTCCAAAATAAACAATAACTAAGAGTTTAAACAGATAATTTTAAAGAAAGAATTCCATATCTCACAGCCACCTTAGACCTCATGTACAAAGTCTATGGGCCATGACTGAAAAGTATTTTCAAAGAAAAACTTGAAATTGTCCCACTCCTAAATTGGTGTTTTTTCATCAGATTTACTCATCTTGGTAGTTGTCAAGTCATATTAAATTAAGGGGAAAAAGTGGCGGTGAGATATGGAATTCTTTCCATTTTCTCAATTTTCCCCAAAAGAGTTTTTTAGGGATTTCAAATTGTAAATAGCTTTTGATCTCATAACTGAGTTCCTTTTTGAAATGCTGCCATTTTGTGTGTATATTCCTCAAGAGCCGCAGTTCTCGTTTTCCTGTATTAAAGAGGATGTGGATTGCTGAGAGAAATGTTCGTCATGTTGTAGTTTTATGTAGACTAGGGTATATCACAATAAAACAGGATTTCTGATGTAAAGTTAGAGAGGTATAAGCTACACACAGTGTTGCAAGATTTTACTGTCATAAGCGCCCCCCCCCCCCCAGCCATGAAAAATATATATCATTTTTTTGAGATGGGTGTACATATAGCAGGTACTTCAGTGTTGGTAGATTGTAAAATTTACAAGGGAATTAACTCAGAATGGTTCTGTCATGTTGTATTTTACAAACTTAAATATATACCATTCTCCAAGTGAGTAATATAAATGTTTGCTATTACATTTTCGTGATCCTACATGTACCTTCCTTCTACAAAAATAAGCACTTATTGTGAACTTAGAGTTTTGTTACACCCATTTTAGAGAGGGTAATGACAGTAAAATCTACATGTGGAACTAAAACTTAAGAGTCAACTTGATACTAATTACATCAGCGATTTCAGCATTTACTCTACCTGGCATAAAATGTTAGCTAAGTGAAACTTACTTAAAAAATCATGGGTTATGCTGGTACTACACAACAACTCATACCACGCTCTGTTATAAGGAATTGTACAAATTCAAAATCATTCTCAACAGCGAAAAATAAAACTTGAAACTGGTGCCAGTCGCATCGCCAGTAGGGAATCTTTACTAAATCACAAAAATGAGATAAAAAATGTGACTCGCCAGGATCACCACATATAACATATCCAATCACTGGACATGCCATCTTACATCAATCACGGACCTAAGGTCCGTGCATCAATACTAACTGAACCTTTGAAGTAAATGTTGTTACCAGCAATCGCGGACTCATCGGCGTTTGTTTCTGACATTATTACTGCCCATCACTGACACTGCCTTCTTACATTTAGCGGTAAAAATTACGTGAAGGTGCAAGGTGGTGGATAAATCACTAAACCAAGATGATAGGCCTAATAATAGTCCAAATATTCACTCACCGTCGTGTAAAGTCTCAAGCATGCTGTGCATTTGGCGCGCGATGTGTCCGCAGTTCTGCGGTAATATGCGCGCGACGGCACGCAATTCGTCGTCACGATGTTGTGTGGAGGGGTTAGCGCTGATGCAGCGATAGAGGGCGCACTACAATAACGGGATATCCAGTGAGCAAATCCACGCACACGTTTTGTGCGTCGAATATGCTGTTCTGCATTCAATAGCGGACCGGCTTCAGATGAACGTGCAATTCATAGAGCGACCACATTTGACTATTAAATGACGAAAACGATACCTATCTAAAATGCGGACCGTCCCCCATTGCAGGTACGTCCGCGGTTTGAAGGTATAAAACCCTGAGTGCGTCCGCATTTAGCGGTGAACACAAACGCACGAGTACATGTACA
Source organism: Patiria pectinifera (assembly GCA_029964075.1). Classification (NCBI taxonomy): domain Eukaryota; kingdom Metazoa; phylum Echinodermata; class Asteroidea; order Valvatida; family Asterinidae; genus Patiria; species Patiria pectinifera. The sequence continues at coordinate 42,000,771 of CM057135.1, forward strand.
TGTACATGAGGCAGCCAGTGTTCTTCAGTTCTCTTCCTTCCAGAGGGTTTATTCTATCAGTATAATAGTGGTAGTAGTCAGGCCCCAAGACCGGGGCTACCTGCAAAGAGTCGGGCAGGCGGTCTGTTAATTTTGTTACACAGTATTCATTAAACAATAAACATACACAATAAACATTTAACAATAATAACCAATTCGTGCCACACTTAACTTAAAACAACATACATGTAACTGAATAGGCATGAAGGCAGCACTGGCTACATGGGTCAGGGACGCAAGCAGACAGGTCAACCCCGCGCGCTGGCTGACCGACGATCGCACGCACACTCACCGCACACACACAAACCTTCCCAGGGTATCCAACACGTCCGCCATGCCTACTAAACTTGACGGCGAGTGATCCAAAGTTCCAGGGTAACCACACTTAATCCCACACATGTAAAGGTGTTACAGTTAAAATACTGATGTCACATAAAATCCAAATCGAATCCCACAATCTAATAAATTTCTTAAGTCTTGCATGTTAACCCAGGTGATGTTTTACACAATCACAACGCACGTACATGTACATGTCACTATTGTCAACAATCAACGTTAAAGTTCCAACATTACACTACATGTACCTCAAGCTTCACCTAAATTCCACATTTTCAATCCAACAAAAGCCATCCCCATCCTTATTAAACCAGTCTATGATAAATTGCGGTAAAGGTAGTAGGCCATCTGACCCAAAAGTTTCCACAAAATAATGATTTTTACGATACAAAAATGGGAGTTAAAGAAATGACATGATTACCTGCAACGAGTCGGGCAGGCGGTGCCAAAACCCGCGTTTTTGGGCGGTATTTATGTGCCCGTGTAGTACAGTCTAAACCCTTCGGAAAAACTTGAAGTTGATATCAGGCCGCCAAACCTCGGAAATTTACAACAAAGAGAACATTGATAAAAAATAAACAAATGTTGTTACATTTCAAGGTCCTTGGCCCGCATTTCCAATGATTAAAACTTATAATGAACTACACGTACAAAATTAAAGATCATTGCCCAATGTTTTTCCGGACAACCCGTTACGAACAAAACTAAGGACGACAAGGAAGGACATGAAACAAATTAAAGAGGTATCATTGGGTCCCCTACATTATATAACACTAATAATGTAACCCAATGCTTGTCGTTTAAGAGAAGAACAGTTATTCATCGTGAAGACCCTGATTGGAACGTTGTTGCACGAGTGTACATGTATGTTTCATTTAATACTGAAGGCTGTAGGGATGATCATGACGACTCTCTCTTTTCTTCGTGCTGCACCCATCCCGCTAAAAGATATTTCGCCTTAGAAACATTTTAAACAAGCTAAAAACTTGGCACGCTTGCCCCAAATACTTGCCATGCTTGGCATCACTGGGCCCAAAACCTTGGCACACTTGCCAACCATTCACTAGCCACTCCAGAACAAGTGGATGCTAGCCAAAGTGTTTTGTCACATGACTTAAGTATTTGTCACGTGACTTAAGTATTTATATGCCTGTATTACTCAAGAAGTTACAGGGTATTTGTAGTTAAAGCACACAGATTTGGTCCACCGCTCGTATACGGTTTACAGTACCGATCAAAGTAAATAATTCCTGATAAACGGTAAATACGTTCTTCGTCAATGGGGTTTCAGCTCTGCCCACTACGGAAGGCTGATTATCGGGGATTAAAAAACCACAAACGATCCTGCGGTCAAGCGGCCAGTTGACATCGTTATATTGCTGCAGTACACGTTGTTTTGTTTACCAATCAACCACAGGCAGATCTCGTGGCGGTAGTTCGTTTTTATGAGGTCGGCGAACGCTTCTTATCTGCGCTTAATCCTTAGCAAACACTGCGAGATAATAACATTGTTACCTGGAGTAATTCTGCACTCATACGTGTACCAACAGGCCGCTACACTACAGTATGAGTATGATGAGTGGATACCGGTTTTCAGAACATTTCACGAAAACGTTCTACAGTATAGACTGTATAGTACGTACGTATCCATAGAGCGGTCTAAAAAACGACCTATATAGTATCATGCCGGGGGGGGGGGGGTCAGGCTTCTTTCTTTGAGAGGCCGCCTGGGTATTTTTTTGGGGGGGGGGGGGAATACGAAAATGTTAGAAAAAAAAACATTTCCAGAGGCGAAATACAAATAAAGAAGAACTCAATCTTCTGCTAGTGTTGTCAAATATAGTGTCACTGTCACTTCAAAAATGTCACTTCAAGAAAGACATTTTCCAGGCCTGAGGAAGATCGTTTATTTGTATTTTGTACGTAACGTTCAAGCTCAGATTATCTTTAAAAAATTATTAAACGAAATAGAAGCACGCATCTTAGGCCAAAAGAAAGTTCTGCTTCCGGTTCCCTACCTACCCTATTTTTTTATGGGAAAATGAGAACAAAACACCCGATACCATCAATGTCTACCTTGTGACGCATACGTCTCCATAATGATCCTACCCAAAAAAAATGTCAAAAAAAATTAAAAATACATTCCCTACCTACCATACCTACCATATTTTTGAACGCCATGAAAAAATAATCGGAAGCAGAACTTTTTGGTTTGTTGCCTTCACAAATGTCCCCAAAGCGTCAGCATTCGAGAAAATAGTCACACCCTCTCTCACATGCAAGATTTTCTGGCTACGCAACCGGCAGTCTAGGACATCACAGGGGAGCCTCCCTAGCAACAGTATCTCTAGGCAACCAGGTTGGAATGTGATAGTTTTGCTGCACCTAGCAAGGAATTCCAGCCATTGGCCATCAATATCCATTTGAGTGTGGAAGGCGTGTCATATTCATGAAAGCATAAATGGTCCGCGAAGAAAGCAACCAATGGCGTATTTATTTGCCGGGACCGGCTCATTTAATTGGCTGAGACTGTTCATCAGACACCGTCCTCAAAGTTCGGCGGCGCCTTTTAAATGATGCCAAATAGATCTTTGTAACAACAACGAATATGTGTTGTATCAATTTGAACAATGCGGCTATCAATCATTTTGCGGGGAAGGTTTTTTTTGTTATATTTTATCTGGGCATTTTTTCAAAGGCCATGAAAACTTTGGAAAAAAAATGAGGGAAACTGAAATTTCACCCAGGCCGGTTTTGTGAATATGCACATGGCAAAATAACGAGTCGGATAGGGATATTCCAAGTCCCAAAATGAGTCATTAAATGCAGAGAGACCTCCATGTCTTTTTTGATATTATTCTTCGTTTAAAAAAAAACCCATAACATTGCCTACATTATTTTGTGTAGATGTTACTCTAGAATATATTTTTCACGTTCAGTATTAATAAAAGTTCAAGGGCTGTTGATAATCTTGATTTTATTCCTTTAAAAATAATAAAAACTAAGCATAATTCGTATAAAATTTTCCCCAGGAATTCACAGGAGATTGAACTGACAGTTCAGAATTTAATGGGCTAAGATGTGGGATAATCAGACAAATTGTAGAAGGCAAATACATTTTACTGGGCGCGACGCGAGCCGCCGCGGCGCAGTGCGGCGCTCATTTCCCAGCTGTTTATTTTCTCTCTACCCTCGGCGCTGCGCGGTGCTCAGACCACACATCAGCTCATTAACTTTCGCTATTGTGCTTGTCCCATTGTTATGTTAATGAGCGAGGTCAGTGGAGAAGTTTTGGTCCACGCACGAGGCGGGCCGCGGCGCGCCGTTGAGCCATAAAATGCCCCCATATTACGTGGATACGATGGACAAAGACCGAGTTCCGTTTATAAAGCTATGTAGTAGGGAGTCCAGTTTTGGGCCGTAAATGTAACCACGCAAAATTAGTCAATTTCAATCCGTCCGTGCTAATGAGTATCAACATGACTCTAAAAAATATAAAGGGTATCCTGATACAAGCAAAATACACCCCCATTATTAAAAACAATTCAGAACTTTGCGTTCATTTGGATGGGGAAAAAACGAATTCTCAACTCGCGCTTTCCATATCGACCAATTGCGCCAAACATTTTTATCAAAATTATAAATAAAAAGGGCACAGACTAGTATTCTCGTACCCAGAAAGCTCAGACTTTTATTAAAACAGTGGTACAAAAAGAAAGGATTAAAATCCCTCCGCACCTTTATTCTGCAAAGCATTTATAAAGGTCGGGGTACAGAGGCGATACGAGAGAAAATTGTACAACGGCGAAGCTCACTATGTAACACTGCAACCAGACTAATCTACTACTACATGTTGTTTTATGCGGATGGCATTGGTGCCAGACTTACGTGTAGTCTGGCAGGCGGTAACAGTAATAACGCGTGTGCGCACGTTCCGAGTTGATGCGTTCTGTGGAGCGGAATCGGCCGTTGCCAGACGTTGTCTCGCACGTGGTAACGGTGAGTGGAAACATTGCTCCGTTTTGCTGCGTTGTGTGGAGCAGGATCGGAACTATACTTTGCCCGTGCGTAACGGCGGGCCATCTGATATTGTCTGGTCTCATCGCGGTGTTTGCTCGGCGCGCGCCTGGACAGTGCGAAGCCTCCGGGAAAAAATCGTAACTTTTTTGTTATGAGTGGTCAAAACCTGATTCAAAAATCAACTTATTGTTTATTTGATGGGGATTCCTATGATATCAAACACTTCGATAGGTTTCGAAAATAAGATTTATAAAACATGCTAAAAGTAAATGTAGGCCTACATCATACAAAATTGAAACTCAGAATTTGGCCATATAGGTCGTTGTTTCTCCAAAATGCAAACATCTATGATGCTGATTCAAACGTCATTGATTTTGTTGCGTAATTCTCTTTTTAGTGATACAAAACATGAGATTTTTTAATTTAAAAAAATTCAATTCGCTGTACATTATTCATAGTGAATTGAACAAACGCCAGGATGTGAGTGAGGATACAAGGAAGGGAGGATTGGGTGTCGTCACGATCACTCTTGATTCCACTCCTTGACCGCGTTGCTGTCAAATAGTTCGTGGAAAGTTGTTCAATTTGTGGGGGACACTGATGATAGGTGCATCATAACGGCTAGAAAATTGAAAGCTGTGCTACCCTTTGTAATTGACATAATTTCTCTTATTCAACCTTTTGTGCAGATTTCTGTTTAGTATTTACTCCTGGTTTGTGATTATAACCAATAGGCTAGAATTGTTAAACTTTTGAAATTACGATAATGAAAATGTACACTTGTAATGACCGCCACTTATCCTGTAACATTTGTTTCATGTAAAAGGTTGTTTGGATGAAGTACTTTGTATTTAAAGCATTTCGGAGTTTCGGAGCCGTTTAGGAATTCAATTCTGATAAAAATACTGATATTAATTATTGATCACTTAAATGTAATTCTTTTAAAAATGTACACTGTCCTCAGCAGCAGATTAAAATAAGTATTTCCTCTTAAGACCAAACACTGGCTAGAAGCTTCAATGTTGATGGTCAAATTTTAATGTTGGCATCAAGGGAGATCCCATAGAAAGGTTTGCAATCCTAAAATGGAAAAGAAAAAAGGTAAGTCTTAACAAACGATATATTAATACATTTTATAAAGCCAAGAGAAAAAAAATGAAGAATCTTATTCAACCCGGACACCTAATTAATCGGTATTAATTTTTCATGAACCTAGTCTACTTCATTTATTTCATTTAAACTCTCAATTGCCAAAAGTGAAGAGTTCACCTCGGCCTCGCTTTCTGTTTAATATGACCGACTCATGAATAAGGCCTTTGCTCATTCACCTGGAAATTTCTTGAAATAAAAAACAAAATATAAGGCCGAAAAAACCAAGCCATGCGCGTGGATTGAGTCCAGAGAATTGGACATGCAAAATTCTCAATCTAAATGAATTCCAGATAAAGGCTGTTATAACTCAAGTCAACTACATGTATGTACTTACCAAACATCCATATCAAAACACAAGCATCAGCAAAACATTATCTGCAACTCTAAGCATATAAAAAAACGATTAAACTTTGATTAAACAATAATATAAAAAAATACCCTAAAAAAAAAGGAACACTGCATGACAGGAAAACAACACAAAAACGGGCCCTATTGAAAATCATGTAATAAGTCGGGCAGCCAGACTCAAAAGGTTTGTCCCCCGATTGGGGTACAGTCTCCCATTTGGGAGACAGCGCTAGTTCGCCCGTGTGTTGGCTGCAGTGTAGGCTATGGGAACGTAGCAGCGGTAGTGCTTTACAGCCGCACGTACGTACATGTACATCTGATCCCGTGCACCAGGCCCAGTGATGGGCGAATGTCTGTCTCGTTGCGAAACTGCCGGACATTGGTAGTTGTCCAATCATTTTAATTAGGTATCACACAGTCTCCATTCTTAATGGCTTTGTACTGTACTGGTTTCTCGATCTGGTGGCAGGGGGGGGGGAAATATAAAGCACTTTTCCATTAAAGATTTACCGCTGGAACAGTAATTTTCTGGCCACGAATCTCCTCTTCCGGTCTTTCGACTCGGAGGTGTCCCAGAAAAATGCATTTTGTTATGAGCGGCATGGAACATGATCTCCGTTGTTTACAGTGACAAATCGATAACCCCACATATTTCATATATCTTTAAAAAAATTATTAAACGAAATAGAAGCCGCATCTTAGGCCAAAAGAAAGTTCTGCTTCCGGTTCCCTACCTACCCTATTTTTTTATGGGAAAATGAGAACAAAACACCCGATACCATCAATGTCTACCTTGTGACGCATACGTCTCCATAATGATCCTACCCAAAAAAATGTCAAAAAAAATTAAAAATACATTCCCTACCTACCATACCTACCATATTTTTGAACGCCATGAAAAATAATCGGAAGCAGAACTTTTTGGTTTGTTGCCTTCACAAATGTCCCCAAAGCGTCAGCATTCGAGAAAATAGTCACACCCTCTCTCACATGCAAGATTTTCTGGCTACGCAACCGGCAGTCTGGGACATCACAGGGGAGCCTCCCTAGCAACAGTATCTCTAGGCAACCAGGTTGGAATGTGACAGTTTTGCTGCACCTGCGGCTCAGCCTAGCAAGGAATTCCAGCCATTGGCCATCAATATCCGTTTGAGTGCGGAAGGCGCGTCATATTCATGAAAGCATAAATAGTCTGTGAAGAAAGCAACCAATGGCGTATTTATTTGCCGGGACCGGCTCATTTAATTGGCTGAGACTGTTCACGGGACACCGTCCTCAAAGTTCGGCGGCGCCTTTAGCTGATGCCAAACTGATCCTTTGTATATAAGGAGCAACAGATGTATTGTATCAATTTGAACAATGCGGCCATCAATCATTCTGCTGGGAAGGTTTTTTTTTAAAGATTTTATTTGGGCATTTTTTTCAAAGACCATAAAAACTTCAAACAGAAAATGAGGTAAACTGAAATTTCACACGGGCCCCTTTTGTGAATATGCACATGAAAAAATAACGAGTCGGGTAGGGATATTCCAAGTCCCAAAATAATTCATTAAATGCAGGGCCCTCCATGTGTTTATTTCGGGGCAAGACTTTATTCTTCATTTAAACTACCCATCGCCCCCCCCCCCAAAAAAAAACCCCACCCCACCCCACTATGCCTACATTATTCCGTGAAGGCTAGATGTTACTCTAGAATGTATTTTGACGTTCAATATAAAAGTCCAAGGGCTGTTGATAATCTTGATCTTATTCCTTTAAAATAAAAAAAAACATAAGCATAATTCGTATTTACGTTTCTCCAGGAGTTCACAGAAGATTTAACTGAGAGTTCATAATTTAATGGGCTAGGACGTTGGAAATCGTTTTATTTTAAAATCAAGCGAATCAGACAAATGGTATTAAATTAACCACTTGGTTGTATTCGGCGTCTCTCTCTAAAATAAAATGGCATGGCCTTTTAATAGTTTTATTGTGTAAATATACTTTGACGTTCAGTATAAAAGTCCAAGGGCTGCTGATAATAATCGTGATGTTATTCCTGAAAATAACAAAATCTAAGTATCATAATTCGTATTAAATTGTCTACAGGAATCAACAGGAGATTTAGCGAAGAGTTCGGAATTTAATGGGCTAGGACTTTTGAGTTATTCTGGAAATCGCATTTTTATTGTAACAATCAAGAAATTTAGAACCAGACAAATAATATTAAATAAACCCCTTGAATGTATTCGGTGTCTCGCTCTCTCTCACTCTCTCCGAGGCTATAGAAAATAAGACAAAAAAGTGCGGTATAAACCAGTCTGTGCATATACATGTGCGGTAGCTATTCCCTATAGCGCAGAGCGCTAGCATGGCAGGCCCACGCGGTGCACTGTTTACTGGTCAGTCGAATTCGACGTCGTAAAAATGCCAAGAAAACACCAATGGAGAAGGAACATTTTTGCAAGTTTATTCACCGAGCTTGATCTCTCTTGTCTGTGTATGTATTTTCCGTGTTCAAGCGTTCATTTTGAGATGGCACTACTCGTACTTGGAGTGATACGATCCAGCGTGTTTCCCCAAAATTGTCCACAGTAAAAACGAGGTCTGTCGCCCGCTGGCCACACATGCATTCACTCATGAATTACGGAGTTTTGGCCAGTTTCCAGTCTTGACTAGCGTTAACTTTTTGTGGCATTTTTTGTATAGCTTTCGTAGTGCAATGGAAAAAGTTCAGTCTAAAACTCCGCATATAATTGAATACCCCATTCAATCAGCATTAAAAAAAATGGCAAAAAAAATATTCCGACCGACCGACCCTATTTTGGAAAAGCATGTAATCAGAAGCAGAAGTATTTTTTGGCCTAAATGGGAATGACGATTTTCTTCGTTTATTAAAAAAGAACATTACAACAACAACAGCGCACGGCCTATTATTTTGTTTTAATGATACTCTAGAATGTACTTTAGCCCTAACTCCCTAGGCCTTTTTGCTAGGATGTAGCCTCAATCCTGCAAAATCCTCCAATTGGCCCCATGGAAAAATAGCATATAGCCTCAATCCTGCAAATTCCTCCGTTATTTCTTGAATATGGTCCATGGAGGGGTGACCACTGCCTGAATCCTGCAAAATCCTCCGGCTATGACTGTCAATAGGCTGAGGCAGAGGCAGTGACATCCTGGAGCAGTACGGAGGTTGTCAAGTATTATCAAGGACTAAATTTATGCACGGATGAGCAAAAACAACACAAGGTCCGGCCCAAGACCTTGACACAGTGCGTACTCCGAAATCAGCAACGCACTTTTGCCATGTAACCTCAATCCTGCAAATTCCTCCAATTTGCAAAAAGGATTTTGGAGGATTCAGGGCGGTTAGGGTTAGAATATATTTGATTGTTCGATTAAAAGACCAAGGGCTGTTGGTAATCTTGACCCTTATTCCTTTAAAAATAAGAAAAACTTGAGAACAATTCATATTAAATAAAATCACGAATTCGCAGCATTTAACGAGGAGTTCAGAATTTAATGGGCTGGGATGTAGGGAATTGTTTTGTTTCAAAAATCGAGAGGACCAGACAAATTTGTCTAGAATATATATTAAAAATATTCTTTGACGTTCAGTTAATGGTCCAAGGGATGCTGGTTACCTTGATATTATTTGTTAAGAAACTAAGCATAGTTCGTATTAAATGTTTGCCAGAAATCCACAGGATATTTAACGGAGAGTTCGTGTAGGTGTTTGTCGTTGTTTTACTTTAAAAAACGACCAAGCACATTTTTATACATGTTCCCCAATTACAGCCGGGGAATAAAATAGTGTCCTATATATTCTTGTCTGGAAAGCCATTTCGAGACGATGATTGACAGGCGAACTTCAAAACTTATACATTGTATATATCTTTGATGATAAGCGGCCTTGGAGGTACTTGCACCATACATCGGTCAGCATGCCTTCTTGTAGCTGGAAAGATCGTGGTCAAAAGTTGATACACGATAGCAGATAATTGACCCAAGGATTTTACGACTGCATTATCTAACCACAAGTGCGTGTACTGGAACAATAAAACGATGTGCAGGCTGCTGCAGGAGGGAACGTTGTTTATAGAATCCATGAACGAAGGCAGGAAGTTTACAACCTTAGCCTGACCGCAGACTGTTTACCAATCGGATAAGCATGCCGTTTTGCGGCCTTTCGTCCAAACGCAACGAGATTATCGGGAGGATTATAGGTAACCATTGGTTACCGTTAACCGGTGGTAGGTTTACAATGATCGGTACTGTACATGCCCCATCAGTACAAATGGGTGCTTGGCGTACTTTTTTACAAAGATTAAACACAACTTGTTAAATGTTTACCGTCCAAATGCAAAGGTTTTACTTAAAAACTATTCACCCAACTTGTTTATTTAGTTTGAATTGAGGCACTGCCGGTCGCTCCCAGCCAACTTCGACCATTTATAGAAGTATAAAAGTATGGAGGGCGAAGGGGAGGAGGTGGGTTTACTTTTGATGTTGCGGTCTCAAAAAGCTACACCGAACTGGCCTTTCATTCACGGCATTTGTGCTTTTTTGGGGGGGGGGGGGGAGGGGCAAGTGCCCCCCTTCCCCCTTGCCCTCCCCCCTCGCGACGCCCATGGAAAGGACGTGTGCGATCATTATTTTAGTGAAGTTCAAATCCGCAGTTTGTATAGCGTTAAAGAATTTAAGATCTTCAAGATGTTCTTTTTAATTACCGTTCGTCATCAATTTTGTGTCAAAGGTTTGCCTGCATAAATCTTTTAGAACTATAGAAAAAGACAAAATGTCCTCCTCTCCGAAAGACAATCTACAACAAAAACACATAAAAGAAGAAAAACCACAGTAACAGAATCCAATCTTCTGTCAACATGGTACGCATTGATAAAGGTGCTAGATGCAGTGTGAGATGCAGTGTGAGAACATCGACAGCATGTGAATAATGCCCAAGGGTCTAACCCTTTCCAACTGACTTTTGTCTATATTGCTGTCGTGTCATTTGATGCATGTTTCGCAGATGCTTTGACAAATTGCAATAAAAAACATTATTGTGAATACACCCATCTAGCAGACATCTTTCTTGTCTTCTCAATAATCGTTGTCGCCGAGCTTTGACAGCTGAACACTGAGGGAGGCTGATGCGTTGTCGCGGAAAGCAAGACAACGAGAATGCTCTCCACGACAACGCACCAGACAAAAATTGAACTCACTTGCGGCGCCTGAAAGTGGTGTGGTACCCACATACATCGCGCGCGCAGATTTTTTTTCAATGTCATCACGTGATGCATACATTTACATAATTAGCAAATTAAAATGGACGACAGCCGTTGGAACTGGCGTTTTTTTACGGACAAGCCACCGAAATCATCAAGATTTTTCACATTTTTGTTTTTGTGGTCTGTTTCAAGTCGATCATTAGGCTTCGTAAATGACTGCTGAATGTATGAGGTATGTAAATAAACTCTGGGGTGGGATATTAGAGGTGAAAATGAACAATTTTTGACAGGCCATTTTTTTAGGGTCTCTTGCTACCACATTCTAACAACAGGTTATTCCTCCAGCGCTACATGTGAATGAATATGAGCATGTCAGCTGGAGTTACTCAAGCTAAAGTAGGCCTATAAAGCAACTCTCTCTAAATGTTAGAATTAGTAAATAAATAAGCACAGACCTTTACACAACCAGCTCTTCGCCTTGTTTTCATTCTGTTGTTCTAACCTTTCTTGGTAAATGAGAAGTCCACAAAGGTGGTTTGGAAACGTCAGACAATGGAGTTGGGGATGGCCGACACATAGGTTTGGACGGAGGAGATGATTGCAGCTGGCAGAATATTTCTGACTGGGGTCTTGGTAATTGGTGCATGGGCGTTTCATCCATCAACCTACCAGTGCTGCTATTGTTTGCATAATGACGTTGCTCGGGATCTCTAGCAAATACTAAAACATGTATCCCATCATGGCTGTTGTTCAACTTGGCTATGGTTTTTGCATCTTTGGCACTTTGATACTTGGGACTGTGTACTCTGATTGGCCAGCGCATTACAACCTAGGATGCTGTTGCAAATTGCGCATCATATGATTGGTTAGCATCACTGTTTTGGCATGCACACAAAGTAACTCACGGTTTTTGATAGATTTTTCTGTAAAAAGGTCACAAGTTATTATTTTATCCTGACACGGTGTTTGCACTTCGAATAATAACATATACAAACTGTACGTCGATACAACATTCCACAACTGACAAAAATTAACCCTGAGGGTTATGCAATTTCAAGATGCATTAAAAACAAAGAATGAATTTTTGGTGTGTTTTTTTTAATAAATATATACATTTTTTTCAATAAAGATCAACGCACATTCTGGTGTGACAGAAGCAATTCTTAACATAAAATTTTGTTTCAATGTGTTTTAAAATCACGACGAGTCCACAGTGTGTTAACACAGTGGCGGTTTACAGTATGAAAATGTTGTGTTCTTAGTGGAGTAACGCTGTGACAGTGTGAAAGGATCACTGGGTGTTCACAGTGCGTTCTCAATGTGGACCAACACTGTGACAAAATCACGGTGAGTTCACAGTGTGTTCACACAGTGGCGGTTCACAGTGTGAAAGGATCACTGGGTGTTCACAGTGTGTTCTCACAGTGGTCACACACAGAGACCACACTGTGGTGACACCGAGGCATCTTCCTAAGGGAGGTGCTGCTTCTTTCGGACTATGCCATTTTACACCTACATGTAGCAGGGTTTGGCAGTTGTTGACCAAAGTGAGGCCGATAAGGTTTGTTTGTTCCTGACCCAGTTTGCTGGAGTCTCCAAACAGTCTCCTGGGATTGACTGACATACTAGCTGCAGTCTTTTTTAAGGCTAAAAACCTTCATGCCAATATTCAGTCGTTTTGTTTCTCTCTCGGGCAAGAAATCCGGGGAGCCACTTTCTCAGGTGTTTTAGTATGTTCACTGTCTGTTTAGTGCCACACATCTTCATTATTGCTTCTGTGCTGATGTGAGAGTGCTGCACACTTGTGACACTTTATCAAACTGTCATATAAACTTGTCTGCTGATTACTTTGTCTATTAAACTTCAATAATTTTTCCCAGTCGTCATCATCCTCAATAATAAGCCTTTTGTTATGCTTATTGGATGAGAGGCCCCAAAGCTAAGACCATTCAAAGTCAGCCTTACCAACATTGTAACTGTGTCTGATACTCTTGCCAATTTCTATTTCTTGTGTGCGAACTCTCTGTCGAACTGAAAAAGAACCCCCTGCATTGCCTGCCCTGAAATCATCTTCCTTGGCTTCTAGGTTTACAGTTGAAACAATCTGCCTTGACTTTGCAACAACTTCAAATTGCTATCACCTCTTTTAGGTTATAGATTTAGTCCCGGTTTCTGTCTTAGAAACTAAGAGTGACCTAGAGTTTCGCCATTGGCACAAATCTTGCTTCACCAAGCACCTATTTCATCCTCCATGTTGTTGTAGCAGAACAGAACCTGGTGACAATCAAGCAGAGAAAAAAACATTACATGTATCATGAAGTCTTCAAGTCATCTTTTGAACCTGGAAGTACTGCAGATTCCTTGTTCAATAGATTAACAATTTTGAGTTAAAACATTTTGTAAAGGCCCAATGAAAAAAAAAAGAAAAGTATACCACATTTTATTGGCCACCAGGTCCACCATTGTTGATGACATGAATTTTACTACGCACTTGCTTTTGCGTTAAGTATGAACCGGGCTTTAAGAGGAGGCCGTTTTTTTTTTTTCATGAAAATTATTGGAAATCAATTGCAATTAGAAAAGTCGTTTGCAATTAGAAAAGTCGAGAAACTGCAAAGAGCAATGAATTATTTATAGGCCCCCTCCCATTTGGAGAAAATGGCCGCCAGCAAAGCATTTTTTCAAAATGTTTTTGAAAGTGAAAAATGTTGACCTTATTTAACATCTTTGTCATGTTTGTAACAATCAACTGGTCATCAAAAGAAACAAAAATAAATGCCAAGGCCTTGATCAAGTTGTTGCCTGGACTTCATAGTGAAACTTGGCAAAAAATAACTATCACTAAAATTCTTACCGAGGATTTCATCCATATCACTGTAGAATGGGGATGTAACTCTTCCCCTGCCAGACGTGTTGTTCTTCTTTTTTGCCAACCTGTACTCTTTTCTGAGGTACTCTATCCGATCCTTGATTGCTTCCCATTTACTGTATGGGCTTGCAGGAAATCTGGCGCGGAACTCAGCGGTTATTGCCGCCCACACTCTCGAGTTATATTTCATGCCTTCAAAGCCGGCCTGGTGCTCCTCACTCCCCTTAATTGCAGTCAGCGCATGAGAGTCCTTGTGCGACCAGTTTCGGCGCTTTTGTGATGGGGCCTTCTTGCTCAAAATGGCGGCTCGCTTCGTCCCTGCGCTGGTAATTGGATCTGCCATTATTGCAATACGATCGGGAAACAGAACTTGAAGTAATAACTAGAACTTGAGAAGTGAAACATATGTGATGCGGGCGTACTGGTTGAAAATTTATGCGTCAGTGACGATGAATAAAAATGCGCACACTTTGGGTCATCGGGTCAATGTGGAAAGGTCACGCATCTACTTTAATCTTGGTTAAATGTTCCTGTGTCGAAAGTCCAAGTGCGGACAGCAGTCACATTTGACCATTTTTCATTTTACCATCGTCTCGGTAAAACCTTCCAAAAAACAAGTCCAGTGTAGACACGGCTTTAGGTAGCGTCAAAGGCATTTACTTTCCTGACATCCTTGATAGCAAGTTTGGAAGACTTGGCAAGTTCCTCAGTGGAGAAGACCAGCCCAATTAGGCTATTCAGGAGGGAACTGCCAGGCTCCTTTGCAATGTTAGCCTTCTGTATTGCATCCCGCAGGCGGTACTTGTTAACCTTGATGTGTGTATATTTGTTGCAGTCCTGTGGATCAGTAACAAATGTTTATGAAAAGGGTCCAAGCAGACATTTTGCGAACAAATATTTAATGAGGCCTGTTGGCCAAATGTATAGGCATGGTGTTGTGATTGTCAAGTCATAAAATCGTAACTTTTAAGTCCTGACTGCAACTAGGGTGTCTACATGTATAATTTGATAAAAATCAAAAGGCAAAATATTTATCCAATAGACTTTGATTTGGATGCGTACCGGTAAAACTAAACGCAATGTCGCATGTCAAATTCTCCTGAATATTGTAATAATATCTTTTGTTGTTAACTTCATTAAAATTATGTGACTTGACATCTAACTAGACTGTCCATAATCTGTTGATTTTTATACAAAAGTGAGTGTACTTTATAAGAATTACCACCCGTCTTGTTTTCACTAACTATCCGACATCTGCAATAACAAAGTAAAGTTTCAATTGAAAATTTTGTAAGTTTACAAGCAGTTGCTAAGCACTGCCTTTTTAGATCCCTGCTGGTGTTCCCAACTTTGTTGGTGAAACGTTTGCGTAGTTCAGGTTCACCAGGTCTTCTCCGATCAATTTTTTCGCACATACACATGTAGCGTGGATGTACATTGTGACCAGTGCTTTTTGTGCGACAAATGTGCAAATCTCCATATAATGTGTTCTTAATTACTTCTGGCAAGACTGGCATACCATAATATATCTAGAGGGGTGCACCAAAACACATGATGGAAATTTTATGCTATGTTAAATTTCTTCTCCATGCAGCCCATCCATTTACAAAGAAATGGAAAAAATGTAGAAGAAAGGTCAGGAAAAATCCTCCAATTTGCAAAAATCAACTTAATTTAATGTACCAATTAGCCTATGTCAACTATTCACACAAAAACCTTTTAAGTACTGGTACTTTATATTTTCTACAATCCTTTCATATTTCTGTGTTTTGCAACAACATCTTTATTACTCACTTCAACAATCACCCCTTCAATGGACACGTGTCTGCCAGTGGACGATGCTCCATCCCCATGTATATCGCCGATATGCACCCAGTCAGACGGATCCAAAAGATGCTGGGCTGCACTAGCTAGCTCCTGTGAAATATCCTGAAGTACTCCACACCGACTGATTCTTGTATGCTGATTCAAAATCAGAACTCCAGATATACCTCTACTGAAGTGCCAAATTAGGAAACACTCATCCACCTGAAACTTTGAACCAACGCCATCATAGCACACTGCTTTCATGAAAGCAGTCCCATCAACTACAGCAGCTGTAAGGTTGCCATCATTCTGAAAACAAAATAAAAATAAAATTGAATATACTATAATCACATGTACGAAAACAAACACTGGCTATATAATTGTTATCATCTGAAAGCGTAATTTCTATGCTTTTTAATGACATTTCTAGGGTCATGCATCACTGAGCGCCACTGTCATGAGATTTTGATGCAAAATTGCAGTTGGTTCACTTTCATGTCAAACACAATAGGCACGGTGTGCATGAGAATATGTATTCAAGAAGAAGACACGAGTGCATAAAAAGAAACCAAAGAACAAGTTCGGTTGGTTTCAAAATTGGATTTTATTGTTTGTCATGAATTTCTCGTTTTGACCAAGCCACGTTCAAAACAATGTGCCATTTTCCCGAGGATTAACATTCAAGCCATTTCACAGACATGTTCGTAACAATGTAGGCACATCGTGCCCAGTGGTTTTATTTTTTTTTATGAAAGTGAACCAACTGCATTTTTGCATCTACTTTTCAAGACAATGATATTCACTGATGCATGACTCAGAAAACCAAAACCAAGACAATGATATTCACTGATGCATGACTCAGAAAACCAGAACATAGTATCATTGAAAAGCATAGAGATTACGCTTTCAGATGATACCAGTTTTATAGCCAGTAAACATATCGTCTGTCCATACTTATTCTTTCTTTTTTTAACAGTAGTTGGACCAAGCTCCACTCGAAATATTGCATGGGAGAACATGGGCCTGCGGACAGGTAAACATGATTGCCTTACTGCTTCATTGCACTGAGGAAATCACCCAGTTCCCTGCCTGCACGACCAAGAATTGCCTCGATCCTTGAATCCTTAAAAAAGAACAGATTGGTCATCCACACTTCTTTTGGACTATGCCTCTTTTTTCTTGTGTCTTTTGATAAGATATCTCTTCAGCTGAGTCTGGAGCTCTCCACATAATAGATGCACCATCGCCTTGGCTTTTTGAGGGTCTGTTCTTATGTTTTTGACCTTTGGCTAAGGTCAGTGGCCAGACAATAAAACTGCCTTTTTCTTTAAAAAAATACCTCATTTCATTGACGAATAAGTGGATCTGGTTCCTTTCCTGTCAGTGGCACATCTTAAAAAACTCCCCATCCATGTGATACGGATGGCAGTGAGTGGTGGTCATTTCCTCTTGTTTGTGTCCATTGCCAACATGCATGCCATATCTGTTATACAGCTGGTACCATGTCACTTGTAATGGGAAAATACAAACAACTGCCTCATTTTTGTCTCTTTTTCAAGATCACTCACAAAGACTCATGATTTTGTTCCATTGTGGTTGATAATGTGTTTCAAATTCAAGCCAATAAGCTCTCTAGTAACTCATTAGTTTGTCAATTTGTTTTCCATGTATGTATTTGACAACATCCATAAACAATAACCATTTTACAGGATGTTTTAGTTGATGATCACAAATCTGTACATTCATGGTTGAAATCCAAGTATTTTTCAAACAATTTTTTTGTTTTACAAAAATGTACTGATGTATGCCCTTTTGATGCATGAACAATAAACACAAATTGCAAAAGGTACCTTGAGCACACAAAAGTATAATTCCGGCAAAACAAATACAGCAATTACCTTAATAGCATGCACTTGGGTAGCGTCAAAGGCATTTGCTTTCCTGGCATCCTTGATGGTAGGTTCGGAAGACTCGGCAAGTTCCCCATTGGAGAGGAGGGAACTGCCAGGCTCCTTTGCAATATTAGCCTTCTATTTTGCATCCCGCACGCAATGCTTGTTGACTTTGATGTGTTTGTATTTGTTACCATCCTTTGGATCGGTAACAAATGTTACCTATGATTAAGGTTCAAAGCAGACATTTTGTGAACAAACATTTAGTGAGGGGTCTTGGCCAAACGTATTAGGCATGGTGTTGTGATTGTCGAGTCATAAAAATGTATATTTAGCTCCCTGCTGGTGTTCCCAACTCTGTTGGTGAAACGCTTGCATAGTTCAGGTTCACCAGGTCTTATCCAATCAATTTTTTCACATAGTGTGGATGTAATCTGTGCTTTTCGTGCAACAAATGTGCAAATCTCCATATAATGTGCTCTTAATGACTGCTCGCAATTCCAGTCACAGCGCGGCTGACTGATGTTATGAAGTGCTCTAGTGGTGGAGTGCAGGAACTGAAGAATAATAATAAAAATCAGTATCAGCAACTCAATGAATTCTGTAATGTTTCTCTTCAGGAAAACACTCCAATACAATACTGTCAAGTAAGGGCGCCCTTGTATCCACTATAAAACATTTCCATATTTTCTGCAGCAGTTTGCAGAACATGCAGAGGTAGTTCGTCTTCAGCATCACTAAGGTCAGAGCACTTCTCATCCAGGTCTTTTTGGATTTGTTGTTGTCGCTTGGTTTCATCATTGATGCGGGATTCAGAGTTATTGCCCTGCTGTGTGTCATCTGCAGCAACAAGGAGCTGTAACAACTGCACATCAAAGGCATCAAATAATTTCTTTAAGGACCAAGCAAAATGTGTAGTGTGGGCAGGATGATAAAAAGGTTCATTATTCATCGAACAGTTCGATGTCTGGTACATTTCCAAGTATATTTTCTTACAAAAATCCTATTTGGTTATGCAAGAATTTACATGGCTGATCTCAACAGGCATAAGTGGACGATGAACGATGCTGTTTGAAACGTCTTTTGCTCTCTGCTGAAGTCCTCCATCTTGTTCAAAGCGACGGTAGTTGTCTTCAGTGGATTGCATTGTCCGTGATGGATATGCACCTGCCTCTGATCGAGACTCCTGCATTTGGGCTTTGGTAGCTGTGCAATACAAGCAGCAATAGTGAGCTTCAAGATACAAATGTGTCGATATTATAATTTCTAATAATTTGAAGATTTCCATTTCCAGAGATTGGCTTCTGACAAGCAATGCAAATGAACAACCACATCACACTTCGGATGTAGAAGGGATATCCTTCAACATTCAAGCATCCAGTGAGTTCATGCAGAGGTACCGGTAGTTCGTCTTCAGCGTCGCTAAGCTCAGAGCCCTTCTCATCCAGGTCTTTTGGGATTTGTTGTCGCTTGCTTTCTTCATGGATGCAGGATTCAAAGTTGTTGCCCTGTTCCGTGTCGGCTGCAGCAACACGGAGCTGGAACAACTGCACATCCGTCCCATGACAAGTGCTCTCGAATGCATCAAATCATTTCTTAAAGACGTCAAGTGAAATATGTAGTGTTGACATGATGACCTATATGTGATGAGAGAACAAAATGTTTGTGGTTCATGTACATGTAACAGTTCAATGTACATGTACCCCATGAACATTTTCCTACACAATTCCTATTTGGTTATGCAAGAACTTACTTGCAACACAATATGCCACCAAATGAGCAATACTCACATTTTCCTGTTGTCAAAAGTATGTTGGTTGGCGATGCACTCGCAAAAGTCTTGATCAGATCCTCTCCCTCTTTGAGCTGTTGTCTTGCAGCTGCATTTCTTCTGCCTTTGATAACAAACTTTGCAAGGGCCGGAGAGATGGGAAGGAATGGAAGCAACTTCACTTTCTGGATGCACTCGTTGACTGACGAAAGTATTATTTAAACCACTGCCTATCAAAAAAAAAGTGGACAAGCCCTCTGTTCATGGAACACTGTAGACACCTACAAAAAGACATCACTGCGGGTACCCAGCTGCAGTCTTCATCTTCCTTTCCAACTGTATCTTCCTCTCCAACTGTATCTACCCAGTGCAACATGTATTGTGGAGCCAACACAGCACCTACATAATAGATTTCCTAACTGAATGGCTCCTGATGGCTTCCATTGCTTGGTTCCATATCCATGCCACAGCTCACAAAGATCCCTCAGAAGTGTTTCTTCAAAGACGTATTAAGAAAAGAGCCGGTTTATATTTATTACATGTAGGGATGGGGGAAATTAAAGCATAAAGTTGATTCTCTTTCTTCATCATGCGTGGCTCCGGGGAAGAGTTGTTAGGCTCCGAGTTGTTACATGTAGGTTCTGAAAAGAGCCATTTGGCTAAATCTCCTAGCTGATACCTGTCCCAGAGACGAAATAGCTGCCCTTGCATGCTTCGCGTATGTAATCGCTGGTACTGCTGTAGTTTCAATTCCTTCACCAACTTCACGTTGATGTTCACCAGCGGAGCCTCTTGGGGCAGCAAGGTTATGATGTTGTACAACTGCACATTGTGGTGGCCAGCTCTTCCATTGATGCGACAGTGCCAGCCCTTTGCGTCATTGTTGGTGCAAATACCCCACATAAACACTGACACCTGATTATCCCTCCATCCAGGTCGTCAAATGTAGCGGCAGAGGACGGCAAGGGCCGGAGAGATATGATCCCGGGGAAGGAATGGAAGCAACATCAACTTCCGGATGTACGTGTTGACTGACGAAAGTATCATTTAAACGACTGCACATTGAAAAAAGTGGACAAGCCCTCTGTTCATGGAACACTGTAGACACCTACAAAGAGACTCTCTGAGGGTAACCAGCTGCAGTCTTCATCTTCCTTTCCAACTGTATCTTCCTCTCCCACTGTATCTACCCAGTGCAACATGTATTGTGGAGCCAACACAGCACCTACATAATAGATTTCCTCACTGAATGGCTCCTGATGGCTTCCATTGCTTGGTTCCATATCCATGCCACAGCTCACAAAGATCCCTCAGAAGACGTATTCAGATAAAAAATGGGGGGGGGGGGGTTGCCGGTTTTATATTTATTACATTTAGGGATGGGTGAAAATAAAGCATGAAGTGGATTCTCTCTCTTGATCATGTGTGGCTCTGGGAAGAGTTGTTAGGCTCTGAAAAGAGCTGTTTGGGTTTTTAGATGGCCTGTTCGCTGAGGTGCTTGCATGCTGATAGCAACTCTGATGTCTGTAATTCTCTGAGCTGATACCTGTCCCAGAGACAAAACAGCCTCCATTGCATGCTTTGCGCACCGGTATGTCATCGCTGGTACTGCTGTAGCATCAATTTCTTCACTAACTTCACGTTGATATTCACTAGTGAAGCCTCTTGGTGCAGCAAGGTGATGATGTTGTACAACTGCACACTGTGGTGGCCAGCTCTTCCATTGATGCGACGGTGCCAGCCCTTGGCGCCATTGTCGATGTGAATACCCCGCATAAACACTGACCAGTGGCACCAGTATTTTGACCACCCAGGTGGTCAAAATGTAGCGGCAGAGGACTTGCAGCGTCTGGTTTTCAGCCTTCGATGACAAACTTGGCAAGGGCCGGAGAGATATAATCCTGGGGAATGAAATTTGCCTGCATTATCAACTGTATCAAAAAATGACTTAAAATACATGGACTACAGACACAAACGTCCTCATCATGTGCACAAAAATTATTCTTAATAAAAAAATCTTTACATTTTCAGTCAAGAAACAAAATATTACCATTGAAAAAAGTGTACAATAAAGGTTGATTATTGTAATGATAAATGGGTTTTTGGTCCCTGCAGACAAAGTAATGTGGATGCAGCAAACATGGCAAATACAGCAACTTGACATGCTCACAAGGCTTCTAAGTCTTAAAGCAAACCATAACAGATGAAACGAAAATGATGCGCCGAGTTACATTAATGTCGTAGCAAATATTAATTAAGACTTGTGAATGTGAAATTAGGTGCAGATTATGTAAGGTTGCACACCAGGCTTAATCATAGAGCAAGGAACAATCAAGCATGGGCATTCATTATTTCTTGAAGAATTTCCTTGTTGTGAAAATGGTTCCAGTCATGTGCAGCCATCCCTCGAATGCTGATCATAACTTAAGTTGTTGCATATGTAGCTTATGTTCAGCTTTTAAATACTTGACAAACAAGTACCATTGACAGAATGTGGTCGTCCCTAAATTGAAATGTGTACTGTGACCGTCAATGAAGAGCACCAAGGGAGCTTGATGGCATTTTTCTTCAAGAATGGAGATAATCATTGGCCACCCACTCCAAGTTGATCCAACCATTGCTGCTCTATACAGCTGCTTGACACTGAGTCCCTTTTGTGAAAGAGTTTTCAGCAGCATTACATGTATTAACCTTTTCATGGATTTTGCAAATGCAAACATTGTGTGGAATATTCTTCTGTAAGAGAACATGTGGTGGTCTTAGCTCTGCAAACTTGGAGAAGCTGATGCGAGTGTCTAGGTGTTTTACACTGAATAATGCATGTGTTTCCTTACATGCTTTAAGAGCTGTCAGAAGATAGCTTTTCACTACTATATGCTTAGTAACACTGCTCCCTCAAACAATTACATGTATTGTTCAAAGTGTTGTTGGGAAATGCTACCCTGCTACAACTTTTGCGTTACTCGCAAGGCAAAAAACATCACAAATACTAATACAAGTTTCACATAATGGCATTGCATTGGAAGATGAAAAGAAGGAAATTCTCTGTTTTAAATGAGGAACTTACTGACGTGGTGGAAGATGAAATAAAAACCAAGCTGAACTTCGGTGAAGCGAACTAACTACTTCATGCAAGGTACATGTAAATTAGCATGCAGAAAGAAAAGAAATGATAGAACTTAAATCTACATTAAAAAATCAACTGATGTGGACAACTTTCTGTGCTTGGTGCTGGAAGACCGTAAGCTTTCTGTTGATGGCCTACCTGAGAGATGACAAACTCTGTTTGCTTTGCTGTCGTTCCATTACATTAAATTACATTAAATATAGAATGGTCCAGTCCCTCAGGACCAGTGCTACATTGTCGTGTTCCAACAGACAACTCTGCCTTAGAAAACAAAATCTTGAAGAGCTGCCAGATTTGCTGTTTCCTGTCTTCTTTTGTGGTGACAATGCGCGCTTCATCTTGGTGGATGAACACATTTGACAGTGACACCAGCTCTATCATGTGCCAGAAGAGGAAGGAGAGTTTGCTGTTGCAGACCCAGAGAATGAAGGCTTAGAGAACTATATAATATTTGTACATGTACTTGGCCATTGGATAAACAAGTTGTTTTATTTCTAGTCTTATCCATGAGAGTTATGCAGCTTTCATTGTTTTGTTTTGTCCACTGCAACTATGGAGATGGGCAGTAGATTTTCCCAATCCATAAGAACTGAACAAGTGCTTCAAGAAGCTGATGACAGCATTGCTGCCTTCAGAGATCCGTATGCCCTTGTCAATTACATAGTTAACAGGAATTTGTCATTAGCAAGATATTGGCACTTTAAGCAAGATATTGGCACTTTAGATAGGATATTGGCACTTTCAGCAAGATATTGGCACTTTCAGCAAGATATTGGCACTTTCAGCAAGATATTGGCACGTTAGCAAGATATTGGCACTTTAAGCAAGATATTGGCACTTTAAGCAAGATATTGGCACTTTAAGCAAGATATTGGCACGTTAGCAAGATATTGGCACTTTAAGCAAGATATTGGCACAATAAGCAAGATATTGGCACTTAAGCAAGAAATGGCACTTTAGCAAGAAAGGCGGCAGGCAAGACGGAAATTTACATATGGCAAGAAAGGGCATCTTTTGTTCACTATAGAAGTCAAGTGAGTACATGTACATGTATGTAACTTACAGAGCTGAGTGTTGAGGACAGACACCCACAGACAAACTAAAAGGGGAACTAGATGTTAACTATTGCTGGAGTGAGTATCAGAGGCCTGTGGAGTATTGAGCTGCTAGCAAAGCAAAGGACTCCAGATATCACTGATAATAGAACCATAGAGCAAGGACCCTTGCTCTATGATAGAACTGATGTCCTGCAGAAAAATTCTGTGCCAGACATCCAAGGCCTTTCAGACTCGGCAAGGATTGTGGCACTCAATACTTATGATGAGGTATTACAGACCTTTCAGGTATTTTAAGGCATACAACGGTGACAAATTAGTTAAACCAATTAGGTCAGGTCTCACTTCACTTCCAACATTGTTGTGAATGCTTTCTGTTCTGCTCAATCCTTTCTTCTCAGTCAAGTTGGGCATATTGTGATGCCTTTTCTGCATCCAACCTTTTCCTTTCCTCCTCCAGATGTGCTATCTGCAAACGCCAACTTGGTATTGCAGGAAACAACAAGTATTGCAAGATAGGCAAAGAGCTCAGTTTTGTCAAGGAATGGCCGAAGCAATGGGCGCTATTGGAGGATTATTGTTATTATTTCGTTTTTGAGAGAAACACCTTTTGGTCAAGATACATGAGCATGTTGACATGTTCTGGAGTCGCCGCCACCGAACGACAGCTTGATGCCACATAGACAACACTTCACATACTTGCCTCCACTTATCTTGTCAAAAAATGACCAGACTTGACTACCCGTACGCAGCATTAATTCCTAATGATTATACGCTATGAATTTTATTACGGAATATCAAGTGCAATAAAATAATTCGGAATTCCAAGTTCAATTTACAACTCAGAAGAACAGCAGTGAAAGTCACAAAGAACTGTCACGTGTGACCGTGGCCTAGTACTCAATTCTAATTAATTAAAAAGGCCTACCCTAGCTAACTATAATGCAGATTGTCCAGCTTGTGCACAGTATACACGCACGTTGGGAACTTTTCCTGGGCCAGTACCATGCTGGTTCTCTGCCGTCAATTCTTTGATGTCTTAATCGGTAACAAAATGCCATACTTTACATCATAGAAATGCAATTACAAAAATGGCATTCTAGACATACATGTAGCAAACATCTGGCAATTGTCAGTTTACCCGTGTTCTTGGTTGAATCTTCAAAAGATCGGGATTTGTTTGGGTTTGTTTTCCCAAACTTGATCTTTTTCTTCACAACCATGAAGTATTGTTTTGTAATATTTCCATGATTAAAAAAACCATGCCCTGTCTACATTTTCCAGTGCACAATATACACACATTAAAACGTTGTCGACGACGACCAGTTTTAATGTGCTAGCAGGGTCAGGACAATTTGGTGGTACTCAGTAATTTCCTACTTGGCTTTGGTGTAAGGAAAGAGCCGTTGGCAGTCACGCAAAGCTTGAAAGCTAGTTAGTCTACATACATATATGCACCGGTACATGCATACCACCATTCCATACCGAAAAGCTGTGGAACGACTGACTTTTTTCCTATAATATGAGTTTATTATTTCCATAATGTTAACAGTTTTAGAGAAACCTTGGGATCGTTATCCTGCTTGAACCAGTGTCCATCTGGATAGCGCTTCTTCAGGAAGGACAGCAGGCCGTCGTTCTGAATGGTGTCAGTATAGAACTCTTTGCGCATGATGCCGTCGAAGATCTTACTCTTCGTCGCACCGTGCCAACTTATGCCAGCCCAAATGTGCAGTTTGTAGGGTTGCTTCTGTTGCGACTTCGAGCAACGTTTACTGACATCAAATGCTCTGCAAAGTCATTCTGGAATTGCGGTCCATCTCCACGGTTGATTCATCTGTGAAGATGACATTTTTTAAGTCATCATTTCTGCACAGACCCTCCAGAGCATACTGCAGTCGCTTTACTCGGTTCTCGAGGCAGATCAGCTGGCAGTACTCAGTGCCAGTGCGGACCCATCATAGTTTTCTCTGGGCACGCTTGATGACAATGATGTGGAAGAGAGTTCCCGTCTTCTGGTGAAGAGCTTTCTGAATGTCGACGGATGTCACTTCGTCACATTTTTCCATGCATCTTTGAATAATAGCAAAATGGTGAAGCGTCAATTGGCAACTCGGCGGTTAGCAGTACTGTATTTCTATGATCTTTACTGTCTTCTGAGCTTAAAGGCTAATTTGTGCATTGTACAGGATGTATAAAAAAAGGTTATCCCATTCGTTCAGCCAAGAGTCTCTGAACCTGACTCTAACAGTACTGGTCGATCCCGATTACTTTCCTAATGAGCGGGCGTTTGGACTTATCATCCACATGCACTTGATCATTTTATCCACCTCAGTGCCGTCTATTCATTCTTCTACAAATAAGCGCTTGATTTACATGTACTCTCCCTGATTACCAATGGTGCCCTTTGAAATTCATGCAGATGTTAAGAATATAAATCTGAAATACATGTGAAATACAGCGTTTCACAAGTAACATGTTAGGGCCAAACCATCCTAATTACCACTACCAGAGCCGGTGCATGGTAACAACAGAAGTTCTCAACCAAACGAACTGTACTTTGTCTGAGCTGGTTGTATTTGCTTTGAGAAAAATGCCACGGGCTGCCAGTCTGTATGTATCATCTGCTGGAGCACGCCGCCAACAGCAACATCCGATACCTCATCAGGGTGAGGATGCACCGACAGAATGGCATATTTCCACTACCTGTGCCAATAATTGAAGAATTGATCTATAGGAAATATGATACCAAGATCTCCCAATTCGGTCCAGTACATGTAGTTTTTGCTTCAGAGCCTGTTTTACGAAGCACACATCTTTCTTCTTAATCCCTCTATCCCATAAAGTCTAATTCACAGGCACAGTTAAGTAATTCATCAGGGCAAAATTACTCCCGACTATTTCACAAAAAAGGCGCGAGAACAAAACTGCTTAACCGAATCAGGCGACCTTGGTATCATATTCCTTTTATAATAATTCCTTATGCATTGGTGTAAGTTGTTTGGGCCTCAGGGAAGTGGAAGTATGCGATTCAGTGTGGGTTTTTTTTTTGGGGGGGGGCAGTTAATATCAGCTACCTTCGCTGCTTAATTCTTCTAGAAATTGGAGAAGGTACCGTACATGTAAGCAAAACATCCACTTCCTGGAGTTGTTTAGTTGTTTACAGGTAATTGAATCTTCAGGTTCAATTAAATCTTCAGGTGGTCATGTACGTGTATTCCACACTTTGCTGTCCCGCATGAGAAGCCTCCCACTCTGCAGGTTTTCTTGGATCTATGTGAGCACATCGTACATGCCAAGGCCATCTGTAAACAATGGATTTCGGTCTTGAAATGCAAATCAGTTCATGTAAACCATTTCTTGAAATGATGTCATTCCTTTCCCTCAAGCAGTACTATGGCTTGGGGTGGATGCCAAATGTAGTAAAGATATCCAGCACAGAGCATCCAGCAACTAAAATAACTGAAAGCGAAGACTTAAAACCTGAAACTTAAACCAACTCAAACCAGACTTAACAAACCAGACTCCTTCAAGAATGCGCTTAGTGACAAAAACTAATCCTGACCACTCTCACTACACCACACCTCCAGTTTAAATTCCCTAGATGGAATATTTCGGAGGACCACCAACCAAGTACCAAGCAAGTACCAAGTACCAAGTATATCAGTCTACCTATTACCTGTTTCGTTACACAGTTCCCAGCTTAGCTTAGTCTGCCCTGGACTAAAAAGCTTATCAAAAACCTATTGCAGGAAACAGGCCAAAAACTTCATAAAATTATAAAAAGATTGGTACATAAAAATAACATTGCGTGAGGTTTACTAAACCTCACATATATTTACACACAGGCTTGTAATCAATACATGCTCTAATATACCTCACTATGTGATTGTAAGGTTTAACGGTACTTACTCTATACAATTATAATACAATGACGGATGTGAGGTAATAATAATAATTAAACATTTATACTGCGCACTTTTAGGTCCAAAGGACACCCAAGGCGCACATGTCTACCTAATAACACTATAATTTAAGGTCTACTGCACCTCACATTCAATATCTACATCTATGTTATTCTGGCACTCATCATGCGAGGTGATCAGTTGCTCTTAAAACCAACGTATTAGTAATTTTTCCCTCTTTCTTTCTTTCACTGTATACACTGATCAAAACTTAATCTCGAAGTCTGAAAGTACATACAAACGATTGAATAAGAAAATACCTTAACTTTACATAAAAATCGCTTTCAAAAACTCTCCTCGAATCAAGGGGAATCAGTAAGACTAATATAGGTAATCTTGCCTCTTTCTCTCCTTATGAGATGATTAGAGTTCATTTTGTTTTTCCCTTATTGTTGCTCCTCACGTTTTGTCCGGGATGAGACTGTAGCTGTCTGCGTCCATGGGCTTTCTGAACTTATGACAGGTTTCTTCCTTATGCACCAAGTTGCCATGGAGGTAGATGTTGCAGACCATCTTTCACCATGGCAATTCTCATCCTCTTTTCTGGGGTTTCTTCGGCCACATCGACCATAGTGACATCTTCTTGCTCCAGGCTGGGTACCGTAATAGGACTGAGGGGCAGCATCGACGATGAATCCAGGGTGAATTTCTCCGGGCTACCCCTCTCTACTGTGACGAAGGAGCATGGCTTCTTACTCAGGGGAAGGGTCGGAGAACCATTGCCTACCAATGATGAAATAGGTGTTGGGGAAAGGGAGATCACTGCCTCCCTCTCCGGACTGTCGGGTGGCCTGCTGACTGCTGCCAATGCCTTAATACTTGCTTCTGGTTGAGGTCTCCATCTCCCCGTCAACAGCCTCCTGTTAGTGGCCACGGGCATTTTCACTCCTCCACTGTGCTCCACCACAGCCTCCCGTTGCACTTGCTCATTTGGGCTGGACCCTGTAATCTCTTCGCTTGTGTCTGTTGTTGTTTAACTCACTGGTCAATAGTTCCCTCAATCACTGATCTTCGATACTCAGATTGGTACTGACGAGGGCAATGATGCTTGAAACCACTCATGAGTTGTGAGGCAGGACCTAGTATCCATCTGCAGCTCGTCCATCTTCCGCCTAATTTCCAAACTTCTTTGCAGCTTTTGCAGTGGATTTGTTCAGTTTGAAGAACACAGCAACCACATGTACACCTTAAGTTACAACCTAATGAGTTGTAAATTCTAACTACTTACAGGTCATGTTTCAATATTGATCGAAAATATCACAAATATACCATGGGCAGTGGAAAATCATGCAATCTCTGAACACAATTTTTCATCAAAGGGCTCAAAAGTGTTTAAGATTCTGCTATTGGTGAAGGAGTGGCTCCTTCAACTGGCATGACAGCCACAGGAAATCCAAATCCCATGTCCAATCCAAAGCCAATCTTGTCCAGTTTGAGGCAAAATTTCTTCGGTAGCTGACAGTTTCTTGCAAAGTGGGGTCGATTTTCTCCTGCCATGTTCTACATGTAGCAATTACAACTCTGTTTTGTGTTGCTTGTCTAAGTGAATGTATTGTCTCTCCAAAAAACAAATATTTTGAACATTTGGTGTACACCTCCGGTTAATGTCTGACACTTTCTTGGAGTCAATCTTTGTCCACTTGCAAACAAAGTGTCTTTGGTTTTAATTTTTTACATAAGTGTAAGGGTGTTCACAGAATTTGGCCAAAGGTCACGTCATTTTGTGTAATCAAAACTCCTTCTGCTGCATTCTTCAGCCGATTTTACCCGTATTAGGTCAAAAGCTTCGTCCAAACCCATAGGGTCTTGGCAGATCTGGGTAAAAGGTCACTCAGTGGTTAGTAGTGGTCATTTTCTGGCAAATGTGCAAAACAATTGTAGCTCTTTTCACACGTTTATTACAACGATTCCAACAAGACTGGGCAAGGAACGTATACCATCTTGCCTGTTCCCAATGTGGTTTTTTTGGCTATTTATTCGGCCAATGGTCACTGAGTGGTTAGCAGCAGTCATTTTCGTAAAAAGTGCAGAAAACCATCTTTTCCTTAATTTTTTTTGATCGATGAATGCACAAATGGTCCATTACATCTCTCTTGACAGCAGTGGTCGGTAGTGGTCATTAAAAAGTGTATGACCTTCATCAAACACTGACGACTAAGCCCCCTCCCTAAGATCTCGGCCATCGAGTGACAAAAGATTTTGAAACTCAGTACAATCATAGAACATCTCATCATGAACATGCACAATTAGTTTCATAACTATAGGTCATATGGTTTAGGAATTATGGCTAATTGATTATTCATGTACAAATGGTAAATCTGTTCTGTGTACATGACTTATGGGAAAATTCAGTTTGCACGGCGCATTGCGCCGGAAAATGTTTCGCTGCGCGGAAAAAGTTGGATATGGGGGAAAAAGTTGAGGAGGGGGCCGTTCTCTTTCCCCCCCCCCCCAGCCCTTTTAGGGTTAATTTGATTCTTTTTCTTTTCTTTGCAGGACATGTCTTGTTGCATTTTGATTTGATTTTAGATCAGAAAACATTTCAAAACCCAAGTTAACAAAACAGATTAGCACAACCATTTCTCAACAGTTTACATGTACATGTACCTGTAGTTCTTGCTTGGTAAAAGTTACTTTAATATAGAATGTAAGGAGGGTAGAGGGATTTAATACATCATAGGAACCTTCAGATTGTATTAAAGATTTTCCTTGGAAGGAAATTCGTAATTGAGATACAGAGTAATGTAGAATGCCAATATAAAAGTTTTTAAAACAACAGAAGCAGGCAATGATCCATTGTGAGTGTTGGGAAATTACCCGATAGTCGTAATCAAAGTAATAACATTTAACTTAATGTCATCCTGCCATTCTGATAGCACTGGTATGCAGTACATACTTCATCCTCCAGGTTCAATACAAAATTACAAATAATTTACTTTCTCTGGGGTCACTTTTGACCTTTTTTTCAAGAAATCTGCCTTTTGTTTGTTGGCATTCCTCATTTTGCATGCATACAAAGTTTTGGGAATAAAGTTTTTTGATTAATGAAAGTCTATATCATTCCAATGTTTTAGTAAAGCAAGGGACATTTCAGCCCTATGGAGGCACGTTAGGTGTATCAATGTGTCAATTTAAATACACAAATGCAAGAGAGTGACACATAAAATAATGACACTTTTGTGGTGACATGAGAAGCTACAGTAATGTGCAATGTATAGGCCATCAGCCTTGGTCCATAATTTTGGCCAAAGGTATCAAATGAAGGGAATAATGTCACAGCGAGTTTTGGCAAGGTATACACCTCCATAGTTGAAAAATATTTGATAACTTTGCAGCGGTAGCAGCTTTTTAGGTGTTATCACCCTTTTTCCAAAATGTCCATCAAAATGCTTGTTACCACTTTAGGGGCAGTAAATCTTGCGATTGCGCACTATTATACAAATAATGAATGTTTGTGAGTGCAATGGTAAGAATAATTTCATGAGGTTACAGATGAAATGTTCCATTCCACGAGGGGAAGCCGAGTGGAACGGAAAACATTTATTATTTGTTATATATAACATCTGAATAAATCCTTGTCATCTGATTGGTTGATTTTTAAAAGCCAATTTGTTCAGGTTAAAACTGTTTAAAAGTTCGACAAGTTTATCATAGAACCATCATATTCAATTTATCTCGATTAAAAACAGCGCCTCCACCGGCAGCAGTGACACCGTGCAATGGAAGTTTTATTCACCGTGCAAAAGAACTTCCATTGCACAGTGCGCTGCATGCCATGCGTTGGGGCGAATAATTCCATGACATGTGATCAATGATCCACCAATCAGATGACGGGGATTTATTCAGGTGTTGTATAAAATCATTTATGCCCTGATTTGATACTGACCAAACCCCAGGCTGATGGTCTAACAGTCTTTTTAAAGGAACCATATTTATCTTCAGTTTAATTACTGTAAAAAATATCTTTTTGGTTACTGCCGAGAACACATTATCTTTATTCAAAGAACTGTGCATGCAAATGCATTACAACAAAAAGTGACAGCTACGGTAGAAAATGAATGTTGGACAATTCATGAATTGCATACAGCACAGGCATCAAATGAATCAGCTTTGGAAGAAACTAATGAGCCTTTGGATCATTGGAATTATAAAAAGGTCATGAAATTGGATGCTTTGTTCTTTACAATCTGTCTACAAGTACATGTACGTGGGAGTTCTGACACTGACTTGAGCCTTCCAGTAGTTATCAACAGTGTTATGCATGGAGGACATCACTTCCAAAGAGGAGAAGTGGCAACTACATCAGACAGTTTTTCGTCTTAACTAGGACATGATGTTTTGCAAATGCTCCTCAAGGAACAACTGACGCCCTTTACGCTTCAATGCAGGAATGCTACCCGTCTTCTTTTTACATGATGCTGTTCAGTACTCTGCACCCGTCAACCATTACCAAGGTCCTGCAAGCCATTGGGTCCATGCAGCGGGTGGTACAGTCGGCATTCAATGATGATGAGGTCAACCATCTGACTGACTGCACACTCACAAGTGTCACAGGCTTCCAAATAGATTTTTATAGGAAAGTCTTCACTTTCCCAAACCCCATCCAGAGGCAATTCAGCTGTACCCAGGCTGCACAGTGAAGGTTGCACCCATCAAGGAGCAATGACAATTCTCTCCACCCAGGCTGTGTTCTACGAAGATATTTTTGCAGTGGCAGTGCCAATTAAGTACCGGTAGTTTGAGCAACTATAACTGTGACTGTTGGTGACTGTTTTTCACTGGGCATCTCTCCACCTAGTAGCAAATGGACACCTTGACCAAGTACATTTGTGACAGATCCTCACCGTGCTGAGGTTTGCTCTCATTAGCTGCCAATGGAATTCATTGATAGGAATCGTAATGACATCTGTCCACCCAGCAGCTGATGAAGAATCGCACAAAACAGTTACTAAGGAAGTGAAGAATTGCCAACATTAGTTTGGATAACTCAGTTTGTAGAGTGTTGAATGGCAATCTACAGGTTGCAGGCTCAAACCCCGCTCCAGTAAGCTCCTTTGGTTAACTTTTTTTCAAAGAGTAACCCTTTTTTTTCAAAGAGTAAACCTGTAACAGATCTTCAAAAGAATACTGACTACCCAAAGCAAATCTGGATGAGCTCTTTCCATCAAGCAGCAAAAGACTTGTCGTGCATACCGTATGTGATTTGTCAACTTTCCAGAAAACCAAGATTTGTGACAATTTGTCATTGTCAACTTCATCATTTCACCCATGATACTTCTACACATCCATGGACATCCTTTGACTTGGTATATGATGGAGATGGTGACAGTTCAACACAATAAGGTCTCTCCTCCAAGCAGCAGATGGATTCCTGTACTTGTCATCATCCACCAAGCTGATGAATTCCTGCAATTGTCTCTACTTTTCAATGAGAAACGTATGAGAGCTACGGTACCTGTACAGGGACCACCTTCATCCTACCTTCATCCTTCCTTCATCCAGCAACAAATGAAGACCTGTGACAGTTCATCGTATGGCATAATCTACTGAGTTCCATCTGGAGACCTGTGAAAATGTTTCCTGCAGACACTGTAAAGTCTGACAGTTCATCTGGTTGCAGCGGTTACTTTAGAAATTTACTTCAGGAAAATATGGTTTCTTTAATGGCTAAAAAGGTGTAGGCACTCTGAAAATAATATACTTTAAGAGGTCAGATCCATACTTTGACCTTTTTAAACGGGTTGGGGTCCAAGCTTTTGGGTGATTGGTTAAAGAGAGGGTGAGGAAAAGACAGA
The DNA here is from genome assembly GCA_029964075.1 of Patiria pectinifera. Lineage (NCBI taxonomy): Eukaryota > Metazoa > Echinodermata > Asteroidea > Valvatida > Asterinidae > Patiria > Patiria pectinifera. The sequence continues at coordinate 42,034,156 of CM057135.1, forward strand.
GGAGAATACTCAGGGGTACCGAGGACGAGGAGATAGGGTTTGTGGTTGTTATGGCATATGAAGGTTGGCACTGGCTCCCTGGAATGGCCTCACATCAGGGTGTTGGTTGGGAAATAATTCCTAGCTGACGGAGACAGTGTTCATTCATATTGTGACACCCCTCTTCCCCCCCCCCCCCCACCAAATATACGGTATATGGAGGGGTTGATATGCGAATTCCATTACTTGTAGTGCTATTCTCTAGTACACTAATATTAGAGTAGGCTTGGGTAAATAAGGTTGGTTAACTCTACCTTACATTTTTTTTTTTCGAACTGAAGAATTGGAATGGTGACTTTGCATTCAAAAAATCCCCTGTGCTTGAAAAGAATAAAACTGCTGCAAACTGCCCACTGACTGGGTTAACCAGGAATACACAAATTTAAAAAAAGTACATCCTTAGCAAGGCCTTCTTTAGAGGTAAATGACAGAAGAACATTAGAATCAAGCATGTGGGGGCATACATTGTACCTAAACATGCAGGGTTAAAGGACAAACACATAGGAGTGATTGGGATGGGAGGTGACAAACTAGAGGGAGAAGATTAAAGGCTTAAGGTCAATTCTAAGTTTATACAAAGAATCAATCTCAGATAGTGCCTGAGATAGGCTTTATTTATGAGTTGGCCATATTGAATTGAAATGCAGGTAAAATCTTAATTTTTGGAACTTGATAAGAAAAATGAAGGCAACTTAATTCCTAATTAGTTCCAGTCTGCTTCAATGAATTATTTAAAAATTTGTAATTAAAAATTCCCTATTGTTTAAAGCCAGGGGAAAAAGGCGGCATTGTGCCTACATAAATAGTCTGGCGCTATCCCATTGAACAGTTAACACTTAATGACATACGTTCAGAGAACTTGACAAAAATGGCCAACTCGTGAATAAGGCCCATTGACTTTTTCCATTGCAATGATTAATTACATTGTTAAACTATAATGAGAATCAGATTGTATAAAACTAATAAATTGTTTGTGGTGAATTATTGTTGAGTAAAGCAATCATGAAACTGGGAAATAAAAGTTGGTTGATGAATAATTGTCTTTAGCTGCCTTGTGCCTAACAGGCTGCATCGAGCTGTATACCCCCCAGGGCGCTGAGATGGTATCTTGAATGTTTCATGGGCCCAGTGAGCAGGGGTATTAATGATGTAGTGCCGTGAGCCCCGGTACCTGGTGGATACGTGCGCTTTATTAGTATTATTATTATTATTAATTGTGTTAATAGCATTCTAAGCTTTAAATGCACACACAAAGAATGGGCTTTTAAATTCTTACAGATTGATAAAGTTACATGTATGCTTTTTTAATTGCTATACATGTACTTACAATGTACACCCTTTTAAACACAACTTCATCGTCTGCATTAATCTTGCACTTCAATACGCATGTACCAGTACATGTACATGTGCCAGTAGGTGAACATGACTGGCTTAACAAAAATTGAGATTAAGTTTTAGTTTTCAAATACAACAGGACATGTCAGGTGGAAGTATCACACAACACAACATTTTGTTTAATCACTATTGATATCTCCAACTCAATTAATTTTAATTTCTTTTACCGTCTTGGCATTCTCTGATTATTTAATAATCACATTTCCATAACAAATTATTCATACATGTACTCACAATCGTCCAAGTTCAGTTCACAAATTATGACAAATAGCCCGGCATCAAGTGGTTTGGAAGTCTCAACAACTCTTTTTCTCCCCAGGCCAAGATGTGGTCTGACTGAAATAGTGCAGTTTTTGAATACATTGTATTACATGTACATTAATTTTGCTTCAGAAAACAAATAGGCCATGCGCTGTCAGCCAAGTAACTATGCACAGTGCCCCCTGGTTGTCTTAGTCCATTACAGTGTCATTCATATATGCACACAGATTTACAATCTATAGGTTTGTAGAATACCAGTTGCATACAAACTGCTGTGCCAGAATCTGCATTGTTCTTAAAAATTACTTCAAGCAATCTACTGGACAACAGGGTTGTCTTTGGTCCTCATTGAAGTATGCATCTAGGTACGAATGATAATTCAGGGACACAACTTGCTACTGCCTTTTAATGAGATAACAACAACATTCTCTTGTTTCTGGAAAACTATCTGCCAACTGACACATGTAGGACTTTCTTCAGCATTAGATTAATCTAAACAACTCTGTCAGGATTTTTCCTGAATTGTGTCCAACTTGTCTACAACTATTACTTCGACAGAACAACGAAAGAACTACACCAAACAAAATAGTCTCTTTTACTGCTTCTGGTCTTTTCACAAAACAAATTACAATTATTTACAACTTCTGAACTACCGGTATTTTCTTTCCTTGTCAATTATATCCAACTTACAAATTATTTTCTTGTCTTGCGTTCTTACGTGTAAAACAAATGACGTTAAACTTAGAGAGTCACAGTCCAATTAAAACAAGGTGCATTGTATTGACTGTAAGGATATCCTGATGTGAGTAGCAATTTGGAACATCTGATGCTGGTTGATCCTTGGATACACCGCCACCTGGGTTGGGTGTCCTACAGCCCAACCAGATCTCTAACACCTTGACTGATCTACATCTTCATCTCGGCACTGCTTCCTCAACGGGCAGCCATGGTTGTGTGGTGTCTCAAAATCTTGGAGTTTTCCTTGGTGTGTTTTCTGAGCACAATATTGCTCACTGGGGCCTTTGGAGATCAAGCTATTGGGCCAAACTTTTAGGTCTTCACCATTTCAATATAAAGGTGAATCGTGAAATCCTTACAAACTTGCCACACTTATTTCTACATGTACATGCAGCATCTACAAAGCAGTACATGTTAGCTACATTCTTGAATGTTAATACATTTGTACAACTGTCTTGGTACCACTGATGCTGCAGCACATCCAACCCGCATATTCATTTCACTTTCATACTTGTGCAGAATTCTATACAAGAACTCTGTTCCCCATTCCTCATCCTGTCATCATTTCATGAGGCTTTTGAGTGTAATATGATTATTAGGTTTTAGTCATGAATGTAGGTTTACAGTGTGATTAGACTTAAAGTGATGGACAGCGAAGGTGGAAGACTAATCGCTTTTTTTAACAATCGGACATGGTCTGGCGATTGTATTTGGTTATTGAAATAATGTTCATGAATAATCTCACATTTCCTCATAACACTTGCCAAATGTGAGATGCAAATGTAGAAATGTCCAAATTGGCTAGTAAATCCAGCGTACTGAACTCGTCAGTTTTCTTTCCAATGACGGAGCAGCAATTTTCATAATGCTGGACTGAAACCTGACTGGTGAATCTACCGGTATGTTCTTGTAGAAAACACTGCTCAGTAACAACTTTCGGATACAAGTGGTACAAAATCACATGTGTAGGAGACTCCTCAACTAATTGTTTTAGGGTCGGTTGCATGTTGGGTGATGCTATACTCTGGGGAGCAAACAGTAGTCTTGCTACCAATCCCTCCCTGCCCTACCCCCTTCTTGCCATACCTCTGACGGACTGGAGGGTGCTCCAGATTTTTTTTGTTATTTTTCTAAAAGCACATTTAGGAAAAAAACACTATGTGCTTATAGCATTACACTTGGCAAATGCAAATGTAGAAATTTCCATATTGGCCAGTAATTCCAGTGTACTGAACTCTTCAGTTACTTTCCAATGATCGTGCAGCAATTTTCATGGTGCTGGACGGGTGAATTAACGTTCGTGTAGAAACACTGCTCAGTAACAACTTTCGGATACAAGTGGTACAAAATCACATGTGTAGGAGACTCCTCAACTATTTGTTTTAGGGTCGGTTGCATGTTGGGTGATGTTATACTCTTGGGAGCGAACAGTAGAAGAGAATCAATTCTAATGCTTCCATATTTCTGTTTTGGAAATTTCTTTTTCAGTTACTATTTCAGTAGAAATATCTTATTGAAACATTTATTGCATTACAAGCTCACCTGCTCCATTCACCATTTTCTCCGAGACCTTCTTCTTGGGTGCTGTATGAGCCAAAATGAGAAATTCATATATTATTTTGTTCAGTCGCCTGAACGTGTTGGATTCAAGAAGTTAATGTCAATTGTTTTTTTTTACAAATACTTAACTTAACAACACATACATGTATATAGACTGAAATAAATATCAGAAATTTATAATCACCTTTTGGTTTTGGGAGTGCGTCCTCTGCTGGTTGTATGACGCAAGGAATAGAATAAGGAAAAATTCTGCCAGCCGATCACCACTTACCTGCCGCCAAACATCCAAAATTGTCACCTCACCTTGGGATATCAACCAAGAGGAATCCAGGAAACAGTGGAGAGGCCAAAAAATATTAGTAAAAATGTGTTTTTAGGCCATTTTTGGCATGCACATGTAGTGCAGATCTGAGTTGAATGGAGGCTGCCATTTTGATTGAAGAGCAACAGACAGTCTAGCGTTCGCGTTGCGCACACAAGCGAATTACACATCATGAATAAAGAACATTATGTGTTTGGACCATTTGTATACAGGGAATAGGTAGTCCAGAGGGACAGGAAAGCTATAAAACTGACCGCGCCTTATTTTAAATGACAAATACTTACCACATGCTTCGTGCACGTTATCTCATATATTGCCTGTGAAGATTGTTCAGCTCTTGTACACATTTGGTGACATAATTAATTTGTGAGCCGGTTTATGTAGAATTTCAGTTGTAAAAACGATTGCGTATGCCTATGCAAAGTTGACCAGGAGGTGAATGGTCGCATGAGAGCCTTCAACAATAAAAGGGAAAAAGGAAACTGATTTTCATTGAGTCTGATGCCCTTATCACATCGGTGTGTGTACAAAAAGGTGAATAAAGTCGACATGGAATACAGTGCCATAATGTTTGTGTTTGTGGTTTTGTGTGTTTAAGTTATGGGTAGAAGAATAGGGTGTAGGGTAAGTGTTGGGGTGGGGAAGACGTGTACATATATTTCAGTGATTCATATAGAAAATCATGGAATAAGGGAACCAAATCCTGCCTTTATATTATTGTTTGGCTTAGCTGCCGAAGCAGTAAGCCAATGAGCAAGTTGGAATATGCTCAGTTCTGGAGCGTCAGCTAAAACGTCGCTGGCGGCTTGTAAAGCCGCACGATGTCGGCGACGATTTGCTCAAAGGGGTCACGCCCCGCGTTCTTCTGGCGCCACTCCGCCAGGTAAAAACCAAAGCTCGCACTAGATCTACTGTTGTGCGTGCTGGGCAAGCCTCTCTTGATCTGCCACCATTGGTTTTCGATGTTCTGTGTGTGGGCTCCAGTCTCAGGGTCCACGAAGTTCAGGGAGTGGTTTACCATGAGATGTTCGAATCCTTCTTTATCGAGGCAGTCGTACGATTTCCAGCAATCCGTCATGATTGTCGATCCCGCAGCCACATATTCCTTGATGAGAGGCATAAGGGTTGTGGAATCGCGACTGGCTACCTCGATAAAGAAGGTTTCTTTCGTCTCACGGCAAATTCCCCCTAGCACCCACTTGCCCTCGACCATACGACCACGATGGTACTTTCGACGACCAAATTTTGATTCGTCGGTTTCCACGGTTTTATCAGGGCCGCCGAGTTGCTTTGACCCGGCCTGCTGGACCGCATGAAGACATACTTCGCGGCAGTACGCGAACCAATCCACAACGGTTTCACCACAAGTGCCACCGTCGTAGCTTGATTCACGCACTGCTGCGACGTTGGACATTCGTGCGGCCCAGCAGTAGGTCAAGACCAGAATTTTTTCGAGCGACAACTTGCTGCCGGCAAACCAGCTGCCACGCCGAATAGTGTTAAAAACGGATCGTTTTCTGCAAGATCTCCGTGTGCAATGCCATGAAAAACCGTCTCCCGCGTCCACTCTCACGGACCAGAGTAACGGTCTGCGGCATGCCCTACACTTAGGGGCAGCAGAAATCAATCCCCGTTCTTTACAAAATTCGATCGTGGCAGCGGGGCTTACCAACACCTCTCTCGTCAAACGCACTAAACTCCACTTTGCATTCGCTTGCTCAGACATGATGTCCCAATGATTTTTGCAGCTCTGAGCAGCTGTTATATATGCTTTGATAACAATGCACTGTCCTCAAGTTATGTAGGACTATGTTCTCAGCCATCCAGTATAATAAGGTTGATTGCAGTTATAAAGAACCCTACCCATTCCATAAATACATTTCTTTGATTCCAACATTGCTCCTCCAATCCTTGTATCGTCATAGTCGTCGTTGTATATAACCAGCACATACGATATTACACTCGCGATACAACGTGGATTTACCCCTTCAGTCAACTTTGGAATATACCTACTTGACAATGCCTCATCATGAATATTTAATTTGTCATGAACATTAAAATTTTAAATATTCATTACCTCATTTCGACTGACACCTTAAATATATCCAACGAACTCTCATCGGCAACAACTGCTCGTAGTCGAGCGGATAAGACTAGTGTGTTTAATATGTTTCTCTCCCACCCCTAGACAGGTTCGAGCCCAGGAGGAACCATGGATTGTGTGTATGGCTTGTGAAGTAAATAACTAACTATCCTAATAAGTTCTATCCACAGATAATTAGGAGAAGAAGAAAGGAAGGAAGGGGAGTGTAGAGTAGAGGAGGAGGAAAACAGAAGGGAAACAAATATGCGACAAAAGTTTTTGGCGCTTTTTATTCCGGGGCGCGGCGACATTGGGGCCCCTTCTTTTTAAACTCCTTCTTTTTAAACCTGTCCCCCTAGGTCACTAAACCCCCTTTCATATCTCTAGCCCCCAAAAATAAATGTCGCCCCTTTTTAAACCTGTTGGGGGTTCAAAATTTATTGAAAAAAGTGGTGATCGGCTGGCAGAATTTTTCCAAATGGTCGCACTTGTCGAAGGCTTTAGACCAGTCAAGAAAAATTGCATCAATTCGAGGAGGATTGGAAACATCAAGAGCTCGGGACCAAGTGTCAAAGTGGGTGGTTAACTGAGTAGTACAGGAACGTCTGGGTTAAAATCCATGTTGGGAGTCGGGGATGATATGATGCTGAGAAGAATGGTCAAGTAGTTTCTTGCTTATAAAACCTTCAAGCATTTTACATGGAACTGAAGTAAGGGGAATAGGTCTATAATTAACAATGTGAGATTTGTCACCATGTTTAAACAAAGGAACAACATTCGGCTGTTTTCATGTTTGGGGAACTACACTTGTTGAAAGACTAAGACTAAGATTAAATATGTCAGTTAATGTTGGAACGATTGAAGTGCCGGCTAGTTTCAGAATTTTTGGAGATATGCCATCCAAGCCAGGGGGTTTGGATGGATTAAGTTTATCGATGGCCTTCATAACATCTGCTTGAGAAACATGAAAACTATGGAGAGGGCTTATACCAGGATGGGCAGCGTAGGATTCGAAGTCTGGAAGATGGTAGGAAGATTGCTGTGGAGAAAAGTTACTTTGGAAATTCACATTGAAAGCATTGGATCACAGAAGGTTTGGTTGTTGCAATTAAAAGTTGTATTTGATTGGTGCTTCCTCTTACCGTTTACAAAAGACCAAAAACGCTTGGGGTTGTCTTTACAATCTAGAGCTAAACTATGAACATAATCATTGTAGGAATTCCTTGTAGGAATTCCTTGTCAATCGATTAACCAGCGATCGTAATTCTTTGTATTTGTCCCATAAGTTGGAATTGTTCTTGTTCTTCACAGCATGTCTGAAAGTTCAGTACTCCAGGGTACTCCTTTGTCACACAGGGTACTCCTTTTCAAAAGTGCATTGAACAACACAAAATTTGTCCTTCAAAATTACCCACAAAAAGGTTTTGAAAAATGTTGGCCATTACTTTTGTCCAAACAAGCTGTTTAATGATAAACCAAGTAAAAGGTGGAATTTACTTGAAGAAAATGAAGGAAAAGTTTGAAAAAAATATGTGTTGAAAGATTGAAATTTCTCACTTTTACTGCTACGAAGGAGGTGGAAAGTTATAGTTTTTGATATTTGTGTATTAAAGTCAAAAAATTCCTGTTGCATGTTTCCTTTAAGAGTTACTAGAGGTGGCATCCCTTGTGCTGGCAGTTGAGATTTGTCCCAAAAGCTCCCTGACCTGTGGAGTCACTACATCATAGGGAGTTTGGATATCAAATATGCCTCTCTGAACGAAAGTCCATATATCGGTAGCCTCTGAGGGGTACTGCGTGTTGAACACAAAGAATACCTTGAAACAAACATCTACTGCCTTCACAAGGGATTCCACCTCATAGAAAACATCATTGTTAAGCACAAAAAACTCCTTTGCATCAAGTATTGTGTTGCCAAGAATCAGGACCTGTGGCTGCCTGGTAACTCCCCTCTTTCGGCACTCCTCATCCCTCTTCTGGATGTAGCCAGCAAGGTCTGTTCCACACTGAAAAGCAAGGTTCATTATATTATCACATTTGAAACTTAAAACTGTTGAAATAGGTGGATGTTTTCAGTCAGCAAGCTTCACATACATGTATACATGTACATTGTAGAAGCATTGGACTAGCAGTTAAAGTACCGCACGTTTTCAATTCCATGCAGCTTCATGTTTGTTATTGGTTACCCTGTCCATGCTACATGGTGGTATTTAACATGTCGCATACATTCTATCCGAAGCCAAGTAAAACAATTTTGTCTTCAATGGTACCATACCTTCTTCAGATCAATGAAGGCTCATTAAGTTTTGATGGGCCAACAACCCCAGTTTCAGATACTAAAGTGGGATCCTGTGCCACATCCTTAACATGCTGTTCATGAGAAGCCCTATCTCGCAAAAGTCCTCTCTCTTCAAAGTAGGTAGTCTGCATCATTTCTTTATGAATGATGCAGAACCTACATGGATGGTTTGCTGCAAAGCTTTCTGTGAAGCCAAAGAGGTTGTGCATCCCCAAATTGTCTCCAGAAACTTGGCCCAATGCTACTGTAACGTGTATACATGTACATGTATATGTATTGTTTACGCATATTTCCATTCCTTCCTTGTGCAAATGCTTCAGTTCATCCACGATATTCTCTAGAATTCTGGAGAATCCATTTTTCCTGTCTGCCGAATAGTATATCTGCAGAAGGTGGCAATTGACCAGCAAGGAGTTGTATGCAGCAGGCAGCTCTTTCACAATGTAGTAAAAGAAGCCAAGCTTGTGGACCCCTGTGTGAGTGCCGAGAGGATTTGTTGTTTCCACATCATCGTTGAACGGACCTAGTGAAATGCAGTTAGGTTGAGACAGTAAAGCACTGCTTTTGTAGTACTGGCCATCATGGAAATTTCTGAGTACACCATCATTCTTTGACTTGTTCTGTTGGATAGCCTCCCATACACCAGGCAGTTCCAAGAAGTTTTTCAATACTGCCTGCAAAGGCACATATGACATTGTGTCACACTTCACAACCTGAGTTGTAACTCCTGAGATCCTATGGTTCTGCTGCTCAATTCTGTGACCGAGTACTATTTCTTGTGGCATTATGAGAGACCCTTCTCTCACAAAGTATTTGTTCTCCATGTACTGAGATGTAAGACCATGGAATGGTTGTTCATGGAGCTCAAACTTGGACTGTACCTCATCTAGAATGTTGTTCAGGTCCTCTGGATTCTCAGCAACGCGTTTCAATTTCATTTGAGTGAATTTGTGTAGATGTTCCACAATATCTTTTACAATACTGGAAGAGTTCTCTACAACCATGTCTGCGTTATGCATAGTCATGGACCCACTGGCTCGCAGTTTGGCTATAAATGCAGCTGCTGGTTTACAGACGCCGTGCTCATCATGTACTGACCACTCTGGAGGAATCAACACCGTCATCTTGCTCATCTGGGGTTTCATTTCCAATTTCAATGTCCGACTCGTATGCGTTAATGCCATCACCATCATTGTTATCCTGCTCAATTACAGATTCTACACATTCTGGGTGCAACTGAAGTAGGTGTTTGCGGTGTCAAGTTTAAAAGTATTTGAATTAATAACATTTTTTCATAAGGTTAATAATGTGTATTCTGGGCCACTGTGAATAATCAGATTCAGAGTCAGCACTGTCAAATTAGTAAAGTTGACCTTATTACAAGTTGCCACCTGAAAGTTTAGATGAAACTAAACTTGTAGCCCTGATAAAGATTCTGTCCCATGGCATGTAGTCTGTTGTGATGGTTTTGAAGTTTCATGTAATTCACTTTAGTCTGTTTATTCGTTGTTCAACAACTTTCATTCACTGTTCATGGTTCCCTATTTAAGTCAGTGATTCACTTATGTAAAAACCGCAAAAGAAAGAGTAAAAATAAACCGAACATATATAAAACCCATGGGGGCTCAAACATCTTCATTTCAGATGATGTGACCAACTTTGTCAGAATGGCGATGGCCCGAAAGCAACTCTGGAAAAGGCGTCTGTTAGGCATCTGACAAGATGAGGGGGTCGTTTTTGCATCCATTCCCTGGACAGTCCCGCCTTCCATCACCTACATGCTTCACAGCAGCTCCTTCAAGTCATTTCGCCTAGGGGAAGTGGATCCAAGCCGCTGATCAACCACAGGCAGCACACAAATTCCGCAGCTGAATATTTATAAATAATTACTATAGACACAATTCTTATGTAAACATTGGCCTTGCAAAGCGTAAATAAATGCAATTCAACAGTGTGTTTGACCAAAACAGTTCAGTATCATTTGTCACAGAAATCTGATCATAGATTTTACTATTTTTTTCTTCAAATGTCGGCTGATGACTGCAAATAGTGTCCGACTAAATTAAGTGCAAAATATATGGGAGCCCAGAGAGGCCACATAAAGCTTAAACTCAATCATAACCCCATCTAAAAACACGTTAAAAATTGTGCAGCAGCAGGATTTCAGTAATACCAGTGAGTTTGGCGGTTGAAAAACATTGAAAAATTTTTTTTTTTTTTTATTTTGCCGACGCGCATGGCTACGGTGATCACAACTATTTCACAAATCATCCGCAAAACAAGTTACATACCTTCATTAATTTCCAATATCACACTTGTTTTTTTTTTCTTTCTAGTGTGCCCCACATGCAAAGTCGACGACGACACATCCCAATCATACCGCATGCTTGTCCTGGCATGGATGAAGTTTGTACAGGGCATCTTCATGTCGGCGTGGCACAGATTCAGAAGCGAGCTTCAGGTGGGGATAGACGCAGTACAAATGGCCCAGATGTTGACTGCTCAATGCAAGCAAAGAGGGTATCCTGGCATGATGAGCTCAACCTTCAAGAACATGCTCGAATGAACTGAGGACGCCGACGCGTAAGTATATCATGCATTTTCCTAAAAAAAAACCAGTTGTGTAGGTACATGTTGAGCTGAAATGACATATTCAACCGTTTTTCTTTATTTTTCTTACCGACCAGAAATCCTCGCAAGGTCCTTCATCCAACAGAAAGAGATAGGAACGTGGCCCTACATGACGCCCGTAACAACACAAATGCGGGCCAACAAGTTCATGCTGGTGGACGCGAACGTCATCAGTAGGCGAATCGTATGGGCTGGGATGCCTCACCTCATGCCGCATGACAATAGTCGACATTCCTACTATCACCCACACCAAGGAATCGCATCAACCATCAAGGGCCGTTTTAGAACTCACTGATCAGATCCACCACAGATGTCGCCTACTCAGACGGGACCTCGACGTCCTGGGCCTCCTGTGTCTGCTGGTTGTTATGGAGCAACGACGACGACGACGCAAAACCGATAATTGACACCCATGGATGGACTGGAGAGAGTTTGAGCGCCGCCTGGGTAAATATCATTCTCATTGGCTCTTTTTACTTTCTGGTTCGCTGACGGAATAACTTGCATTTCTTTTCTTACATGTTATTGCATGTTACAGGTGTGGATTTCCACAGACTATGTACCAGGATGGAAATGGAACACCTGGTGGTCAACAGTACCCGAGACGATCTATACTACTCACTATTCGGGAACGTGGAAAGTTCCAACTGACTACATGGAGACAGTGGCGGCAGCCACGTAGTTGGAACCAGCACCAAGGAGGAGCAGTCGGAGAACAACCTGCCGGAGAACGTCGGCGAATGGAACCTTGACGACGTACAAGATGACGTCCACCGCAGGCGCATGCACCACAACCAAGGCGCACTCGCTGACGAGGCATCACTCTCCTGATTGTGGAAAACGAGCACCTGCCAGTGCCAAACCCTCGCACAAACATGTTATTTAATTGATTTCTTTCCTTGTAATGAATGGATAAAAAGTATGTTCATACAAATGTGAATATTTTGCTATTTAATTTCTTTTCAATTTAATTAGCATACACTTATTCACCTGATTTAATTCAGCCTAGTGTCATGACAGTTGCTGCTTCTGGAGAGGGAGGGTTCCCAGGACCAAAGCGCTCAACCCACCACCGCCCGTCCCAAGTCGGGGGCAGTTGCAGCATTCTGAAAGATCTGACAACAGGATGCAGACATAACCTGGGCTTGATCATTTTGTTCACAACTGCTGTGCACGTCGATAAAACCCTGACGCAGATCAAGCCAGGTTGCGGCCATAACCTGGCCATGGTTTTCAAACCCTGTACATATTAATATATTAGTTTAATTTGTAATTACAGGTTCCGAGGTCTTGTACTCATATCATTTATGTCATTCTTTATATAGATTCTTGTTATGTTTTTGTGATATATGAAAAAAGAAAACTATAAACCAAATTACCATCAATCATAAACATTCTTGGCTGGTGTCTCTTTCGAAAGCAAGTATTGTGCTATTGCAAGAAAAAGAAATTCATAAAATTCCAAAATTTGGAGCGCAAGTATTTGAACAAGTATGAGATAAGAAAGACAATGACTATTGTGCAAGGTAATTCGACAGATTTGTTGATTGATAAATGTAAATGAATAAGGTGAAATAAATTGATTCGTTGAAAGTATTGTGATGAGTCATGAGGTACAGGTTTTATACATCAAGGTGAACTGTGAAGTGACATTTGTTAGTGCTAAGTCACTCATGCTAAAACGTGTCTGGAAAAAATAACCGGTCAACATTTCAGCACGCCTTCCTGAAAAAATTCTGGATCCACCGTGCTAGCCCCCCCAAAAAATATTGGTTCTAGAACCGCGCCTGACAACACTATAGGCATGGCTTAAGTCATCTACTGAGCATATACTGCATTTTTCATTAGTTATTGCATCCTCTGTACTTGGGTTATGATGTGCATTTATTGTATAGGGATCATGTTGGCCTATAAAAGGCAGAGTGAGAGAGAATAAACCTCACTTCTTCACTTATAGGCGAGACCAAAGAAGTCAAAGAAGTCTCCTGTGTCTGCTTTATTTTCTATTAATTGTTGCTAATTAGAGGGTTTAGTCTCCATGCTAAGCCACGGGTCAGCCACCCAAAGCCACTGATCATCCACCAAAAGCCACCAGTGGTACCCAAAACCACTGGTCAGCCGCGAGTCAGGGGGTTGGGGATGGGCTATTGAATCATCCCCCCACTTTTTTGTGATGATAAAAAAAATGCGGATTTTTTTTTTTTTACATCTTTATCCCGAAGAGCGGCCCTATTTTGTGGTGTCCGGCCTCCCCCCCCCCCCCCCTTTTTTAATTTCCACGGCCGGGCAATTTTAGGATTTTGGTCATCCCTTTCCCCCCCCCCCCCACTTCCGGCACAGATTTAGTCGGCCTTTGTATGAAAATTCAGAAAAAGGAACCAATACAGGTCACTCTATGCACTTGAACAAAATGACTGTGCGAGCTCAACTCCTTAAGCCTGTACCTCACATTAATTTGTGTGTGCTTCCCACCACAGAAACGATTTGTATAGCAATCCCCAAACCTTAGTCCAGCCCATTAACTCCAACAAGCCCCCAGACCCGTAAACTTGCAGTCCTATCAACTTGCAGAACTATCCAGCTCAATGCCTTTAACTAGTAGTCCAAGTCCCTCTCCAACAACCCTCCAGCCTCAGACCCTCACAAATGCCAGGGGTACCCCTTACCTCCTCAAATTTTGGCCAGGGCAAAAACAATTCAAGTGTAAAAAACTTTTGAGGGTTTTTATTATGAAAGCCAGCGTTTTGCAAGAAAGTGCTAATGCATAGTGGAAAATGCAAGAGGAACCTGGTTCATCCCCACCCTATGCTACTCTTTTATTACTTTCAAAACTTGGCCACCAGTGAACAAACATTCTCCCGGATCCCCGGCTGGGATTGAACCACGGACCCAGACCTTGCGGTCAGCGAGCTAGACCACCAGGCCACAGGCTCATTGGCAAAATATGTGCTCAGAATTTATAGCTAAACGGTTTGAATTTGCACTATTAAAAAATATGTAGAGCTCCATAGCAACATTTGAATAATTTAAACCAGGAAACTGAATATTCAAAAGAAACACCAAATTTTGGTTCATCCAATTTAAAGACATTTATTGAACAAACTTTCTATTGTAGGTCGCACAAAAACAGTCAATATGCTAACATATTTCAATAAACACCTACATGTTCTTAACATTTTCCTTGGCATGCTTGGGGTGAAATTTAAAAAAAAATAAACTGTGCTAAAAATGCTAGACTTTTGAACAGCAAAGAAAAGTTGTAGAAAGATCCAAATTTATCAATGCTCAAGATTGTATGTTTACTAAAAGATATTGGACCAAGGCCAAGGTACTGTTATTGTCTTGCTGTATTAACATGACATACTTTTGCTTGAATATTCAATTGATAGTTTCAAGTGGGCTCTCTGGCTTTGGCCTTGGGCCTGAACTGCCAGTGACTTGACCTACAGTGTCGTATACAATTTATTTCAAAATTATGATTTTTTTATATTTTCCACTTCATGTAGAAAAACATATCGATTCAACAGATTTCACGATAAGTTCTGAAACTGCACTAAAATCAAACGCCACATGGTTACAAAGTAGGTTACGCATACGTATACGTGCGCATTTTAAATGCTGCCCTCTTTAGAAATTAAACATTTTAGATGAGTCTGTCTGGCTCGATTCTTCACCAACTAATTACGGAGCTTTTTATTACTTTTTGAAAATACTCAACTGCTAAGTCAAGTTTCCTTCCCATGAACGACCAGTGTTGGAAATTGATACAAATCTCTCTTGAAAATGTCAGCACACCAGGTGCTATGATTTTACAGGATGCTGTAGACTGGTATTCACTAACAGTCCAGTACGGTATTTCCTGATAACCTGGTAGCTTTGGTTCTTTATTTTAGCAAATGTTGTTTATTCCCCTTAACCAAAACATACAGTACATGCCAACCCGAACTCCGACATTCACAGAACCTCATGTGATTTTATGAACAAACTCTAAATATTCACTGATGCATGCACAAAAACCTCAATCATTCACCAGCTTGTTAAATTTAAAGTGTACAGCGCTCATCTAATACCCATAAGACCACTACCTATGCATATTTCCCTAGAGGGTGCAATACATCTGCTATAAGAGTTCACACAATAGGCTACCCAATGTGCCCACGGCCTGACCCTCATCTAGCTGCCTCTTTTCTCTTGGCGTCGGATGGTGAAAATCTTTCCTTTTTTTCACCCGCGGAAAAATCTCAGGTTTCCTTCACCATCCTACGTCCGCTTGAGTTTATTTTTTTTTCGAATTTAATAAAGTAGAGTTGATGTCTTCAATCTGTGTATCTTCATTTGTCTGGTTTTCGATCTCCGTAAGTATGTATTTTCGTCTAATTTTCTCCATTGATTTCACTGTTCCATTTTTTTTTTAGTACAGTAAACCATGTATTATAGGACCTACCGGTACATGTTCACTCAAAGTAGGTACACAGGCACTCAGAAATACAATAGAAAGCCCTGGTCACTTTTACAGACAACCAGAAAATCATAGAGCTATATTAAATTACTAGAGCGCTAACTCGTCATTCTGCAGACATTTTGAATTCATGTGCGTGTTTGTAGAACATAATGAAATTATTTGTGAGGGTCTGAGGCTTGAATTTTGAAAGTGTACTCTACATGCAACGCGCAAGTAGAACATACGCAAACAACTTAAGCGCGTCATTGACGATTTTTTAAAAAACTGACGGCAAGAAGCATCTGCAGCGAATACGCGCACGCGTTGCGCTGTTTGCGTAGAGCAAAATGACACGCTCATTTGCTGATCGTGCGTTTCGGTTTTGCGCGTATTGGCTTCGATAACGCATCGGTATGGAATAAAAACGCAGATATGCAAGCAAATAGCCGTACAAAAGCCGTACAAAATTTCTAGGTCTCCATAGGTTTGTGCACAAACATGGATGCGCCCAGCAGGCATTACTTTATACACGAAGTTAGCGCCCTAGTAATTTAATATAGCTCTATGCAGAAAATCTATCACAGTTTTACACAGCGAATGTGAAATTCCATGGTGACAGAAAATAATTCACTTTAACAACCTTAACGCAACTACATGTACATGTAATTCTGTTTTGGGATACAAAACCATTAAATTCAAGCAAAACAAATGCAACCCAGAACAGAAATGATTGAACAGTTTTGAAATTTCTTCTAGGCTTTAATAACTGATATAGTACATCTATTCATCAGAGCCAGTAAAGCAATGTTAAAGGACGTAAAATTCTATTTTTATTTTAGAACATATAAGTGTTAACCTGCTTGAGATATGGCACACATAATGAAGGGTGCTGTTTGATTTGAGTAAATTGTTGTGTATTCACCCAAACCAAATTGCGCCCTCTTGTGTCTACCATATCTCAAATAGCTAGGTGAGATTTCAGGACAGACATTATTGTTTTTACTGACAACAATCAACATTTTATGAATGGGAATGAACTGGTTATTCAGTATCAGTTGCACATTATAACAACAAAACAATAACCTCGTACATTCTATATAAGACCAAAGCATCTTTGATGGAGTTGTATCTCTGATGAAGGTCTTCACAAAGTGACATAGTTTCAGGGCATTCCGGCATTCCGTCTACTTGAGAGAGCATAAAAACCTGAAAGCAAAAAAAACCAAAAAACTTGAGGCTTCACATACATGTAGATGGGGAGTGTGATAAGATGCAACATATGAATAACAACAATAATTTATTGGCTTTCCTGGCCAAAACTATCAAAATATTGTTCAAATTAATTTTTTGTTTAAATGAAGGTTTCTTTATTTGAGCTTTCAAACATCCCAAAAAAATCCACAATATTGTCTGATTGAGCAGTCGATCTTTCTCCAGATTTCAATAGTTGTTTTGTTTAATCTAATTCCTTGAAAGCCCCAGAAAGTGGTTGATTGATAATTTTTAGTTTGATTGATTGGCAAACAGTTTTCACATGTCTGCATTCAAATTTATTTGTGTGTCATGCACTTTCTGATTGGTATTAAAGATACAGTAAACTCCGGCTAAGTCGGCACTCTCGGGACCCGAGAATTTGTGACGACTTACGCGAATGCCCATATCTGCTGTAAGTCGTCATTTTGCCGGCTTACATGAATGGTCTTTTGCACACATGATTCATTGCACTAATTGGCTTTGATTTACCCTGGATTATCTCCTTAATGCTTGAGTTGAATCCAGCAAATTAATCCTCGAATTGTATCATCACATTTGGGGTATTGATAGTGGAGACCACGATACATATGTACGTGCACAGTAACAAATTAAATGCGTGCGTGGTCCAGTATACTGTATACCACACACGCACTGACTGCAGTGCTATTTAGTCATTCAATAAGATGACCCCCAAAATGGACAGAGCGCATGTGTACAGCCTAGAGGGGGTATTGGTATTGATGTGCTCACGATGCATATGCAATGTATGCAGTAGGACACCCTTTTTCGACACCGATGCATGCAGCGATCACGGGCCGTGTGAAATCACTTTTCACTCGACACTTTGCCAACCGCAGTACAGAAAGTCGATGCCAATGCGTGATTTGTTGAATGCCGACTTGCACAAAGGATTTTGTAATGCTTTTTATGAAAAGGGGACCAAGAATACCACTTGAGCGAAATGGCGACTTATAAAAGCCGACTAAGAAATAACAAATACAATGGAAATGCATTACGGACAATTGGGACTTTAGTCAGACGGCCGACTTGAGCAATTTGACGAGTTGTACGATGTCGGTTTAGCCGGAGTTTACTGTATATGTACCACCCCATGATCCCAGCAGAACAGTAAGCAGCATAGATAAGGGAGAGGCTAATTGAAACTTACTTAAGCCTTTATGGTAGCAGACCAGTAAATAAACTTCCATAGACCCCAATGGTAAATGCTCCCACTTCAGAAATTTGGGAAAAATACTTACAACTCTCCAAGGTGTTCGAGACACACATCAAATTAAAGCTTATTTTATCACCTTTCATTTTCTTTTCAATTTTCGGGGGGTCAACTTATGACTTTTAGGAGAAATTTCCATCCGAAGATGATCACCCCTAAAAATAGTCCTGAAGCCCATCGCCATTTTGAAAAACGATGGCTACACTCCATTGCAAAATAGAGCGTTTTTAGGGTCCAAATTACATCCAAATTACACACAACTGCAAGCTCCCAGTCCTGTGCACGGCTTCCACCCGTATTTTTTACAAACCCTCAAGTTCATGGCCCACAATACTCTCAAATACTGAATATTTTGAGGGCATGCAAATCGTGAATTGGCTGGCGTAGGCAATTTGGGGCCTATTTACTGGTCTGCAACCTTTAAAGAAGCAAAAATTTACATTTTATCCCCAGACTGCATTTAAGGCAAGAAGAAGTATCCATAAATCATATTTCATTGAAAAATTGAATGGAAAAGTACTCTCCGGATAATAACAGGCATGAATATGAAGACTGTCTTTAACACATTATGGCTTGTCTGCCATATGTGCATTGCAGATTGGTGATGCCCTTTTCCCACTGAAGCTGATGAATAACCATGGGCGTCGCCAGGATTTTTTCTAGAGGGGGGCAAAAAAAAAAATTTGCCAAAAAATGCTTGTATTTCTCAACACATTCTCGATTTATCAGTTTTAGAGGGGGGCAGAATGTAACTCATTAAATTTACACCACTTTGTCTCCGCGCCTCTTTTTCTTTTCTTTTTTTTTCTTTTTTTTTTCTTCCCTTTTTTTTTTTTTTTTTTTTGCTTTTCCAGGGGGGGGGCAAGTGCCCCCCCTTGACCCCCCCCCTCGCGACGCCCATGTGAATAACAACCCCTCTTGCATTGGAAATATGTTTCTTGGTTGACAATTAGGGTTAGAAATTACCAGTTAGGGTTAGGATTAGGGTTAGAAATTACCAGTTAGGGTTAGGATTAGGGTTAGAAATTACCAGTTAGGGTTGGGGGGGGGGAGGGGGAATGGAAAGGGGGGGGGTGATGCATATGCCTACATATATTCATTTCATTTGAAAGACCAGTTTTAAAACACTGATATGGTTATTGGAAAATGTTTATTGGCCAAAAAGGACAAGAAAAGTACCCCAAAAAATGAATATGGGACATGATTCTCCAAGCATGCACTTGTTTTCATAAACAGCAATTAATCCTGTTTAATGATTCCACTGGCTGCCCCTCACCACCATTCAATTCAGAAGTGGCTATGGAAGTTTACTGACTTACTGACTGTCTTCAGTTAATTGCCCTCTGTCTGTGTCAATATCGCACTACAGTCTGCACTATAGTCTGGCTGGGGATTAATTACTTCAAGGAAGCATCCCCATCTACCATCATCACCACCCCTCCCCCCCCAATAAAAATGAACAAGGGGGACTAAAGCATGTATCCCTTCTGGTTTACTCATTATTGTACACATCACTTGTAAGTGAGCCTGACAATTTGTGTATGTGTAACTACATGCACTTCTCACTTTTTCATCCAAGCAGAGGGGGGAATTTTGTTATATCCCATCCATATACTTCTGTGTATGTAATAACATGGGGCGATTTGGGCGTGGTGTGTACAAGAGGAAGAAGGCTGGATTTCAGAAGGGCAACACTTGGTCACCTCAAAAATAAATCCACAAAAACGTCAATTGCACACAGGCTCACCCTACAGTCTACAAAAGACCAACGCATGAGCAACTGGAGCAGGCGGTCACCAAAGATGCGGAGGGATTCCACCGTCAAACTCCCGTGGATGAGCCAACCAGGTCCGTCATGCTGCTCCGACCCAAAGTCCACGAAACTACCCCAGTAGCATCGGAAGATTCTGCAAGGACAGAGAGAAACATACCGATTCGTTAGCATTGATGCAACCGTCAAGTTAGGCATGCAGGCTGCACTTAGTCATCAGCAAGCAAATCCCGAGTGTGAAAGTCAACCCGAACTTGTGCATGATGCCGAGGTGCGCAGAGGTCTAGGTGTGTCTGAGATGTTGGCCTGCCAGAAGTGCGGATTTCACACCGACCACACAAAACTGTACAGCGAAATACAACACACTGGAAAGGGGAGAAAAGACTGCCACTCCCAATATAGCATTGCAAGTTGGCCTTTACGGCACCAGCATTGCAACCGCAGGTGCTCGGCGGCTCCTGTCAGCGATGGACACAACCGTTCCTGCAAAATCTGGTTTGCAAAACCTCGCAGACAAATGCAGAAAAATCATCACTGCTGAAAATAAAAGGGACATGAGTGATAAAAGAAGAATTGTGACAGACATTCACGAACTACAAGGTCATGACAGGGAAAGCCCTGTGGCAGTTGAGATGGACAGACAGTACAACAACCCCCTCAGAAATGCTCGCAAACAAACACTGTTTGTGCCAGCAACACAAACGAGAGACGTTGTTTGTGAGAACGTGACAAGTAAGAAGTACGTCGTGATGTTTCACCACGAAAACAAACTTTGCAAGAAATGTGACAATGCCAACTTTAATCAGGAGGAGACGTGCACAGCTACTCGTCCAGCTACCTTCAATATGGGCGATGAACAAGAAGGTGGCCGTCAATGTGCACAAAAACTGATAAACTGTAATGAGCCTCTTGTAGTAAATAGGGTTACAACTGATGCTGATGGGTGTTTGGCAAAAGGAATGAAATCATGTATGCAAAGCCAGGCAGGTATGGAAACTGAACATTCACTAGACCCTCCTCATTTAAATTGGTCAGTTTGTGCAGCCATAGGTCGGGCAAAATTTTGTGCAGGCATGTTTCCAGGAAAAACGAAAAAGGAAAAGAAAAAATTGCAAAATCGTTTTGCTGACGATATCAGCCACAGAGCACAAGCCGAGGCTGCTGCACTTGTAAACAAGTTCAGAAGAGACTCCTGCAAGATGGCTGACATGGCTGAAAAAGCAGCACAAGCCATCATTCAGTGCTACATGGGGAAACACCCTTTGTAGAAAGTGGTCAATAGTTTGTGGAGGTGGTAGATATATAAGTTTCCATACCTGCCAGCTGATGCTCGGGGTAAATTAAACATTTCAGCAACTGATGAACAAACTGTTCTTAGACTACTCAGCAAAAGAATTGGCAATGAAGCTTTGGAAAAAGACAAATATGGAACAAGTACCCAAAAATCTGAATCGATGAACCATGCATTTGCGGTTACAAACCCAAAAGGAACACAAACCTTCTCTAGAAATGGTTCTAGTCGGGACCACAGTGCCATCCATATGGTCAATACTGGGCATGCCAATTCAATCGTGAAAAAGTGCAAAGCTGCTAGTTGCTCAGTTACTCCAGGCTCTCCAGCTGCAAAAGCCCTCGCTGAAATAGAAAAGGCACAGAAATATCATGCTGAAAGAAAAAAGGGGGTAGCCTACAGAAAAAGCCGAGCACAGAGTAGATCTAAGAGGTTTCATTCCTATTATTCTACCCAAAATATTTATAAGAAGGGCCAAATGAATCCGAAGCACGGTTTCAAATTCCAAGGAGTGAATGGAAGTCACAATGTTAGACTCGACCATAATTATTGCAAGCAGTTTCCTAGCAAGTAATTTAACTTTGTGGAAGGCTAGTACAGTAGTAATGTAGTGCCATACTTACAGTCCACTAGTTTTTTCACAGGACACAACTTTTGTATGTTCCATGGCCTTGGCATTTCTTTTGCCTTCGGCAAACTTTCCGCTGGTTGTTGATCAGCCTTGGCTCCAGGGAAAGGTGCTCGAAGAGGACACACAATGAATTGTGGCACAAGTGACTTACATCGTACTCCCGGGGCAAATTGAAATTCTCGGTATGTGCGATTAAGCCACTCGATGGACACTTTTCATTGTGCATCTATTCGAGCCAGGCATTCGGCATGAAATTTGCCCATATTTTATTTTTCTGGAACCAGTCTCCGTGGACCCCGCCCACACCAAACATCCACTCCTATTTGTTTTGACTCTTCTAGAAATTGCATATTTTATCCTTCCACACCATTGTTTCGTATCGTTTGCCTCCATTTTGACATGAAGAATTGCTTACCGGCGGTCTATTCATTTATGCCATTGGCTGTAAGTTTCCATCCTTACCCTAGTACTGCAATGCCTCTCCCAGCCTCGTATTTACTTTAAATATGACAGTAATGCCAAGCGGTTTTTCAGCAAAGAGCGAAAATACTTTAATTAATAAATATTAATGAAAGTACAGAGAGCTGTTTTAGCCAGAAAAGGAAAATTTAACCAACGAAAAGAAACTATTCGAAGCACCTTAAGACTATGGTGAATGGAGCAGTGTGTACTCTTGTGTTTACATAACAATCCACACGAATGATATGTTGCATGAATTGTTTTTCAATAAAACACAGCCAAAAATAAGAACTTCAGAAAAATTTGTCAAGAAATTGTCTTTAAAAGTTTTTGGGTGTTTATTTCATTTTGTAATCAACAATTTTAGACAGCAATTGCCCCTTTTCAATCCCACTTTCATCACAACACGGACGCCGCCATTTTGAAACTATAGGTAGCAGACCAGTAAATAAACTTCCATAGACCCCAATGGTAAATGCTCTCACTAATGAAATTCGGGGAAAATACTTACAACTCTCCAAGGTGTTCGAGACACACATCAAATTAAAGCTTATTTTATCACCTTTCATTTTCTTTTCAAATTTCCGGGGGGGGGTCAACTTATGACTTTTAGGAGAAATTTCCATCCAAAGATGATCACACCTAAAAATAGTCCTGAAGCCCATCGCCATTTTGAAAAACGATGGCTACACTCCATTGCAAAATAGAGCGCTTTTAGGGTCCAAATTACATCCAAATTACGCACAACTGCAAGCTCCCAGTCCTGTGCACGGCTTCCACCCATATTTTTTACAAACCCTCAAGTTCATGGCCCACAATACTCTCAAATACTGAATATTTTGAGGGCATGCAAATCGTGATTTGGCTGGTGTAGGCAATTTGGGGCCTATTTACTGGTCTGCAACCTTATGCAGACTACTTCCAAGCAGCAGACTCACTGGCTATCATGAGACATACTGCAAGATCAGTCATGGCCACGCACTTGTGAACATCAGGAGGAATACCCAACACTAAAGAAAATCAAGAATTACAAAATGAGTTAGAAAGGCTGCTGAATGAAAAGCCTCTTCTTACTCTAAAACAGATGGAATGATGAGCTGGAACATTCTCTTCAAGACAAAGTGTTTGTGTCAACCAGCACCATCATCATGGAAGATGTTAGATATTGGTTTACTGCGCATGCTCATTAGAGTAGTGTGTGAACACAACGACGGTGAACTAGACACCGTACGCAACTTCCATGCTGCCGTTCCATCAATTGGATTTCGCCCTTTCTAGCACGAGGTTGTGCATCATGCCGTACACATGCAAAGCCTGCCAGTGACGCATGTACATGGACACGCTACATACAGCTACGCGTTGTGTGACGAGTGCGCTGATCAATGAATGCCACGTTGACGGTGACCAAACTTTGGAGCCTGACAGCTTCGATCCAACATCTGCCGATGTTCTGCCCTGCTGATGCTCATGCCCTGCCCAGCCCTACACCCGTGCCTGATGTGATGGGAGGAAAACAAATGCCCAAATTGTCGAGAACATAGCTAAATAACTGTCATTACGCGGTGAGTTGTGAGCAAATTTTCAACGATTCACAAGTTAAACTGTGTGTTTACTACCGCCAGCCAACTTTGAAAAACTGCCGATAGCCTAGTCAATGGCGACGCAAGCCTACAGTAGCTAAGAACAAACTTGACAGTTATTGAACTAGCCATATATTGCTTTCAGAGCCAAGGATTGTTATCCGTCCAGCCGCCCCCCCCCCCCCTTCCCGCCCGACTTCAACAACCACTACCATTGATGTTCCGCGTAAGGTTGTGCACAGCTGAGGGAACAGCCATTCCGCCGTGTCTTGCCGCACATGCACAGCGCAGAGGGATAAGCCTGACTACCGCAAAAGCAGACCTGATGCTTTACCGTACAGCACAGAGGGAAGAGCTTTTATACTGCAACAGCAAACCCGTTGTCTTGCTGCACATCGGATGATGCAGTGCTGGAATAATGCCGTGAACTGTTGAGACTTTTCGAACTGCGCCAGGAATCACCAGCCATATGCAGATATGAAACTGTATACAAACTGTTTTGAAACTGTTCATTGAATTGTTGGTAATTGTTGTTGCACATATGTTGACAGTATTACTGAGTATTTTGTTTAATAATACAGTGATTCATGTGATACCTGAATAATGGCAAATGCTAATGTAGGTATTATAGGGACTGTCCCCACACTGGACACAAATTTGAAGAATGGGTTGAAGTACTTGAAGCTTGGTTTGAAGCAAATTCTATCACAGCAGATGCCAGGAAACGTGCAGTGTTACTCACTAATTTAGGAACCAAAGGTTACCACACACTAAGAGCCCTGTTACAGCCTAGCAAGCCAGCAGATAAGCCATATGCAGATTGTATTTCAGTTTTGCAGAAGCATTATTCACCGAAACCTTGTGAAATAGTTCTCAAGTACCGTTTTTATACTCGATCTCAGAAGGAAGGTGAAAGTATTGCACAATTTGTTGCAGGGTTACGCCAACTTAGTGATGGTTGTAATTTTAAAGAGCTAGATAACATGTTAAGGGACCGTTTGGTCATAGGTTGTAAGGAAGCAAGCATACAGCGTAAATTGCTACGTGAAACAAAGCCTCAGCCATGGAAATGGCAAGACAAGATGTAGAAGATATCAAGAAAATGGCTCAGCCTAATATCGAAACAGCCAAAGTAAATAAGATGCAGCCATACAAAAAGCCCCCACAAAAGCCAAGTGTCCCCAGACAGCAGAGACAGCCCCGATCAAGTGATCGACAAGAACCAAGAGCAACGCAGCCCCAGAGTGATGGTTCGTTCCAGAGCTGTGAACACAGATGTTGGCGCTGTGGTGGACGCCATATTGCCAACA
The DNA here is from genome assembly GCA_029964075.1 of Patiria pectinifera. Classification (NCBI taxonomy): domain Eukaryota; kingdom Metazoa; phylum Echinodermata; class Asteroidea; order Valvatida; family Asterinidae; genus Patiria; species Patiria pectinifera. The sequence continues at coordinate 42,059,452 of CM057135.1, forward strand.
CCTGCTCTTTCATCAAGGAGAAATGCCACAGATGTCGGCAAATCGGTCATACTAAGAGCCAAAGCGATAAAGTAAAGGTGTATCGTTCGAAGATGACCAATAAGAAGCCCTACGAGCAAAGAGCTCATCATCTTGATGTGACTGATGACGAACCACCTCAAGATATCACAGATGACTTTACAATGTTAAGCCATTTGGAGCCAGAAGCAAGCTCTGTCAACAAGCTGTCAGTTAAGCCATACTATATGGAGCTAGAGATCAACAACAACAGCATAACTATGGAACTGGACACAGGAAGTCCGTGGACCATTGTTTCGTCTGAGACATGTATTTCGTTCGTCCAAATACGCAATAGATTCAGAGGTAAATATCTGTTTTGACTTACTTTTGAGCATTTGAGTTCTTGGAGCAATCGGTCGGCCACAAACTCGATGTACTGCTTCATAAGCCTGGCGTTCATTCCGATCAGCGAGCAGGGTAGGGCTTTCGTGAGGAACTCCTGCTCTATGTGTACCGCTTCTTTGATGATGGAGTGGATGCCTTCTTCCGAGGGTTTGTGGACGAGATGGCTAAACATCAGGAGGCAAAGTCACAATGTAAACCCTGGAAATGAATAATGATAAAATCAGTATAATATATTAAACGATAGAATAAATAAGTCGATATGTACACGTACATATAAATAAATACATACAAAGCTTATTACGTTTCCGGTGGTTAAGGGTGTAGGATTTGGATGTAATGATTCATCACAAAACGAGAAACTATGGATAAAAACCATATTGGTGCAACCTACCTCATCGCGGCTAATCAGCTCATTATAAAACGTCAAGCCAGGCATCAACCCGCGTTTTTTCAGCCAAAAGATGGAGGCGAAAGATCCCGAAAAGAAAATCCCCTCCACCACTGCAAAGGCCACGACTCTCTCGATAGGTGGACGTTTCCGAATTAATCCAGTTTAGCGCCCAGTCAGCCTTTTGTTTGACGCAAGGTAGCGTCTCAATGGCGTTAAACAAAAAAGTTCTGTTTAAAAAAAATTAATACGTAACTTTAAAAAAATATATAAATAAATTACAAAATGAACAATAAGTATATGAGAAGTCAATCCCCCTCCCCTCATACGTGCCTACAAAAAACCAGATAGTTAAACACCCACCTCTCTTCCGGGTCTCTGATGTAGGTGTCGATCAACAAGCTGTACATTTCCGAGTGAATGTTCTCCATGGTGAACTGAAACCCGTAGAAGCATCGCGCCTCAAGTACCTGAACCTCTTGAGTAAAACGCTGAAGGAGGTTTTCGTTTACAATGCCGTCGCTGGCCGCGAAGAAAGCCAAAACGTGAGAGATGAATTTTCTCTCCCCCCGCTTGAGAGATTCCCAGTGTGGTAGGTCCTCGAGAGATCAACTTCTTCGACCGTCCAGAATGAAGCTTCTGCTTTCTTGTACATTAACCAAATATCCTACAATTAAAAGGGAGGAAAATTGGATCAGATATTTTCCCCGTTTTTTGTTGTTGTTGTTGTTTTTTTTTGGTTTTTTTCTATTATTAGTATTAATTTTGATATAGCAATAGTTATACGCTCAAGTTGAAATGAGTACGTTTTGCTTCTGGTATAATGCCGCTTACCTCATATTGAATAGGGAAAAGGAAAAACCGATGGGTGGTCTCGAGAAGAAAAGGTTCCACTTGAAGTAAATCTTGGTTTTCGTCCACATCATTACAAGATGAAGAGTAGGAATCGAATTTGCGTTGAGCCATATTGACGACAGCAGCAAGACTGAGGGTACAAGCGAGCTTTGAAAATAAGAACTTTAAGCGGTCCGTCTATATACCCCAAAATGTGTCTCTTTTATTAACCCTTTCGATGCTACATTCGCGCAACTAGTAATGTTTATATGCTGGTGGTGGGTAATGTTTAGTCCAGAGCATAATAGAAGGATAACTAGATAACCGAATTCCCGCGGGTGGGCTCGTGCAACAGCTGGCGATGGGTAATCAGAGCAACACTAAGACAAACAGCTCGTTAAAGAACTTTGTATTTACGCGGGTGGGCTCCTGCAGGTGTTGGTGAAATATGCTCATTAAGGAACTCCGCTTCCGAAAAAAATAAATAATAATAATTATACGCGGGCAGCCTTGCCCAAAAAAAAAAAAAAAAAAACACACACACAAAAAAAGCGGGTATGGACTTGTTGTAAGAGAAACCCATTAACGAACTTTGCTTCGAAAGATTTTAATATTCATAGAGTAGGAGGCGAGAGGTGATGTGCAGAGACTAGCTTGCGCGTGGTTGGATGGGAGAGATGGGAAGCTGTTATACAAAGGAGGCCGCACACTGAGACCAAAATATTCGCCATCGATTCACCGAGAGGCTGCAATCATCATTTTCTTTCCAACACTACTCGACCGTTAACGCACCTATCATGAATCAGCCTTGGGACAGCCCCGACTACACTGATAGCCAACTGGAGGAGATTCAAAGAATGGAGGACGACTTAACCAACAACGAACCCAACGTGTTTTAGCCGTTTGAAAGTCCCGATTACACCGCAAGCCAGCTGGATGAGATCCAAAGAATCGCCGATGAGATGTATAACAAAGTAAGGGGATTATCTTTGCTTTCTTTAGCGAATCGCTGCATACTATACGCGACTTGGACACTGTTGTCGGCATTATTGTAATTTCACAAATTGCTTTACCAATGCCGTTCAGCCAAAACACACTGCGTCAAAAAAAAAAAAAAAAAACAACACAAAAAACCGATAATCGTTAGTAAATTAATATTGTCACTAAAGCTTGTTATCTGCTTCCCCCCCCCCCCCCTCTGTTGTATTAGGAACCTTTGGTCGTACCCTCAAAGAAGCTGCAGAAGGGAAGACAGCCCAGTCTCCACGAATGTTTAATCTGCTCGAAAACATTCTCCCGAATGGACACACTTCGACGTCATAAGAGAATTCATGTCGGTGAGAAGAATGTGGTTTGTCCAATATGTAGCGCCACATTCCGGCGCAAAGACAACATGAAGCGTCACCTGCGCATGCAACACGGGAAAACATCTACTCGTTCGGAGGACCAGCCCGGATGCAGCCACTGGCCCGACCCACCGCCACCAACCCCGGCTCAACCCACGCTCGAAGTCGATCGTCCTACCGTTGCGGCATCTTCTCATTCGGAGGACCAGCCCGGATGCAGCCACTGGCCCGACCCACCGCCACCAACCCCGGCTCAACCCCGGCTCAACCCACGCTCGAAGTCGATCGTCCTACCGTTGCGGCATCTTTTCGTTCGGAGGACCAGCCCGGATGCAGCCACTGGCCCGGCCCACCGCCACCAACCCCGACTCAACCCGCAACCAAGAAACGCAATGATCCACCAAGGTGTCCTGCATGCGGTAAGACGTTTAGTCGCGCAGACTCTTTGAAACGTCATTTTATCACATTTCACCGCAGGACATCTCCTGCAACGCCTCAACCGGTGAATAGCGATGACCCACCGCAAAATCCAAACCCTCAATCTCCGGTCAGTGATATTGATGATCAGCAAAATCCGAACCCTCAATCTCCGGTCAGTGATATCAATGATGTACTCTGTGAGGACACTTTGGACTTTTCCCAAGCAAGTATGCAAAATGCGGATGAACTTGCTCCCATTTACCGTACAAACTGGAGCACCATCAGAACACGCCTCATAACGGGGAGGCCGGTACAGGACATCTACAACATCAGGATGTCACGGCCTGGTGCGAACATCCGGAGAATTTTGGAGGTTGTATTTCAACGATTGACGTGTCGCGCCAAAATAGCCTGTCATTTGGCTTCATCCTGCGCCACACGGAAACCGGCGAACTGAGGTACTTTCATCCCAGTGACAATAACGCAAGCTTTCCATCCACCCCCGTTACCATCGGCTCTCGGGATGACATCGAACATCTGATCGCCCAGTTTGAAAATGCGGACATTTTAGAATTCATTCGACAACAGCGCCCGGACACCAAATGGACAGTGGTGTCTATGACCAATGTCGCGGTATATGTCAACAAAATGCCACAATTTTACATTGGCGCGCCACCGCCTCACGTTCCCGACTACATCAAACACAATCGCGGCATTGACTCTTTGACGCATAATGCTCACAGCGGACAACAGTATACGGACAATCTGTTTTTTTTCTCGCCCAGAGATTCACAGAGGCAACTAAAAAGGCTGTCTCTCAAGGGGTCACCATGGAGGATTTGGCAGCGGCGGAGAGAGTTTTTGAAGTGGGGATTCAGGTTTACGGCTTGAGACTCAACGACGGAGATGATGACGGTGCGCCCGTAACAAAGGTACATCTTATACGCCGATCCCCCACTCGATTCACCTCTGTCCTATATCTCAACCTTTTCGAAAACCATTTTTCGTACATTTCGGAGATGAAACATTACAGCCAAACCTTTAAATGTAAGAAGTGCAGGATGGTGTTCACGCGCTCCTTCAATCTACACAGACACGAACCGATTTGCGCAGTGAATGTGAACCACAAGTTTCCCGGCGGCATCTACCGCCTACCACAAACTATTTTCGACAAATTAGAAGAGGCGGGCATTACCGTTGGTGACGAGTTGAGATTTTGTCCCTATAGAGCGACCTACGATTATGAATGTTATTTTGAACGAGTAGATGATGGAGGCGTTGGACAGGGACAGAAGCTGACCTGGTGCAATCGGCACGAACTGCTCAGCGTGTCGCCAGCAATGTCCCGAGTTTCGAATCGCCAAAATGTTTTGTCTCTGAGGGGGATCCCGGTGACTTGGTGCGACGCATGGTTGAATATCTGCACGAGATCAGCGAGGTAGCGTGCGCGACGATGACCGAGGAGTTTGCGGAGGTGTTTGACGGCATCCAAGAACTTATAGACAAAGAACAACAACCAGAGCAACAACGGCAACGGGAACAGAGTCGTCGCCTGTCCAAAAAGCGTCTAGGGTTGCGTCTGCAAGCCGATCTGGAGCAGTATCTCCAAGAATTGCCCGTAATTGGTTTTAATTCGAGCAAGTACGATATGAACGTGATAGAGAAACACCTGTACAAAGCGCTGCCAGAGACGGACGACGCTGTAGAGATGGTAATTAAGAGAGGCGGCTCGTATATGGCGTTGAAGACAAACTATCTAAAATTTCTGGACATTTCAAACTATCTTGCCCCCGGGTATTCGTACAAAAAGTTCTTAAAAGCGTACGATTGCTCAATGGCCAAAGGTTTTTTCCCGTACGAATACGTAACCAGTCTAGACAAATTAGATGATGCTGTACTCCCACCTCACGCTGCCTTTTACAGTGCTTTGAAGGGGACAAACATTTCGGAGAACGACTACAAATATTGCCAACAGATCTGGAGGGAACAAAATATGACATCTCTCAAAGATCTGCTGGTGTGGTACAACAATCTAGACGTGGTCCCTTTTCTAGAGGCAGTGGAAAAAATGTTCGCCTTCTACAAGGAGAGGCGCATGGACATGTTCAAATCCGCCATCTCTGTGCCGGGGCTATCGCTACAGTATCTGTTTCTCGGGCTTCCCGACGACGTCTGTTTCAGTCTAATCAACGAACCCAACCGTGACCTCTACTACTCCCTGAAAAAGAACATAGAGGGCGGTCCATCGATCATCTTCCACCGCTACCACGAAAAAACAAAAACTAACATCCGCGGAGGTACCAAGTCGTGTCAAAACATCGTGGGGTTTGACGCAAACGCGTTGTATCTGTGGTCCCTCATGCAGCCAATGCCGGTCGGTACTTTTATCAGGAGGAAGGAAGACCGTAATTTTGCCCCATTTTCCAGCCACAAGTACGAGGCCATGGCCGGCGAGTGGTTAGCGTGGGTGGCCCATCGTGACGGTGTCTACATCCGTCACCAGTTTAACAACACGGAGAAGCGTGTGGGAGACTTTCAGATTCCGGTGGACGGTTACTGCAAAGACACAAACACCGTGTTTCAATTCCACGGGTGATTTTGGCACGGTCACCGGTGTCATCTCAACCCCAAAGAATTCAACCCGGTAAAGAAAATACCTAGAGCTTTCCTACTGCGCCAGACGAAAGAGATCTCTGCATACATGTACATCCGGGATGAGGGGCACAACCTGGTGGAGATGTGGGAGTGTCAGTGGGAACGCTTGTCGACAAATCGAGGCGCCGCCGATTTCGTAAACTCCAAACGACTACCCTACCACCAAAAAACGCTAAATCAGCGTCGCATCCTAGATGAGGTGAAAAGTGGTGAACTTTTTGGATTGCTCGAATGCTCTACGAAGTGGAGATGAACAAACAGACCATCAAGTCGGCCTTCCCTTGCAAATCGGCTTTTTCGTATATCAATATGCGAAGATGTGGATGCTGCAATTCTACTACGATTTTCTAATAAGATTTATTGACCCCTCTGATTTTCAACTGTGCGAGATGGACACGGACTCTGCATATTTGGCCATCTCCGCAGACAGTCTAGACGAGCTCGTCAAACCACACCTGCGTGAGGCGTACCGACGAGAAAAGCCGTCCTGGTTTCCACGCGACGACACCCCAGCCAACCGCGCTTTTGACAAGCGCACCCCCGGTCTCTTTAAGGTTGAGTGGGAGGGAGACGGTATCGTGGCCCTGTGTAGCAAAACATACTACTGCTTTGGGACCACGGACAAGGTGAGCTGCAAGGGACTCAATAAACGGACCAACAACATAACCAAAAGGCACTACATGTACCTCGATATGTTGGAAACGCAGAGAGCCGGAGGGGATGTCAACCACGGCTTCAGGATGCGGGACGACGGCATGTACACTTACCAGCAGGGCAAGACCGCGTTCACCTACCTATATCCTAAGAGGAAGGTGGCGGAAGACGGGATAACAACCACCTACTTAGATATATAATAAAAGAACCCTTTTTTTCTTCTTCTTTTTTTAAGGATACTGCCTTAGTGTCAAACGGTGGTGATGAAAAGGGTTTAAAACGCGTTACAAACTTGGCACCATTTGATCCGATGGACGCGAAACTGAAATATCCCTTTACTGGCATAATCGCCGGTCCGACTGGCAGCGGGAAAACTCAGTTTGTAAAGCGCCTTATTCTCGCCGAAGGAAATGCCGTTATTGAACCGGCTCTCGATTGCATTACCTGGTGCTACGGAGAGTATCAAGATGGTTACGACCATCTGGCTAGTCTGGTCCCTCGGATACGATTTGTGGAGGGGTTCCCCGATGATTTACTGCAGTCCCTGGACCGAAGTCAAAGAAACCTGGTTGTGATAGACGACCTCATGTCAGAAAGCGGCAACAATACGAAGGTGACTGAACTGTTTACCAAAGGGAGTCACCATAGAAATCTGTCGGTTGTTCTCATCCTACAAAACTTGTTTTACAAAGGAAAAGAAATGCGAACGATCAGTTTGAACACCCACTATATGGTTCTTTTTAAAAACCCGCGAGATGCTTCGCAGATCAATCACCTTGGAGGCAGATGTATCCCACCAAATCCAAGTACATGATGGAGGCCTATCGTGATGCGACATCCGCCCCCTACGGCTACCTCTTCGTTGATTTGAAGCCCGACACCCTCGACAATGTACGTCTCAGAACCCATATCTTTCCCGGCGAATATCCCATCGTTTACTCTCCAAAGGTATAAAAAACGCTGTTTAGAAAACAACGCCAAGGTGTGATCCAAGGAGCCAACAAGGAGTTGATACATTGTTTGTGCGAGTGCGCCCTCAACATCCTTAACGGCAACATACACCTCAAACCGTTTGAAAGGAAACGATTAACGAGGTTTAAACGTCACATGCGAACTCTCAGTAATAGAAAAGTTGGGATTCAAAAGAAAAAGAAAGTTTTATGTCAGAAGGGAGGATTTCTTGGTGCCCTACTCACGCCTATATTGAGCACTCTCGGCGGGTTATTGTTTAAGTGAGTCGTCATGGATCACACCAAGAAAATGGTTCTGGTACCCCAAGAGACTTTCACCAAACTGCAGTCGACCAGACGATTGGAACAAACACCCACCACGCGCGTGGTACACGGTTTGGATGCTGAGATGAGAGAGCTTCTGGAACGACAAAATCTTGCAGACGACGACAAAATCAAGTTATACCACCAGACGTTGCAGCGCTACATTAACCTGAACAAACAGCGAATGGCACCGCTGACCATGACTTTGGAAACCAAAACAGAAGACGTTTCGTCACCCAAAGTAGGCTCGATGACACCGAGTCCGCCAAATTTAAAGAAAGAACCAGGCTTTGAGAACTCCTCTAAAGTAAAACTCCACTTTACGGGAGAACCTGAAGAGGAAGAGGGAGAACCTTACCACCTGCCTCTATTATTTGGTGAAGCGCCTCATTTAAAAGCTACACCAAAAGCAAAACAAAAAGAAATCGCCGCCTTCAAAGCCCAAATGGACTCCCTATTAATACTTACTCTCCGTCCCAACTTCATCATTTGAGACTTGCCCATCATGGAATGTTGTCCACCACAACCGAGTTGCGGATTTAGATCAAAGGAAGCAAGATCAAGTGAGCAACCCACTTACACGCTCCATAAACCGGTACGCAGACACTTTCAACGCAACAGGGTAATTGTGGGTGGAACCGACCATCAGTGGCAGGCGGATCTTGTGGACGTTAGTTCACTCGAACGGTTTAACAAAAACTACAAATATCTGCTGACATGTATCAACATAATGTCGAAATATGCCTGGACAATTCCAATCACAGATAAAACCGGCGTGTCACTCATTGATGGTTTTAAAAGAATATTGCAAAGTGGGCGTAAGCCTAACACCCTCCAGACCGATAAAGGCACCGAGTTTACCAATCGACAGTTTCAGTCATTTCTCAAGAACAATAAAATCCGTTTCTTCACTACTCAGAATGAAACCAAGGCCAGCGTGGTGGAGAGATTTAACAGGACGCTAAAGACAAAAATGAACAAGTATTTCACGGCGAGCAACACCCACACATACCTCGAGACCTTGACGAAACTGATGTCTGCGTACAATCGCGCTTACCACAGAAGCATCGGGACATCCCCGGCGTCTGTAAACAGCAAAAATGCCGAAGAGATTTGGAAAAACCTGTACAGCATCGGTCATGCTGTCAAACCCGTTACTTTTCGATTCAACGTGGGAGACACGGTCCGCATTAGCATGACAACCAGACCGTTTAGGAAAGGTTATCTCCCAGGCTGGACCACCGAACTGTTTACGGTCAGCGCTCATATCCCGCGCCATCCTCCCGTTTACAGGTTGAAAGATTATAATGGCGACGAGGTGGACGGTACATTCTATCAGCAGGAGCTCCGAGTGGTTCAGTTAAGTGATTTGTACCAAGTGGAGAAGGTGCTAAGGACGCGGACACACCGAAGAAAAAAAGGAGTATTTTTCAAGTGGCTGGGGTATCCGGACAAGTTTAACAGTTGGACAACAAGTCTGCGCAGGTTATAAAAACTTTAAGACCGTGAGATTTTGCCCACATGGTACGGCTAAGCTTCATCATGGTGGACTCATTCTACGTCACACTCCCTAGCAACAGTTCTATGGCGACTCACCCCAACAACACCTCGAGTCATTTTTTCGTGAATTTACCCACACCCCTGTCTTTCGAAGGAGATTGGGAAGTGGCCCTGGCTGAAGTGACTTACCCTCATTGCTGGTTGAACGTAACCGAAGGTAACCTGTTGGCGTGCTCGGCCGGAGATACAGATTCCGTATTTCACTTTCACCACGTACCGGAGGGGTATTATCCGACACCGGTTGAACTATTCAGGAATTTCGAACCCCCCATCCAGCACGGTGGACTAGTCCGACTCACGTACAACAGATATATTCAAAAAGTCATCATAAAGACGGACGACAGCGCGGTGGTTAAATTGCTGGGTCGTCTTGCAAACCTGCTCGGCTTTGACGACGGTGCGACTGTGACGGGGATTGGAAAGAGTACGCATGAGTAGTGGATCGGAAACCATTCTACACGCGTTATTCCATCTACTCCAATATTGTCGAGTACCACACCGCGGAGACACGCTGGCGCCTCTGTATTACGCGAGATCGTAGAATGTGGACGGCGAGTATAGCGAAACAGTTACAAAAAGCTACGACGGTCCTCATTACATGCCCCTACAGCACATGTGTTGATAGACATGATCGAAATAGATATAAGGGACGACACAGGCCTGCCCATTCCGTTTGTGAGCGGGAGAGTCATCGTGAAACTTCACTTTAGAAAGAAGCGCTCATCTTACTTCAACTAACCATCATGAGGGGTCATTACCTACCCAGTAGCAAACACTACGAAGATTATTACGTCGGACAAGTGGGGCGCGGTCATCCCGTGTTCACTGGCCCGAGAAGTCAGCGGGGATACGGACTTGGAGGAATTTCAGGTGGCCTTTTCCGCCGGCCATGCCACTGATCAAACAGGAGCTAAAACGTTGGGTCGTAGAGGCTCTTCAGTACCCGGCGTAGGGATCGCCGCAAGATGCGATAGAGGGAAAGAGTATCAAATCATCTGCCAAAACAGACTCGGCACGCCTTGGACGCAATCTGGCTCCACACGGCTCTTCGCGTGTCAATGCCCGACTTTCACAAGGCAAACGGCGAGTTATAAAAGGAAAGCTTAACGGCAGACGCGCCACTTCTTCTCATCCAGTGCAGGAGAGTGAAAAGATCGCAAGGACATTTTCGGATTAGTGATTTCCATCGGGCTGGCTATTCGCTATCCAATCATGTCGCTGTGTTACACAATACCCTCGCGCGAATGCACAAAATCCCCAAAGTTTCGACATTTTTTTCTGTCCCACCTACTCCTCAAACGAGTATAGAACGGGTCAGTGGGAGGAATTTCATCCCATTTCTACCATTTCTGATGGAGGACCCATAGGGTTTTTTTTTATTGCGTACCGATCCGGTGAAGAATGCATGGATCTCAACCAAACCCAGCTACACGTCAAAGCGAAAGTCACCAAAGCGGACGGCTCCAACCTGGCAGAGGCCGACCACGCGGGTCCCGTCAATTTATTTCTACAGTCCCTATTCAGCCAGATTGACGTGAGTCTGAACGATTGTCTGATCTCCCCCTCCACGCCCACCTACCCCTATCGCGCCCTACTCGAAACACTGCTCAGCTACGGCAGCGATGCTCAAATCTCTCAGCTGACTGCCGCTTTGTTTTACAAAGACACCGCCGGCAAAATGGACAGTGCGGACCCGACGGCGGCAGACGATGCTGCCAACCATGGGTTGAAGAAGCGATACAAGTTTACAAAGGGCAGCAGCGAGGTGGACATGATCGGCCCGATTCACAGCGACATTTTCTTCCAAGACAAACACATGCTGAACGGCGTGGACTTGAAATTGAAACTCATCCGCAGCAGCAACGCGTTCTGTCTCATAACGGCCGGGGCCAACCCCGCCTACAAAGTGGTCATCCTAAACGCGTCCGTGTTTGTCAGGAAAGTCAAAGTCAGTTCGGCCGTCATGCTGGGACACATGAAAGCTTTGGAAAAAGGCACCGCCAAATACCCCATCAAACGCAATCTGTGCAAAATGGTGTCCATGCCCCGCGGTAACCTGACCCTCACGCAGGACCACGTGTTTCTGGGACAACTTCCGAACCGCATCGTGGTGGGATGTGTGACCAACGAGGCGTTTAACGGTCGGTATGGAAAGAACCCCTTCAATTTCCAGCACATGGACATCAATTTTTTGACCGTGCACATGGACGGGGAACAAATACCTTATTCCCCACTCAAACTGAAATTTAAAGAACCGGGTGAAAATTTCATCAGAGCCTACCAGACCCTGTTCTCAGGTACGGATAAAATGTACCAAGACGAGGGCATCACCATCACTCGTGACGACTATCCCGCGGGGTACACACTGTTTGCGTTTGATCTGAGCCCTGACCTGTCCGTTGGAGGACATTTCAATCTTGTGAGGCGTGGCAACCTGAGACTGGACGTCCACTTTGCCAAACCTCTGGAGGCAACCATCAATGTCATCATCTACGCCGAGTTCAACAACATCATAGAAATTGACCAGGCTCGCATCGTCATCTTTGACTACAGCAGTTAAATTGCGCGTCGTCAACATGGACAGTTATCAAATCAGCAGCATTTTGAAAAATGATCGTTTTACCAAGCATTACTTCAGAGGAGTTTTTGCCTGCGATCAACTGCCTAAGCACTACGTGCCCCGACCGAGCGCACTTATTTTCAATATGGACCCATCCACGAAGCCCGGTCAGCACTGCGTGGCCATTTACATCACACGGGATGGGGAGGGAGAGTATTTCGATTCCTACGGACAACCAATGAATATACCCCGGGTCAAGAAATTCCTCAAGAAAAATGTGACGTGTACCCGCTACAACCACCGACCCCTGCAGGGACCACTGTCAGCAGTGTGTGGACAGTACTCCATCTTTTTCCTGTTACAGCGTTGTCGGGGACTAACCATGTACAAAATCACGCTCCTGTTTTCTTCAGATAAGAGTGATAACGATGTACTCGTTAATGATTTTATACGGAAACATTTTCCCCGCTTTAAAACATCGGTTTACGACGAACAGTTTCTTCAACATCAGATTGCCAGGGCTTTGGTCAACAGCTTGACGTAACATTATTTAAAATTTATAGGAGATGTTTACAGCTGTTTATCGGTGTAGTTTGCCGCTAGATATTTGTGGTGGTGGATTTGGTTTGACTTGTATGCATTTTAGTAATTACCCGTTTTCACTGTATTTGCTGTGTATCCGTACAACGTTGTGTTAAAGTAAAATACTGCTCAACTGTATATTGCCCATTGACCACTTAAGGAATGTTCTGGTGAGTTCCGGTTGGTTTTAGGCACCCCCGTGTCGTACCTTTATTTTTCTGGGTCTGTGTTGCCTCCCAAATTACCCCCCCTCAAACCGTTCCAATCTCCGCCTCAACGGGTGGACCCCCAAATACCGCCTCAGCTGGGGTCCGACCCACCTCGATGCCTCACGTGACTCAGGCCTCCCACGCCTCACGCGACCTCAGGCCTCCCACACAAATGTGGCCTCAACGGGGGTCGAAATGCTCCACATATACTACTCACACCAGAAGAAGTAGAACAAAATCATAGAAACTGTACTCAGTGGTCACCAAAACTATGCACAGGTTGAGACATCTGGATTCACACCACAAGAAGTAAAACAAAATCATAGAGACTCTACAGTTTGGGTGATTCCATTTATTAGGGTACCAATTGTAACTGGCTACTTTCAATGGAAACTTGTGAGTTAGTGTGGTGCATTTGTGATTTTCTTTTGTTTTTTGTGTGTAACCAACATCAATTTACACTCAACAAAACTCCTCAAAATTGGTATCATGAATATGCGTTGTTGTAATTTTTATCAAAAACAGGCTAAAATTACAACTTTTTACGCAGTTATTTGTGACATAAAAAATGGACAATGATAAAACTTAACCTTTTTTCTTTTGGGGAGGGGGTACCTTGGTTATTTGTGAACTGAATGATGGTTAACCCATTGCTTTTGAAAATAAACTCACATTTTATGAACAACTTGATATTTTCTTATTATAAAAGGTTTCTAGAAAATGGGTCTCACGTGTAAACTTGGGGTCCCGTTTTACACGCAAAATTGTGTACCTATTACTGGTTGTTCTAGCCATACCAACTACTACAGCCTTGTTTTAGCACCATAATTGGGTGATACAAATATAAATATTTACAGACTTATAATTGCATTCTCAGCCTGAAATTAGCCAAGTCATTTAAAGTACACACATAAATGGTATAAAATAGATTTTAATGTGGTTCTAATGTGACAAAAAGCATTTTGGTGTCCCATTTACACGTGAAACTCATAATTTCTCGATAAAACAAGACATTTTGCGGGTTAGTATTAACTTTGACCCTTGAAAAGAACTTAAGTACCACTATTTTCAAGACACTTCCCAAATATGTAAATTCACATGAGTTTTGCAAAACAAATGATGAAAAGTGATGATTTGTGCATGTAGGGCCAAGTACATGTATGTGCATGTCACAAGTTGGTACCCGAATAACTGGAATCACCCACTTATTCTCACACAAACTACATTGTACATGTATGCTCAGGTTAAGAAGTCTGGCTTCACATCAGAAGACAAAAAAAACAATATCATACATTGTAGAAACTGTACTCAGTGGTCACCAAAACCATGCTAAGGTTGAGACATCTAGATTCACTCCACAAAAAGTAAAACAACATCATAGAAACTATACTCAGTGGTCAGCAAAACTATGCTCAGGTTAAGACATCTGGCTTCACACCACAAGACAAAGAACAATATCATAGAAACTGTACTCAGTGGTCACCCAAACTTTGCTCAGGTTAAGACATCTGGATGCACACCAGAAAAGGACCCATAAGATGGCCTTCCAACTCAGGAAAAGCCAAGGTGTGACAACAGTCCACCTGGGTGTTGGCAACAAAGCTCTCTGATGAAACTCCACAAAATTATGGTTAAAAAGGTGGCAAGATGGAACCATCTTGGAGTGGTCCATACAGATAGATTGTACAAACAGAAATGTTTAAATCATTACTTATAAATCTAACTCAGCTTAATTATGCTTGTGTTGCTCTCTTTGCCTGACAATAAGTAATACTTCCGCAGTGTAGTACACAGACACGTTTTGATCAATGTGTGACATTGATAAGTGCCTCGAGACATGAAGAGGTGCACACCAAGAATCCCTATGAAGTATGATCAGCTGAGATCCTACAAGACCAGTATATTCCATCTAGTTCAATCTCCTAGATTACTAAAAGTACCGGTAGTCACACTCCATTCGATTTGTCAATTTTCTTTCTTTGGTTTTTTTTGGGGGGGGGGGGTTATCAAATATACTTGACAGTTTAAAAGTTAAAGGTACAAGTAACTTATGATAACATAATCATAACTGATGATAACACATACAACAGTGTACTCAGCGATTACCCAAACTATGCTCGGGTTCACACATTGGGATTTACACCAAAGGAGTAAAACAAAATCAAAGCAACTGTACTCAGTTTTCACCAAAACTATTATGCACAGTGCTGTGTGCCATAACAAGAAATAAGAGGCATCTCCTGGGCTAAGAAAAAAAGAAGTTCTGAAGCTCTGTAGCACATCACCTGCAATAAGATGATGGCCAGTGAAACCTACCCCCACTTTGTGTACGGTACCAAAACAAAGGAAGTCTTCAACGCAGAGAAAATGATGCAAGTTCTAGAGTCAGATTTGCATTTACTTGCTAACCAATCTGCCTTATTCGCCATGTTTATCTTTGCTTATTATAATCATTTACCCATAATCACATTAATCAAGATATCTTCATCGGAGAGTTCAAAATTGAGAATCTAACATTGACATGTGTAATTTCCAAACATGTTTTTCACAAAGCTGAAAGGAACAGTTTTGCAACGGAACTCTTTTGAATGGAACTCTTGAAACGGAACTGTTTTGAAATGAAACTCTTTTGAAACGGAACTCTTTTGAAGATTTACATGGCTAAAGACAGGGACCTGTCAAACCTACTACATGTAGGAAGCACAGTTTCTAGGTAGAAAATGTTTCACATGTATACATGCACATGTACCGGTACTGGAGTGAGAGAAGAATACAGTCTATACTCTTTATTTTTTCTAAAGATAGAGACTAGTCAAACCTACCAGGAAGCACAGTTTCTACGTAGAAAATGTTGCACATACATGTACATGTACTTCAGTGAAAGAATAATATATTCTTTACTCTTTATTTTTTCCATGTGCTTTAATTGGTCATAACCCGAGCACACATGACTGAATACGTACTCAGAGGTTACCCAAAGTATGCTCGTGTTTAAACATTTTGAAACTCTTTTGTAACGGAACTCTTTTGAAACGGAACTCTTTTGAAGGTTTGCATGGCTAAAGATAGAGACTTGTCATACATACCAGGAAGCACAGTTTCTACATGTAGGTAGAAAATGTTGCATGTACATGTACTGCAGTGAGAGAATACATTCCATACTCTTTATTTTTTCCATGTGCTTTAATTGGTCATTACCCGAGCACACATGACTGAATACGTACTCAGAGGTAACCCAAAGTATGCTCGTGTTTAAACATTTGGATTCACACGAAAAGAAGTACCGTAAAACAAACTTATGGAAACAGTACTCAGTGGGACTATGCTCAGGTTGAGAGATCTGGATTCAATCCAGAAGACATAAAACAAAATCTAAGAAACTGTACTCTCTTTTTACATGAAACTCTCCCAAGTTAGATGCAGAAATACTACCCGAGTTGTCATTTCGCAAAAGGCTTCTACCAGGTTCCCAGACGCATCAACATGGGCAGTTGATCTACAAACTCTAACTCTTAAAGTATGACGTCTGAAGAATTCAATCCTATGGATTTCAATACATTCAAAATAACTAGGCCTATATGAATCAATTACAATTTTCACAGCATTTTGTTCATTGTGTAGGAATTGTAAGAAACATGCAGGACTAGCTGACCAGCATGGACAAGCAGTCAGGGAGGCACTATTAAAGTGGCATATAAAAGTCACGTCAGCATCACCTGTTGTCTACACCATCAATCACAGGATCTGCACTGGATGAGACAGTGCCTCATGCTGATGCCTGCAGTCTCCGTGGTATGTTATTAATACATATTGATATATAACACATTCTAAGATACTACATAATATATGCTATACTCTATTTTTTCCATGTGCTTTAATTGGTCATTACCCGAGCACACATGACTGAATACGTACTCAGAGGTTACCCAAAGTATGCTCGCGTTTCAACATTTGGATTCACACCAAAAGAAGTACTGTAAAACAAACTTATGGAAACAGTACTCAGTGGTCAAATCATGTGCATTGATCACTGCCAGTAATACCGGTATGCTTCAAGAGGTCGACACATTTGCTCAAATCGCTTTGTAAAAGATGTCCCGGTATCTGAGGTTTTATGCTTTAATTATCTGTCACTGGACGCAGAAGAAATGAAAAAAGGGTGAAAAAGGGCATCCAGTTGACAGACAAAAATGGATGGCACAAGAGCTCAAGGAATTTTGTGAAATTTGTCACATCTTCAGCTCTGAAACAACTCTGAAACTGCTCCTGTCCAAGATGCTTTGGTGAAGGAGAAGGCAAGGAGCAAGATATCAGGAGGTAGAATCTGGAAGCTGCCTACCGGCAATATACAAAGAAGGCATCGTGGTTGAGGCCACACCATCAAGTTAATGTTCTTTATTAAGGGAATAAATGTGTGCTCTGGAGGTTTTTATCACTCTGTTTAATACCACTTAGAGTCTGGGTGCTGATAATTACCCGAGCCGGAGGCGAGGGTAATTATCAGCACCCAGACTCTAAGTGGTATTAAACAGAGTGATAAATACCGACCGAGCACACATTTATTCCCATTCATAAATACCTTTTCGGTAAAAAAAGATCAAACAATTCATTCAAAAATCCTGATTTTGTTCAGCAAGTTCACTTCATGCTTTTTGAAACATCCCTCTAGCAAAATAATGGAATGTTCAGCTGGCGAGTAAGATGTAAACAACCCTTTTATGGAGATTGACGCGCGCGTAGCATGTTCTGCGCGACATGGACGCGATGTCGCGCAGAACGCACCTGGGGCGTTGCGTTTTGAATTTAGAACTATAAAATTCTGACTCGCTGGTAGTGTTGCGCATGCCTACGTGAGGACTGTGATCGTTCAACCAATAAAACGGTAAGAGGCACTGGATTTTTAGGAGTCCACATTTTATGTGACACTGGAAAAGTGTTTAAGACTGGTCTTAAACACTTTTCCATGTCTATCCATGTCTTTATCATCCGTTTAATACCGGCCACGTGACGGGCTCTCGACCAATAGGAACAGCTAAACTGTCTGAGGTATTTATGAATACTTTATTAATTTAATAGGCGAATACCATAAGTATTGTTCATGTTTTCACTCTGCACTGAGAAAATATACTTTTTACTTTTTTAAATGTTCTTTCGTTGGTCACAACTCGATCACACATGGTGGAATATGTGCTCAGGGTTACCCAAACTGTGCCAACATTAAAGAAAACGCGACCTTACATGGGTGAAGAAGTATCAGTACTCGCTGATTACCCAAACTATGCTCAGATTAAGACACTCCTGGACAAGCTTTGGTAAAGGGTATTTTAAGGAGCAAGAAATCAGGAGGTGCATTGTATAATATGGAAGATGCTTGCAGGCAAGCTATAAAAAAAGAGAATGAATCGTGGTTGAGGTCACACCCTCAAGTTAATGTTCTTTATTAATTTATTACCATGCATGTTGTTCATGTGTTCACTCTGCACAGAGAAGATACTTTTTACTAACATGTTCTTTCATTGGTCACAACCTGATCACACATGGTGGAATAAGTACTCAGTGGTTACCCAAACTATGCCCAGATTGAGACATCTGGATTCACACCGCAAGATGTGAAACCAGATGTAAAACAACATCTACATGCATAATATGGCAGAGTTCTGTTGCATGACGGTTCACCTACCTCAACTTAATACATGTACTGGGTATGTGCCAGTACACAATGTTGCAGGCATCTCATTCAATTATATTTTGTTCATTGTGCAGTAATTGTAAGGAATATGTAGGCCAAGCTAACCAGCTTGGACAAGCAAACAGATATGCACTATTAAGTGGCATACAAGTCACACGTTCGCATTACCTGCCGTCATCATCTGCACCATCAATCACAGAATCTGCACTGGATGAGACAGTGCCTCATTCTAATGCCTCAGCAGTCTCCGTAGTATGTGACACAACCCGCAAAAGATCACTGGTAATAAGCTTCAGGAGGTCGACACATTTGCACAAATTGCTTTGTAATAGATGTATCTGAGGTTTTATGCTCTAATTATCTGTCATTGGAAACAGAAAAAAAATTAAAAATGGGTTTAAAAATACATCCAATTGTGGATGGCACAAGAGCTCAAAGAACTTTGCGAAATTGTTTTTCGTTGGTCACAACTCGATCACACATGGTGGAATATGTGCTCAGGGGTTACCCAAACTATGCCCAGATTAAAGAAAACGTGACCGCTCATGGTTGAAGAAGTTCATCGTATCGGTACTCAGTGATTACCCAAATTACACCCATATTTAGACATCTGGATTTACACCACAAAAAAAGAGAACCTTGGCAAACATCTTCAATAATTTCCAACAGAGTGAAGAGATCGTCTGAAGAGGAGAATGTTGATTAATTTCCAGTATAACAATACTAACAAATATATGGCATACATGTACCATGTTTTCACTGTATTAAAATTATTGTAAAAGTTGTGGACAGGATGGCTGTTACCAGTATTTTATTTCCTATTTTGTCTTCTTTTTTATTCTCCTCATCAGGCTACAAAATGTTGCAAGCATCTTTAGAGGATCTCATTCAATTACATATTTCGCTCAAGGCATTCTGTTCATTGTGTAGGAATTGTAAGAAATATGTAGGACTAGCTGACCAGCTTGGACAAGCAATCAAAGAGGCACTAAGTGGCATACAAGTCACATGTCCACGTCACCTGCCGTCATCATCAGCACCATCAATCACAGAATCTGCACTGGATAAGACAGTGCCTCATTTTGATGCCTCAGTAGTCTCTGTAGTATGTGACACAACCCACAAAAGATAACTGGTAATAAGCTTCAGGAAGTCGACACATTTGCACAAATTACTTTGCAATAGATGTATCTGAGGTTTTACGTTCTAATTATCTGTCAGTGGAAACAGAAGAAATGAAAAATGGGTTTAAAAAGAAATCCAGTTGACAGGGAAACAAATGGATGGCACAAGAGCTCAAGGAATTTCGCGAAATTGTTCACGTCTCCTTCAGCTCCGGCACAACTCCTGACCAAGATGCTTTGGTGAAGGACATGGCAAGGAGCAAGAAAACGGGAGGTACAGTATAATCAGGAAGCTGCTTGCCGGCAATATAACAAAGAAGGCAACCTGGTTGAGGCCACACCGTCAAGTTAATGTTCTTTATTACTTTATTAATTTAATAGGCGAATACCATAAGTATTGTTCATGTTTTCACTCTGCACTGAGAAAATATACTTTTTACTTTTTTAAATGTTCTTTCGTTGGTCACAACTCGATCACACATGGTGGAATATGTGCTCAGGGTTACCCAAACTGTGCCAACATTAAAGAAAACGCGACCTTACATGGTTGAAGAAGTATCAGTACTCGCTGATTACCCAAACTATGCTCAGATTAAGACACTCCTGGACAAGCTTTGGTAAAGGGTATTTTAAGGAGCAAGAAATCAGGAGGTGCATTGTATAATATGGAAGATGCTTGCAGGCAAGCTATAAAAAAAGAGAATGAATCGTGGTTGAGGTCACACCCTCAAGTTAATGTTCTTTATTAATTTATTACCATGCATGTTGTTCATGTGTTCACTCTGCACAGAGAAGATACTTTTTACTAACATGTTCTTTCATTAGTCACAACCTGATCACACATGGTGGAATAAGTACTCAGTGGTTACCCAAACTATGCCCAGATTGAGACATCTGGATTCACACCGCAAGATGTGAAACCAGATGTAAAACAACATCTACATGCATAATATGGCAGAGTTCTGTTGCATGACGGTTCTCCTACCTCAACTCAATACATGTACTGGGTATTTGCCAGTACACAATGTTGCAGGCATCTCATTCAATTATATTTTGCTCATTGTGCAGGAATTGTAAGGAATATGTACATGTAGGGCAAGCTAACCAGCTTGGACAAGCAAACAGAGATGCACTATTAAGTGGCATACAAGTCTCACGTTCGCATTACCTGCCGTCATCATCTGCACCATCAATCACAGAATCTGCACTGGATGAGACAGTGCCTCATTTGGTGCCTCAGCAGTCTCCATAGTATGTGGCACGAACCATAAAAGATCACTGGTAATAAGTTTTAAGAGGTCGACACGTGCTCAAATTGCTATGCAATACATGTATCTGAGGTTAAGTTCCTGTCACTGGAAACACAGAAGAAATGAAAGATGGGTGAAAATAGACATCCAGCCCTTGACAGACAAAAAGGGATAGCACAAGAGCTCAATGAAGCCTTCGGAATTTGTCATGACTTCATCTCAGACACAACTCCCGGACAAGCTACTTTGGCAAAGTGGATGGCAAGGAGCAAGAAATTAGGAGGTATCATCTGGAAGCTGCTTGCAGGCAGGATTTTTTTTTAAAGGCATCATGGTTGAGACCACATCCTCAGGTTAATGTTATTTATTACTAAATCAATTTATTACGGTAAGTGTTGTTTATATTATCACTTTGCACTGAGAAAATGTTAAACTTTGTACTTCTTACATGTTCCTTCCTTGGTCACAACCCGATCACACATGGTGGAATAAGTACTCAGTGGTCACCCAAACTATGCCCAGATTGAGACATCTGGATTCACATCGAAAGATGTAAAACAACTTTTACATTCATGTACAATATGGCAGACTTTTGTTGTGCAACAATTATGTGATGGGTTTGGCATGTGCAGGTATGATGAAAAAGAACAGCAGGAGATATTGGAGCAATTCATGAGGTACCAAGTTGACAAATTACCATCTTCATGAAAACAGAGGAAGCTAGAGTTGATAAAGCTTGGCATCTATATCTGCAATGTAATATACCGGTAAACACTCAAGCACATGCATGTACATGTACACTGTACATGCATTAAAACTGACGGAAGCTTGTGAAATATGTCATGACTTCATCTCTGACACAACTCCTGACCAAGCTGCATCAAGGTAAAGAGGCTGGCAAGGAGCAAGAAATTAGGTGATACATTATTTAATCTGGGCGCTGTTTGCATGTTTTAAAGATTAACACACAAAAAAGCATCATGGTTGAGACTTTATTAATTCATCACCATAAGCGTTGTTTATAAATTGTAACTACTATGCAATGAGAAAATATACTTTTTCCTTCTTTAAATGTTCTTTTATTGGTCACAACTCGATCACACATGGTGGAGTAAGTACTCAGTGGTTACCCAAACTATGCCTAAATTCAGGCACGTCGATTAACACCCCATGCATTTTGTTTTACCCTCTCGTTATTAAACTTGGAACCACATGAAGATGATTTGATGAAGATGTCTTCCAGCCTTCATTTTGTGATTAGTTAGGGCTGAAGAGAGTGAGAATGTTAAAGGAAATTGCAACCTGAGAAAAATGAAGGCTGGAAAAATGTCGATAGAAGTCGAGAAGCGAAGTAGGAAAACTTCGGGGAAACGGGAAATGAAAAGTGTACACAGCGTGTATTTACGAAATAATTGGAATCAGGATAAAATGTTGTCCACTTTCTGTCATCGGTCTCAATGGCTTAATCAGCATCTTTAGGCAGTGGGTAGTTGGGTTCAACTATCAGGTTTCTTTAAAGTCTTGTTGCATAGAAAAATTCAGTCTGACTTTCTGATTCAATTATTTTTGTATTTGATGGCATTTTACATTTTGTAAATATTGCAGCTTGTTTTCAACTAAAGACTACATACCGGTACATACACATGATAAACAAGACAAGATACTCTATTCAAATTTACATAATGTTAATACATATTTTCTTGAAGGGCTTCAACAAAAGATGATGTGCAGCACACATTTTTTTGCTCCAAGTAACTGAGGAAAGTACAACAGTACATGTACAACCATGAATTATGTGCCATTGGATTATGTAATGAGACACTGTCTCCGTCAATCAAGGATTACTCCCCAACTAACACCCTGATGTGAGGCCATTCCAGGGAGCCAGTGCACACTTTTTGCACTTCTTTCATCCAGCCCAAATCTCATCCCTTCTAGTTCTAGACCCCTTCAAACATTTTCTCCATACATGTATATCCACTTCCTTGAATGTCTAATCCAACCTCAAAAAATCTCACCTTCATTAACATTTAAGAAACTATACTTTTCCCAAGGAGTTTTTCAAAAAGTGATTTGTGGTTAATGCCAATAAATTTGGAGGGCACTTGATACAAAGAAGCTACATATGGACTCCATGCATATGGCCATTTTGAGATCCCTGGCGGAGAACACACCACACACACGTACTGGTTCACAGATGTGACTCAATTAGTAGGAAAGGCAGAATCTGTTGTAAGTTGCGCACAAACTCACAGAATGTACACATGAGTGTATGAAAGGCGTCACCAGCAGCACCGGTACATTCCAATTACCCTTCCAAGGGCCTCCTCCAGCTCTCCCACCAATTGTAAACCTTTGAGAAGATGCAGAATTTCTGTATGAAGTCCATACACAGAACTGTCTCCATTTACTGCCAGAAGACATGATGAGGGATGTTGCACGTATAAAACTGAAGCTTGGTGGATAAAATGCCAAATGGTGATCTGCAATAAGACTTCAGTTGTTGGTCGGTGGAGACTCAAATACCGTTCATGTTACAGAGGACTGCAGTTGCAGGTTGATGGAAACCAACGTACATGTCAGAGACCCATTTGGTGCCAACGGGAGATAGTAGATTGGGCTACATGTACATGTACATTGTAGGTCCTCAATTAGAACTTGTGATAAGCTGGTAGCTGCTGAGAGGAGAAACATCATAATGAAGGATGCAACAGTTTGATAACTTGCATTTACCTGTACCGGGTATGTTGCTGTGTAAGATTACCCGGGTCTTCACTGATACTGGGTGTCATTTACATCTCCAGTTGGTACCAGTACTTGGTGGTGAGACATCAATATGATAAATTGAGCACACTCATGTTTGTAATGGAATGTCAGGTATCCATCGGCGACAGATGTCCTCTGCCTCTCCATTTTGGCACTAAGTGGAGGGACATTGTGATGTGTCACTGGTCTCTATTGCAAACTGTGTGGAGAATTGTCACTGTGATGAACTGTCGCATGTATATATACCGTGCGCTTGGTAAAGACACCTCCATTGTGATGATTTGTCAGGGATCTCCAAAAACTTCACCATGATAAACTGTCACAGGTACATGAACTTGGTGAAGAGGCCTAATGAAGATGATCTGTCACAGGCCTCTATACTCCCTACCAGTTGAAAATCATCTATGTGATAGACTGTCGCGTCTATTCCATGTACTAATTAAAGAGACCTCATTGTGATGATCTGTCATGGATCACCATTTGCAACTAAGAAGAGGATCGTCACTGTGATTGAATGTCACAGGCCTTCATTTCCAACTGGTGGATTGTTGCCTCTTTGCAAAACTGTAACTAGAAGGCCACTTTCTTATATCAACATATACTTTGAACACTCCAGAAAAGTAAGGTTTCTTTCGAAGGATCTACTGGTATTTGTACATTAAGATCTTGATTGTACACTACTGTAAATAGTATCAAGTTTTAAATTTCTTAAGATTTGTAAAAAGTTACTCCTAATATTGAAATCATTAAAGGCTTTTTACCTTCTTTTCCATTAGGCAACATGTATGTAAGTTAAAAAGCAACTGGTTTCATCCCCAAAATAAGTTATCATAGCCCCCTACCCAAACCCCCAACCCCTATTTTTTTTTCCCTTGAACTGTCACCTGGTGCTTGACACAAGAAGACTACAAAATCAATCAGACCTCCAACAAAGATTGACAAATTAAATAAAAGTTTAAGTTTGATACAAAATTCTTTTTCAATGTATTTTCATTATAATTACCAGTGCTGTAGTCGAGTCCTTCACAAGTTCTTTCCAGTCACAAAAAAACCCACAACGAACGACTAAGGAATGCTAGCGCAACAGTTCATTTGAACAGCTACTGATTTGTATGGAAACTGCTTGGCGGACCAGTAGGGACTTGCAGGGACTTGCTATGGACTCAACTACAGTATTGACAACTTCATGTGCAATGCCAGACTAGGTACAATCAGCTAATGTAACCAATATACATGTACATGTACACGTAGTTCTCCAGAGAGAGGATTCCAGACAATTAAAAGCAAATGTTAATCATTAAATGTTAATGTTCAAGAGACAATTAAATTATCACCTTGCACTTTGTTATTATGGTAACTTAGGGTATTATTTTTTAATTATGTGATATGATCAAGCTAAATGAGTTGTTTGTCGGAAACTTTCATTTGAGTTCAGGCCAAAGTAGGGCCAATTCATCGCATCAATTCCTCACATCTCTTGGTGTTCCGACTTCCATAGTTTTTGAACTGAAGATGGTATCAACATGCGATTTTCACATCAGTAATGCTGACATTGTGCTCTTTTCAAATCTGCAGTAAAAAAAATTGACTAGGGTCGACAAATGACTCATTTAGCTTGATCACATCACACAATTCTTTTTTTGTGTGTGAGGTAGCTTGAAATTTATTCTGAATGGAATGGTGATCCCAGACACGCTAGACAAAAAAATGAATCATTTCCCATATACCGTATATACCGGTATTATGGAATCCTGTAAGCCTAAGTGAAACCAAAATTAAACACACTCAGAAAATGGCAATTCACGTCTGAATGAAACTGCAATACTCTGCAAAACAAATAGGTTCAACCGTTCAAAGCTTTTTCTCATTGAACTTAGTTCAGTACAGAAAGTAAGACTGAATAACTATTAAATAATGCAACAAGAGATGTTCTCAAAAACGCATACATCTGTAATTTAGGGATATAACACTGTACTTGTAGGTTGAATTTGATACAGTTTGTAGTGCCCTTTGAACTTTGCCCTATGCAAATTAACGACACTCAGTCAGCCATCACGTTTTTCTGACTCGCGCGGTGTAGACGTCAAACTTTTATCATTGGAACTTTTTCGTGTTTTGTTTCCTTGCCAGAAGTTATGCAACGCACTCGGATGGATTCCCACCTGTGGCGGCCCAAGCACAAACACTAGAGTGAGTTGTTGACTTGTTGATTGTGTTAGGATTTCCAACTTCGTTGAAACAATGTGTATAGAAACTGTTATTTATGATTTTGTTTTACCTTTATGCACCATAGGCCTATTGGAGATATTTTTCTCAAGAGATGAGTCAAATAGTGATGTCATCCCAACACTACATGTAGCTAGCTTCATCAGGAAGTGCCCAGTATTGCTCTATTGCTACAACTTAGTGGTAAATTAAATATACTTTATAATGACAGTCATGTTCTGTTATGACAAATGTCATTAACACCGGCAGCGGCGGGTTTGTTTTGGTTAAATGGGTCGACGAACAGTCGTTGGATGTACTCTTGGTAAAGAAGTGTATACAGAATTTAACCCTTGAAGATGGCCAGCATGCCAAAAACACTGGAAGAAGGGGGGAAATCTGCACCAGCCATGTTGCTGGCATACTATTTTCACAAAATTACATGTTCAAGATGCTTTAAAAATTACTTAATTGCCAAACCGGAAGGAATTGTGCCCTTTGATCCTGCCTCATGCGGTGCCCGTAAATCCACATTTTTTGTTTATTCTAGAGCAAAGAGTATAGTGTTATGGCTTTAATGTAGGGCCCAGGGCCTAGGCCATGTGTTTCCCCACAGACAAAGGGAAAAGGCAATTCATACTATACATGTATGCCTTCACCTTGCTACAAACTAAGTATTGTTTCCTTCGGGCGAAAGAGATCTTCTGTCACATGTGTATTGTAATGAAATCTCGGCTTACAAGCACTAGCGTGAGCTTGTCCCTGGAAACACTGAAAGAGATGATAACTAGAAACAACACGGGTGATGTTGTTGAGGAATTGGGCATTCAGGAAATTGCAGAGGATAAATGCAGCCTTGACCGGGGTTCCTCACATTCCTCAATCATAAAAGAAATATACCTGTACATGTACTAAGGAATATTTAAAGGTACAAGAAGATGCATAATGAATTGACGGTACATTACGTTTGCGTTGATTTTGGCCGGAGCACTGAACGAATCACAACATCATTGTGTTCGGCAAAATACAGGGTATATGGGTGAGGCCCAGAACTGGTGCAGTGTGGGATGAAATGATGATGACATTGAACAATAATGAGTGGAAAGAACATTCTAGAATGCCAAGGGATACATTCGATTACGTATGCAATCTTGTACGACCGATCCTCAGAAAACTACTAGGGTAGACACACGATTTCGGCAGTCAATATCAGTCGAGAAACGTGTGGCAATTGCCCTTTGGAGACTGGCGACAAATGTAGAATTTCGGACAATTAATACTGTCTTCAGTGTAGCGAGAAGTACTGCCTGTGAAATAGTTCATGAAGTGACCAGGGCAATTGCCTCCCTTCAGCAACGGTTCCTGACATTTCCACAAGGAGATGAACTAAAGAGAGTTATACAAGGATTTGAACTTCGATGGGGCTTTCCTCAGGTGGCCGGGGCTATTGACGGAACTCACATCCCATTTTGGCACCGACAGACCATGCCAACGACTACTACAATCGAAAGGGATTTGACAGCATCATGATGCAGACGGTAGCAGACTTCAAGTACAGGTAACGTCAGGTATAATTAAATGGAAAGAACTGTAAGATCTTGTTTGATTTTTGGGGAAAAAATGTTGCAGCCTGACACCATTTTGAAAAGACATGAATGCGGGACTTAAAAACATTACCAAATTTGTTAGGAAATACTTTAAAAATTCTTGACTCTCTATAGACTTTGTACACAACCTTTTTTTTTCTGATTTTTTAATTACACCATCTTGCAATTTAGGGTTCAAAATATAACATTAAAAATTGCAAAAATAAGAAGCAACATGGAAAGATTTGGAAATTGTTACCGACTTGTAATATACTGAAGTTTTAAAAGGTGTGTTTTTGTTACGCAGTTTTCCTGATCATTTTTCGCACGTTGTTCTTTTTAGGTTCACTGATATCTGCATCGGATAGGCAGGCAGCGTGGACCCGGAACCTGGTGACATAGTGCAGGATCTGACTCACAATAGGAGCGATCCCAGGAATGGCGGTAGCACCAAGGCTAACGGGCATAACCACCATTCTATCGCCCATGAACCAATAATACCAATGGTACATGACTTGACTCACGTTCTGCCACCAATCCTACACATCATGCTAGGACTGGTGATAAGATATTAAAAGAATGTTGAAGATCTCTGTAAACAAAAAGATAGAGGGAATTCGAGTGAGGAGGATGGGGCTTTGTACAATGAGTGGCAGGAAGTTTCAATAAATGCAGCGGAGAGTTCCCCTGGGTATGAGGAGGCTGCAAGTGCACAGAAACACGAGGTTGGTGGCTTTCTCAAGAGTGAAAAGTGGAAAGAGGAATTTAGGTTCTGAAGATTCATACCCAACCTGCGAAGTCACAGCCATGAATGATGTTGTGCAGGGGGAAACTGATTGGGTACAATAGTGCAATTTATGTGGGGGAGTGGATTGTACCACACTGTGTGTGTTGGGGAAAATACCACAGACTTTAACGTCAGGTTTGAATGTCCTGTGAGTTCAGGTGATGTAGAAAATGTAAACGATGTCGTAAATAAGCAGCAGGCAATAGTACAGGAACACAAAGACATGTTGGCGAAAAAGAAACGGGACATGACAAAAGTCAACAACATAAAATACCCGGTATTTAAGAAAGTGAATGCCGAGATGGGACCACTCAAAAAGGGACTGAGAAGAGCATTGGAGGAGGAAAAAGCAAGCATACCATGTTGTAGACGTCACATACGGGCAAGATTCTGTCAGCTTGGCAAACAGCTTGATCAACACTGCGGGTGAATGGATCGTGGTCAAATTGGGAGACCTGACTCAGCAATTGGAGAATGCAGAGGCACTTTTGGATACTGGACGGCTTGATGAACTTAAACAGGTTTTATCACATAAGCCCGATTTAGTCAATCTGCCTCCATTACCTATTTTAAAAATGTATACCGATGACAAAGACGAGATGGAGGCGGATCAACCCAACACAGTAAAAACAGCTGTTGATCCACAAGAAATTTATTATGAAATTAAAGAAAATTATAAAAGGCAACAGCGAGGTAATGATAAGGTTATCCCTAGCGAACCCCAGTTGATATAGGAAGGAGTTTATCTGATTTGGAGGGGTGTATAAAATCATACACTAAAATTTATAACATGTCTGAAAATGAGGCTCTCAGAAATAGAGCTAATTTTGGACACTTGTTGGAAATATCATTTCAAACCTTTTGGCGGGATAAGAAAAGGGGGGAAGGTAATTTAATCAAACTTCAACACTTGGTTGAAACTAAATTGTAAAATTTAAAAAACTTTGGCAAAAACACTCAGAGACCTTCACAAACTCACCACGAAATACCTGCAATTACTTCAGACTTTAACGTCAGGTATGAATGTCCTGTGTGTTCAGGTGATCTAGAAAATGTAAACGATGTCGTAAATAAGCAGCAGGCAATAGTACAGGAACACAAAGACATTTTGGAGAAAAAGAAACGGGACATGACAAAAGTCAACAACATAAAATACCCGGTATTTAAGAAAGTGAATGCTGAGATGGGACCACTCAAAAAGGGACTGAGAAGAGCATTGGAGGAGGAAAAAGCAAGCATACCATGTTGTAGACGTCACATACGGGCAAGATTCCGTCAGCTTGGCAAACAGCTTGATCAACACTGCGGGTGAATGGATTGTGGTTGAAATGGGAGACCTGACTCAGCAATTGGAGAATGCAGAGGCACTTTTGGATACTGGAAGGCTTGCTGAACTTAAACAGGTTTTATCACATAAGCCCGATTTAGTCAATCTGCCTCCATTACCTATTTTAAAAATGTATACCGATGACAAAGATGAGATGGAGGCGGATCAACCCAACACAGTAAAAACGGCTGTTGATCCACAAGAAATTTATTATGAAATTAAAGAAAATTATAAAAGGCAACAGCGAGGTAATGATAAGGTTATCCCTAGCGAACCCCAGTTGATATAGGAAGGAGTTTATCCGATTTGGAGGGGTGTATAAAATCATACACTAAAATTTATAACATGTCTGAAAATGAGGCTCTCAGAAATACAGCTAATTTTGGACACTGGTTGGAAATATCATTTCAAACCTTTTGGCGGGATAAGAAAAGGGGGGAAGGTAATTTCACCAAACTTCAACACTTGGTTGAAACTAAATTGTAAAATTTAAAAAACTTTGGCAAAAACACTCAGAGACCTTCACAAACTCACCACGAAATACCTGCAATTACTTCAGACTTTAACGTCAGGTATGAATGTCCTGTGTGTTCAGGTGATGTAGAAAATGTAAACGATGTCGTAAATAAGCGGCAGGCAATAGTACACGAACACAAAGACATGTTGGCGAAAAAGAAACGGGACATGACAAAAGTCAACAACATAAAATACCCGGTATTTAAGAAAGTGAATGCTGAGATGGGACCACTCAAAAAGGGACTGAGAAGAGCATTGGAGGAGGAAAAAGCAAGCATACCATGTTGTAGACGTCACATACGGGCAAGATTCCGTCAGCTTGGCAAACAGCTTGATCAACACTGCGGGTGAATGGATCATGGTCAAATTGGGAGAGCTGACTCAGCAATTGGAGAATGCAGAGGCACTTTTGGATACTGGACGGCTTGATGAACTTAAACAGGTTTTATCACATAAGCCCGATTTAGTCAATCTGCCTCCATTACCTATTTTAAAAATGTATACCGATGACAAAGACGAGATGGAGGCCGATCAACCCAACACAGTAAAAACAGCTGTTGATCCACAAGAAATTTATTATGAAATTAAAGAAAATTATAAAAGGCAACAGCGAGGTAATGATAGGGTTATCCCTAGCGAACCCCAGTTAATATAGGAAGGAGTTTATCCGATTTGGAGGGGTGTATAAAATCATACACTAAAATTTATAACATGTCTGAAAATGAGGCTCTCAGAAATACAGCTAATTTTGGACACTGGTTGGAAATATCATTTCAAACCTTTTGGCGGGATAAAAAAAGGGGGGAAGGTAATTTCACCAAACTTCAACACTTGGTTGAAACTAAATTGTAAAATTTAAAAAACTTTGGCAAAAACACTCAGAGACCTTCACAAACTCACCACAAAATACCTGCAATTACTTCACTGCTACCTACCCTTAACTTTTGTTAGAAAAAAATAAAATGCATATTCTAACTAAGTTTTTCAAGTAGTCATCGGTCTGATCATATTACTCTCCATTTATTATTAAAAAAAAGGCTCTCTACCTTTTCAGAGGGAGAGTAGTTTCTACGCGCAAGGTCGGTTGGTCAATTCACTTCATATTTTTGCAACTCGAGGTTGAAGTAGACTTGTACGAGTCGCATTTATACAGATATTTTAACACGAGATCCGAAATGAAAAATACATCTTAAAAAGCAAGAGGCAAAGCAAGACTGAAGCAAAACAGAAGATTACTTAACCCTCTCTTCTCCTACTTCTGAACCCTTGCAGAAGAGATTTCGCACTGCTACGTTCGAAGATGTCGAGGAGGCCCTTCTCCGTTGGTTTCGTGGGACCCGAGCCAAGAATCTTCCCGTCCACGGCCCAATGCTGCGAGAGAAAGCTGATCAGCTGTCCCAGATGATGGGGTACGGAGCATTCCAAGCAAGTTCTGGATAGCTATCCCGCTTCAAGGAGCGCCACGGCATTATGCATAAGCAGATCTGTGGGGAGAGCAACAGCGTCGACCAGGTCACTGTCACGGACTGGTTGAAAGAAACACTTCCCCGCATTTTGCATGGGTTCGCACCGAGAGACATCTTCAACGCCGATGAGACTGGCCTGTTTTATCGACTCACCCCTGATAAAACTATGGCTTTCAAGGGAGAGCAATGCCATGGCGATAAGCAGAGCAAGGAGCGCATCACCGTCATGCTTTGTGCTAACATGGATGGCACAGAGAAGCTGAAACCCCTCATCGGAAAATTCAAGAAACCTCGCTGCTTCAAGAACGTGACATACCGGTATCTACCAGTCAGCTACCGTGCCAACCGCAAGGCGTGGATGGTATCTGATCTATTCACTGAGTGGGTTCGCCGTCTAGACAAGAAGTTCACCAGGCAGAAACGGAAAGTTCTTCTTTTCGTAGACAACTGCGCAGCCCATCCTAAAGTCCCCCACCTGAACTCCATCACCCTTCAGTTCATCACAGCTCCAGCCTATGGACCAAGGTGTGATAATGAACATGAAAGTTCATTACCGTCGCAAGCTGCTACAGAGTCTTCTCAATGCCTACGACGCCGGGGAAACACCTCAACCCATCAACGTCTTGCAGGCCATCAATATGGTTCACACAGCGTGGGGAGCTGTCAAGCAAGATTGTATCGCCAACTGTTTCCGTAAAGCAGGTTTCGAGCCAGTTCGAGCACCACAGCCACAAGTTCAAGATCAAAACGAAGCCCAAGATCCAGCCCACGCTCAAGACCAAGATCCAGCCCAAGACCAAGATCGCCCAGATAATATCTGGGAACGTCTGGCTCTCCACATGCACCTACCCAACACTTTCCAAGAGTACGCAACTGCTGATACAGATCTTCAGGTGACAGACGAGCCAAGTGATGAGGAGATTGCGGCGGAGATAACAGCAGAGAGAGCAGGCGATGGTCCAGATGACGACGAGGAGAAGGCGGCGGCGGAAGCAGAGGAGGTCCAGAAAGAACTAACTGTCCGGCAGTGCATCAACATGATGACTCAAGTGCAACACTTCCTTTGCACTCGGGCCAACATGACAGACGAGGTTTACCACAACGCAGCTGGTATCATGGACTACCTGTCTGAGGAGCAGCTTGGGATGAGCACCCAGAGGAGAATCACCGACTTTTTCCAGTAGAAAAGAACACAGCATTCTAAAACAAACGGCTCTTTTCAGAGCCACCACAACTTCCAAAAAGAGATAATTCAGTCTGTTTAAAACATACTGTGGTCCCCACCCCCAAAAAAGGTTCATCCGAGGAATAAAAAAAAAAAAAAATTCTTTAAACAAATAAAGAACCCCCTCAGGCCCCGCCGAAAAAAAACAATCCCAATGAAAACAGCTAGGTTTCCAAGAACTTCAAATGCCCCACCACATGTACAAATGATAATCCGAAAGTACTGCTTTTGTTTTTTTATTATTATTAACTTAAAAGAATCCCTCCAGAGAAACAATAATCACCAATCGCTGCGAAAAGTCAAAGTTCAATTACACATGGAGACACTTAAACCCGGAAGTAATATTAGCGCCCTCTCTTGCCCGATTCCAGCAAATGCAAAACGAAAGCAAAATGTCACTTGGCACGAATGTGCACTGTAGTTAATGATGCCTTTTCTCCGGATTCAGGTCCTCAAATATTAAACAATGTTCCCTTAAAGGCATTTTATTTTTCATTTATTCATCACCATTAGTTAAATATTTAATATACATTAATAACAGACGTACATGTACATACCAACAAACGACTATCCTTTTCATGTCTTCGGACGTGTGTTGCACGATTAAAACACGCGCGCACATGTACCGTACCTTGTGAACAACGAATGAGGAAAACTGCGCTCCGGTTTTAGCGAGGTTCCGGCTATAACGACAGTATTGTGAAAGTCCATCGGACCTCGTTATAACGGGAGTCGACTGTACATGTAAGTTTGGGCCATGAGGCCTTATATGGACACTGGGTACCTGACGAGAAAAGAAAGAACATTGCACCATAGGCTACGCCTGGCTCTCGTGATGACTAAAAATGCCTACAAATTGTAGACTGAAAGGAAGATCTTCTTAAAAAGCTCACTATTAGGTTGACACAAACTGCAGAATCTTATGACTGCCTGCTGTGTTCTGCACAACTTGTATGTGACTGCAGGTGAAGGTTTCAACAAGAACTTATTGCCAGGTGCTGTAACTGAGTGGAAGATACGCCCATTTTTGTTGTTGAAAGTAAATTGTTTCTCGCCCGATCAAGCAAACTCAGAAAAGGGTTTTTGGGACGTATGAGATTTGAATTAATTTATTTTTACATGTGTACATATAAATGCAGCTATAATAAAGACGCACTCGGTAGCTAAGGGAAATCTCTCAATGCTCTAGTTGTCGCCACAAACAAAGACAAGGACAGTGATCATGCAGTTGCACTGGCAGACTGAGACAGCACATACTGTACAGGAACTATACCACCACAATTTGCATCCGAAGCTGAATGGCTCTGTACTGATCAGAAACTTTAACAAGGGCAGATCATGTTTCATTCTCAAAAGCTCATCCACTGTTAAGAAGGCTGCTGATACCGTACATGTACCATGTACCTGTCCCAAAAGCAGTAGGGATACTCGCTTATATTAAGTCATTCAAATCTGTGGCAACATTGATCATCTTCAGTGACGTCCTTCTGCACCTGACAAGATTTACTCTGATTTTGTTTCTGCATATAAAGCAGAGGGCACTACTGTGCATCCATCCCATTTGTATATGTTTTAAACTTCTTAAATTAGGGCTTTTTTTCTCTCTTCAAGAAAGCTGATGTTTACTTTGCTCTGGTAGACAGTGTCACACGATGTTTATTGTCACTCTTTACCAGCATGGAAGATGAAACAGCTGAAGATGACCCCAAAGCAGTAGGAATATTAGCTTTTATGAAGTTCTTCAAATTTGAGGAAACATTGATAATGATCAGTGATGTCCTTCCGAATTCCACACCCGACAAGACTTTCTCTGATATTTTTCAGTTAAGAACCTACCTGCATAATTCCGCATATAAAACTGAGTGCACGGTGCATCCATCCTGTACGTATGTTCACTTTGCTCAAGTAGATACATTTGTGCACGCCACCATCAGTGCAATTCAACTACTGATGGACAATTCGGGTGAGCACATGACAAGTTTGCCAAAACTAATGGAATCCTTTGCTTGGCAGAATCCAATGTGAAAATGCCTGACATGGGATAGAGATATTCACCTGTGAGGAAAATTAAGGTTTGGTTTGCACTGGTTAATGACAACATGGCCTTTCCATTTCATTTAACCAAGTCAGTTACTCCATCCATACATTTGTACATCAAAGGAAACAAGAGAGGAAAAGAAATTACAAGATACATACCGGTACCGGTACATGAACATGTAATGTAAAAAGAAAATATTTTAAAAAGGCCAAAGAAAAAAAAATTGGTTGCTCTATTTGAAAAAAAATAGTCCGCTCGGGATCATTACCTAGTGGAGAGGTTAAAAACCAATTTTGCCAAAAATAAATTCATCAGATGCAGAGTGCATAATTTGTAAAGCAAGCAAAGGATCTGCCATTTGTAAAATTGCACCACATTGGGGAACACTCGGCTGATTTTGTGCCCAATTACTGGATACTACCATTTTTGACCTTTGGACATGTTGGACAAAATATCAAGACACAACAATTGCTAAAGGTTTGACAGAAAGCTTTTAGGAATTTCTTTCAATGTTACTACAAAAGGTGCTGTGTTACTAGACAAAAGGATCCTAAATATATTTGACAAATTGTAGGACCGAGGGTTGCCGAGGCTTAAAATCGACACAAGCAAGAATCCTGCCCATTTCCCAAGTTTTCTGGGGTTTCGCTGAACATGTTGGTAATCAGATACATGATTGTTTGCCATGGCTGTGGTATTTCCAGCCATATTATAGCATATCCTGTTCATCACCAGATCACAGCAGCCATGAATCCTGAACTATCAAGTTTCCCCATCACATCACAGCTCGCATTGCCCAAGTCAACATGAGTCTTTATAACTTAAAAGTCAATGCAAGTGTTTCTCCTAATAAAGTATGCACTTGACCTGGTTTGTGGTTGTATTGCAGTTGTATTGTTCAATACAATGCAACTGAATAATGCACCATACACTTAAAACTGTAGTTGCCTGAAGAGATATCTGTAAAGAAGAAAAATATTCCCAGCAATAATAATAAATCTAAAGGGTAAAAAGCCTTTCCAAGTCAAATGTAGCCCCATAAATGTGGCCAATTTACTGGAATACATGTACCTCCGTAAATACAGGCTGCCACACTTGGATCATGTACCCGAACTCTGTCAATATCTTATTTTCACAAATTGAGTTTGTTTGTACTTAGTAGTTTATTTACGCTTTAGAACACACTCACCCTCTTTATAGCGATAGAAAATTAGTCCCCCCCCCCCCTTTAGACGTCTGTTTTTCGTGTAGTTTCATTTTGGAGTTTTTATGTGCTAACATATGCAAACGAACCTGGAAGTTACACCAAACATAGACAAAGGGGGGACTAAAAACTTCACAAAGTTCTTCATGTCCCGGTACATGATCCAAGTGTGGCCTTTTACGGGGGCAGTCTAGTAAATTGGCCATATTGATGGGGCTAAGTCAAATGCAGATTTTCCTTGAAGGTACAAATGTACACGTTCATGTAGCATAGGAAAAATGTACAGTGAAGATCAATATTGAAACAATTGCTCAAAAAGCGGAAAAAAGAGTGAACTTGAACATTGTCAGGTATAACTGAGAATGAAGAAGACAAAGGGAGAAAAGGACCGTCGGAAATATTGGGAACTGAAGCGTAAAATGAAGAAATCTTTCAGAATTTGATGGCGAAAAGTATGTCAAATGCTGTAAATAAGTTGACAGAGAAAACAAAAACACCTTACCTTAGTTAAAGCAAAGAAAGGAAACACAGAACACATTGAGGTACACGTGTCAAACCTAGACAGAGGCATGGGCTGGAGATATCAGAACCGGAACTGGTGAGGCACAGGAACTGGACAGGCACAGGAACTGGATAGGCACAGAAACTTGAGAGTGATGGGAACTGGCGACGACAGGAACCAATTGAAGTAATAGAAACTTGGATACAGCAACATGAAGCAATGACTGTTCTTCACGTGATCCTGATCTGTTACACAAAAGTATAATAATCATTCATTAAAATAATAATGTCCTACAACACTATGAAACATATATATACAGGGTGTCTCGAAAAAAGGTAACCCACGAACTTGAAAGGGTTACTATGGCCAGATAATGATAATGAGTAGACTGGATCACGTTTGTAAACACATGTGCATTTCAAACGATAATAGGGAGTCGGGAACTAGCGCAGCTTTTATGGCGGATACCAGTTCAAGCTGGTTCCCGATTCCCTTTTACAGTTTGAAATGCATATGCATGTGTTTACAAACGTGACTCATTATCATAATCGCGCTCGGTAACGGAATCGCACTCGGGATACGGGGACCATCGAATGTACACTGGGCATGAAGAAGAAATCGCGTTGTTCAAACATTCACGATCGGAAATTTAACGTGTTCAAGATCGCGAGGGGAGCTCTCCGAAATGAACAGAAAATTTCACTTTTTTTCCGGATCGTAAGTAAACTTCAGTACAACCATCTTAATCATCGATGTCTACTTGTACCTCAGGTGGCATATCTAGTAATTTGGAGGCCGTTTTGAAGGTGAAATTTGATGGGTTTTTTTTAAATGTTGGTTTTTGGGACGGTGTTGTCCAGCTCGCGGTATTAGCTTGGACCATGGAGCTATAGCCTACTATCGCCAGACCATGTCCAATGTTAAAAAAGGCGATAAGTTGGGTCCAAGTTACTCGGACTAGCCTAAGGCCTAGTTTTCAAATTTATCTGCCAAAAAAATTACAAAAACTTAGGTCTACCTTCATTCAATTGTAAGATGTCTAATATACTGATCTACATCATTAGTCATGTTAGTGTACTGTACTGTGACTGTGGGACCGAGGAGGAATAAGAACATGTTCTTCCTATTCCTCCATGGTGGGACTTGGCAGTAGCACAGAGTCCCACATTTGTCCCACGTACGTTTCAGACTTTAGGCTGAACTGGAGCACAGGGTGTAGCAGGAAGTTGTACATGTACTTCCGATTTGGCTGAGCATGCATGATGCATGTGCCAAACAAAGCGACGAATACAATGTACTACAGGTCGTATACATACACGATACGTTGTACAACGGCACGCAGCATTTACACAGGCACACAACCAGTGGCTAGCTTTGTGTTCTTCCTCGCCGTAGGCGTATCATAATCCTGCCGTGTAGTGGCACGTAACTGCCGATCTACGAACAACACATATCTACGAGTGTGCATGCCTGTTGCGGATGAACCAGAAATATAATACTCTTTGCACAATTTCAGGTTCCACATAGGTCCGGAGTTTACAAGCTTTTTTTGCAACGTCATGAACGTGAACGTACGTGGCCGGCCGGCCGGCTGCACGCCCATCTTGTTTAACAGCATGAACAGCGCCACCACTCGACCAAGAGCCTCAGCCTTTTACCAGAAGCCGTTACATGCACAGATTGACAAACTTGTCTGCAGTAGTTGGTCGTAGTTCCACAGCTTCAACAAAACACATCACAAATCTTGATACATAAATACTTGACAAATCAATTCCCTTAGCTGTTAAACAACGTTCATCAAGGCCAACTCAAAAAATGCGGCTTTTTTATTGTGTCCACCGTGACTGATGTTTGACTGCCGCTATGAGCACAAGGCCAAATAAAACTGACATCTGAATAACCGTCTGTTTCTCGACCACTGGAGTGTATTTTGATTTAAACATAAAATACATAAGTAAAAGTTCTACAGACGAAATATGACAATAAAAAGAGTATAAAATGAAATCGTTAATCAAGCAAATAAATAAAAGAGTATTATAAAAAAAATAAAAAAAATAAGCGTGAGAGACTGGATCTTGAGCGAACATAACGTCACGCAATGCACTCAGGTATGGGCAACGTGTCCCAGAATCTATAGGGAAAGCTAGGATAAACCTCCAGAATTTGAGACAGTTAGTTCTGCTATACATGTATTGATGTCTAAACACAAGGGAGTCATTTTTCCTAGAATTTGGTACTGGAAGTGAAGATGAATGTATGATGTTCAATCTGTAAATA
The DNA here is from genome assembly GCA_029964075.1 of Patiria pectinifera. Classification (NCBI taxonomy): domain Eukaryota; kingdom Metazoa; phylum Echinodermata; class Asteroidea; order Valvatida; family Asterinidae; genus Patiria; species Patiria pectinifera. The sequence goes on from CM057135.1 coordinate 42,098,301, forward strand.
CATTTGGCAATGAAGCTGGATGTCAGACATTCAGGTCGGTCGGGAAGGGGTAAGTGAAGTTCAGAGAGACGTTATATATGAGTAAGCACGATCTTTATATAGTGAAACGTCTTTTTATGGCTTCAATGCTCTCGATATGGTTTTTCTGATGGGGAAGCCAAACGGGAGCACCATACTAGAGAACTGGCCTGCAGATACAAAGAGAACAGGATAACTTCACGGAGATTTCTGGATTTTTAGGAATGACTGTACGGCTGATGAAACCAGATAAACGAGAAAATTTCGAGCGAACCATTTGAATGTGTTTGGACCAAGGTAAATCCTTCGATAAGATAACACCAAGGTACTTATATGACTCTACAACTTCTAAGGGTTCTGCATCTTGGAGACGGTAAAAAGTCGGGATGACTTTCCTGGATCGTGTGACATGCATGTCTTTACATATTTGAAGGTTGAGTGGCATAACGTTCTGTTCACGTCGCACCATGTGGAAAGAGTGTTAAGATCATCTTGTAAAATGAAACTCGTCTGTAAAAACCAGTCGTCTGCACATCTAATAAGTCGGCACAAAACAGTATCGTCTGCATACTGAGGAAGCGGAGATTTGATTATGTTCGGCAGTTCGGCAGCCCGGCAGTATACAAATTCAAGTGACTAAAACTGGTCCAATGACAGAGCCCTAGGAACCCAGTCGGATTCAGCACCTGAAAAGAGAACACGTCGCATCCAATAGTAAAGGTAACTACAGGCGCCAAAGAGCAACTTGTCTTTGTTTTAGGGCAGGAGTACTTGCACCCAAATTATTTCACATTGCTGGAAATACGCACGACGGTGTATGTGAGCGCCTTAGGAGAGAACATTACGTGCAAACAAAAATGTCCAGAAGGATCAGTGATGCCGTAGTATAGTAATACAGGGTGAGCCAAAAAAAAAAGCGGAACCCAAATCCCTAACAATAAATTTTATATTAAAAAAAAAATATGTAGCATCAAAAATAATAATGACTGGAAAGGCAATTTCATGAGCTACTTTTAGATGGAAAAAACTGCTGAAATTGCTCCATCTGTTTAAAGAGTATCACCATTTAAACGCAATGGTGATATTGAAATTGGCTTTCCAGTCATTATTATTGTTGGTGCTACATATTTTATTTAAATGTGAAATATATTTTTGGGGGGTTTGGGTTCCGCTTTCTTTGACTCACCCTGTACAAGACAGGAAAATTCTCAGCAATTTCCACGTCTGAGAGGTTGATAGACGCTTGGTAGGCAGAGCAAAACGTTCTCAGATGCTCACTCCCCATGCTTCAGGAATCAATCAGGGAGTGAGCATCTCGGGGAGTGGGCATCTGGAAACCTGCAGAGAGAAGACAATGCGAATAAATTATAGTTTTAGAGGTGGGGGGAAAGGCCCAGAGGACCATTCTGAGGAAACCCACGGAGTCAGGTAGGGACTGAAAACTCAATGCACATATTGGCCCGGGCGGGATTCGAGCCTGGGTCACAGCGGTGGAAGACGGGGAAAGTACAGCTACGCCAACCTGACTCCCCATTGTTTGTGACTCTGAAACCAAACTTGCACATATATATAGCGGGGGTTGATAATTGGGATGAAAATCAAAATTTTGGAATATGATTGCGCCCACTTCATTGGGTCATTTTGGGGATATTTTGTATAGGAAGTGGGTATCTAGCACGAAAAAAAAAACAACCACACCCCACCCAAAAAACTAAATATGCACTGCATGCACAGTGGACAGTGAGTATTATTGCGAAATGAATGCCTCCCCCCCCCCCCCATTTTAATCGCTTTGACATAGTTTATATTGAACACATCACTGAAGTCAGTACGACTTTCATAGATGAGCACATAACTGACAATTTAATATATTAAGAACATTATTAATGCACTAATATCACTAAATATCACAGACAGTCGGGGCATACATGTAGAAACACATGTAAATGATTGTATTCAACTGATACAGTCCTAGGGGTCTTTCCACGCAAACGGTAACAAAAGTGTGACATTAGAGGGAACCATAGACAGAGGTCGATACATGAAGTACTCTGTCATGATTTTTCCTCTTTCTACATCCCATGTCCTAGTTAGAACATTGTCCACCAACAAGTTTGATAAATTTCTCAGGATTCCAGAAATTACAGAGGACTATCTTCAAGATTTAACGTTCATAACATGGACAGACATTTCATTTTGTAGTGTTGTGAAGCAGTAAATGAAATGCATGAATTATCCCAGATTTGTTCCTAAAGTAAAGCTAGCCATTGAGGGATTGCCACTGGCCAATCTTACATTAAACCTGTACCGGTAGGTATTTTTGAACTACAGGGATGTACATCTTCAAGACTTCATACATTTTCATAACACTGAACAGAAATTTATCACAAATTTGTGTCCTTGTTATGAACATGTATCAAGTCGCATCTCAATTTCATCAATAAAATAGGTTGCTTTAGTGTTGACTGATACCAATTCTACATTGAATAATGGAACAAGAGCTGGATTAATCATAAGAATGAAAGTAGTATGATTCAAGAATGTCCATCCATGTCCGTCTTTTCATCTTAAAGATGGCATAGTAATTCCATATATATCCATTGAATCAGCTTACTTATTTGTCAGTGCAATCACGAATAATACAGGAATGTTTATAAAAAAAATCCAAAAACTTGCAAAAGACCTGCTTTGAAATCCACCTCCCATGTCTCACTAATCGCTTCTCAAAAGTGGGGGGACATACCTTGATCAGAATGCGATCGCAAAGTGCGAAGCCCTGACGGTGTGGGGTCCGGGATACTTTTTGAATTCTAGACGATCTGTGTTGCGATCTTAGGCATTTTTGACAATTTAAACCAATTTTTGTGAGCAAAAGATCATCTTTTAAACATTATTTGTTCGAGTTTGAAGTCATTGAATCAGCCTTTCTGAGCTTACTTTCTGAGCCTTTCTGAGGCTACAATTTTCATACGGGGACGAAAAAAGTACCATGTATAGGTAGGGGGGACATATGATATCCCCCACCCACTTTAACAATTGTTGGGGGGGGGCCTCTGAAATAATACGTCTTTATTCATCATTACTACAACATGACTAGTCAGGGTATGATCAGCAGAATACTCAAATAGCCAGAAAAAAAGGCTATTTTTGGGGTTAATTTTGAATTTCAAGAGGTGGGGGGGGGGGGTATTTAAGAGTTACAGCATTAGTTTTGGTGTCAAAAGTTTTGTATTGATGGTGTTAACCATTTCCCAGATGGGCGTCTTCATATTTTGACATTGGACTTTACCACCCCCCTCTAATATATATAGTTTTTGTTCTTCTTCGTTGATAAAGTTGAGCAAATTAGATTGAAGGTTCCACCTGAAACTTTATCATTATATTATATCATAGACTCTGATGCAGGGGCGGCCACGCGGCAGGAAGCGGCGGCACCAGGTGGGGGGGGGGGGGGGCTTTTGCACACCCCATATTTTCTCATGCCCAAAAATTAAAGTGCCCCCTCGCGGTTATAAAACTTTTGCCTCCCTCGAGATGAAAACACAACTGCCCCATAAAGCGCACATGATGATCGCGCTTCAAATAAAATTGTCTCCTCTCTTGAACATGTAATGCAAAACTGCCCCTAAAAACGCAAATACCCTCTCGCATTAACAAGATTATGCACCTTCTCCAGATAGAAAACTACTGCTCGAAAGTACGAAATTGTGCCCTTAGGCTCAAAATGGAAATCGGGCCATCAAAGAACAAAAGTGCTCCTCTCGCGATAACTTCTCGGGATGTGAAACTGCCCCTCAAGAGCTCAATTTGATTATAGTGCCCCGCAACATTAAAATCCCCCCCCCTCGCATGGAAACGAAACTGGCCTTTAAACATAGTTCTCCTCACGCGAATAACATGGTCATATCACGGAGCTGGCCATCAAAAGCAACTACATGTAGTGCCCCTCTCGCGATGGAAAGAAAATATAGTCGCTTTACATATTCACGGCAGACTTCAGAGAGGTACTGCCGGGGGCGGAGGGTGTATGGTGTGCCGATGGCACAAGGGCGGTTCGGGGGGGGGGGGGCAACGGGGCCATGCCTCCCCAGAAAAAGGTCACGAAAAGGCAGCCACTACATGTACGTACACACCACCAGCTTTTCCTGAAAAAAAAAATGGCCCAGGGCTAGGGGCGGCGGAACGCTTTTCAATCTGAGGGTGGGGGCACCAAAAAGGGGCACATATCCAGAATAAGGGGTATCTCTCGTCGAAGTGAAAGTAAAGTCCTTCGGCCTCCATAATGGCGGATCCAGAACACAATTTGTTTCGGCGGGGGAGGGGATTTGGTCCCCGAAAAGTGGGTCCACAAATTCACGGCGTGGGTTTCGGGGCCCACCTAGTAGGAGCCCGAAAATGGACTCTTGATGCTCTGTGTGGTGCGATCTAAGGCAATGTTAACCTTTTTACAGAAAAGATGCATGTGGTGTAGTGGCTGCCTATTTTGTAACTTTTTCGCCTGGGGGATGGCCCCGTTGCCCCGGATCTGCCCTTGGGCCTTCGGCACACCACACAATGCACCCTCCGCCCCTCTGGGTCTGCCCATGCATAAAGAGATACCATTTGTTTTTATCGCGAGATGGGCACTGCTGCTTTTGATGGCCAGCTCAGTGACCATGTTATTCGCATGATGAGGAGGGGCACCATTATTTTTAAAGGCCAGTTTTCCATGCGAGGGGCACAATTGTGGAAAGCCTCAAAGCTTCTAATATGGGCTCTGTAAATGGTCCAGGCCTCACAGCCATACAGCAGGGTGGAATACAGATGGCCTTATAGACGGCGACCTTAGTGGAGATGGAGATGTCCCGGTTGAAAAACACACGGTGTGACAGCCAGCCAAAGGCTCTGGAGGCTTTCCGTATCCTATTTTGGACCTCCTCGTCGACATTGCAGGACATACTTAGGATGCTGCCCAGGTAGACGAAGCTATGAACTTGACTGATGATCTCCATCCCAACATGAAAGGGCAAATCAGAAGGCTGGTCATCGTAGGATACGCTGGTGGAGTACTTCTGTCTTCCTGGCGTTGATGACGAGTCCGGCGCTGGTGTAGGTGTCGGCCAGGGTGTCGAGGATCCTTTGGAAGCCCGCTGCCGAATGGCTGACAAAGGCGGCGTCATCAGCATACTGCAGATCGAAGATAGTCTTATTCCTGGTCTTAGTCTTGGCTTGCAGTCGTCGCAAATCGAAGAAGCTGTCATCGAGTCGATACCGAAATTTTATGCCGTCATCCAGATGGAGCTGGTGTCTGGAAAGAAGAGACACAGCCACTAGGTATATGTTGAAGAGGGCCGGCGCAAGGACACAGCCCTGCTTCATTCCAGCTTTGACCTCAAAGGGCTCAGACTCCAGGCTTCCAACCAGGCGCGGTTCTAGAACCAATATTTGTGGGGGGGGGGGGGGGTAGCACGGTGGATCAAGATTTTTTTCAGGGAGGCGTGCTGAAATGTAGACCGGTTAATCAATAGGTGGGGGGGGGGGCTCATGCCATATTTTCAATGGGGAGTGCCAATAAAATCCTAAAATCATTCACACTATATTAACTACAAATGCACCCTTGAACTGCTGAAGGATCCTGACAAACTTTGGGGGACAGCCACACTTGGGGAGGATAGTCCAGAGAAGGCTCCTGTTGATGGTGTCATAGGCGGCATAGAATTCGCGGTGTTGCTCCCTGCACTTGCCTTGCAGCTCACAAGCCACGAATAACATATCTGTGGTGATGTCCTTACGGAAGCCACACTGTGATTCAGGGAGGACAACGTTGGAGACAGAGGAAAGGAGACGGGAGAGCATAACCAGGGCCAGAATCTTCCCAGCGACAGCCAGAAGAGAGATGCCGCGGTAGTTCCCACAGTTGGACTTGTCCCCCGCTCCTGGGGACAAGTCCCCAGGGATTAAGTATTTATGAAATACATGTTTATATAAATATTAATTAATGTTTGTTGTATGTTTCACTGACTGATGAGTTTTACTTTGCTTAACATCATTAATAATTCGCAATCTACCCACAGGTCCCAATTCGTCGTCGTGTCGTGTCGTGTCGCTGCACTTTTCCTAGCCACTGCATGACACAGGTTCTGGCACACGGGTTGAGGTCCTTGAGATCCTCTGGTTTGTAGGGCTTTGGTAGGAGGGGGCAATTTAGGAGGTGCTCCATAGTTTGGGGTGCCTCCCCGCAGTCATAAATCCATCATGATTGTTCCCCCACTTCTGCATGAGGGCTTTACACCGTCCAGTATGGAAATCTCCATAAGCTGGATGTTAAGGACTTCTATGTTGTGAAGGTCAGATATCGTGGACTTGTCAACAGTTACTACACTGCGGACAAAGATTGCACTTCCATACTTACCGTGTGGTCTTTCAGTTACAAGAGTCATACCCGGGATCCTTGGGCGGATACTTGCAAATCCTCGATGTGATTTATTTCTTCAACAAATATCAGCCAAAAGATGTTGCTTGGCTGCTATGTTGGCTGAAATGACTGTCAATATATGCCGGTCTTAAGGACTCTGGCTTGTGACATTGTGGCACTCAAGCATCTTGGGTTGGTTTGGACATGTTCAAGTTCAAGTGAGTAGTAAGTGTAGGTGTAGCGCGGTAGAAGGATTTGCAGGTGTAAACCTGACAGGGACCGCGACGAGAACGCTCCTTCTTTGCCCCCCCCCCCCCCTTTGGCATCGAAGTCCAAAGTTGAAACCAGTTTTAAACTGTTTTCATGGGATAAATAAACAAGTGCAGAACCTCATGCTTATTGCTGCATAAATTAATCGAATTTTACTTGTGATTGAATACATCCATATCTGCCTTCAATCTTTTTATAGGTTATGGCTAAAAGGGCCGGGTTATTTTGACGATCTCTCAGCCGGGAGGAGGGGGGTATTCCCCCCTTAAGATCTCGGCCATCGAGTGACGAAAATTTTTGATTCTCGGTACATGCATAGAACAACTTATCATAAATATACCCAGGAAATTTCATGTCTGTAGATCGAAGGGTTTTGGAATTATGGCTAATGAATTAATTATTCATATGCACGAATGGTAATACACTATGTATATATATGGGGAAATTAAATTTCGTCCAAGGCTCGAGGCTAAAAAGTCAGAACAGCTCGGGTCGCTATTTTGTTTGTTGAGGCTATCGCGGAAAAAGTTGGGGGGGGGGGATTCCGCCCCCGGCCCCATTAAAGTTAAGCCTACATTTTTTTTTCTTTTGGGCAGGAACCCTGAGACAATCAAACATTGTATTTTCTTGTACTATTGTTTACATCATGGCTTCAAGTTCGTTTTGGTTGGGCATATTCACCGTGATGTACAAAGGAAAGTCCGCTTTAAGATTTGAGACTAATTAACTCTCATTAAGATTATGGACTTAAAAACTCCAACTCAAAAGAAACACTTCAGATGTGAACTTCTTGGGTTCAAGAGTTCCTTAAATGTTATTTTTTACAGGCAACAAAACAAAAATGATTTGAACGCTATAGTTTTGTTTGACTTCTGGAATTTTTTTCTCAGAAATATTCCTGCAGAAAATCAGATTTTAATTATAGCAAGGTGCCCCCCCAAGAAAAATCCCATGTGTGCGTAGTGCGCGTATTCCAGCTTTCTAATTGGTTCACCTATTAAAATTCTAACTTTGAACCTGTCATTTTTGCAATTGAAAAAAGAAAGAAAAAAAAGACTATACCACATGCACACTGACCCGGCCGGATCGTTGGATGCGCTTGGTCAAGAGGTGGCGCTATTGAAAGTTAGACGTAAACAAAATTCGTGCAAACTCAGCAAACTCGGAAACAAGTTGTATGGCAGTCCTCACTACTGTTTGTGTTCTGAACTTGAGTCAGAAAACATGCAGACAGTTTATTGTGCTTATGAATGACATTCTGGCCCGTATTTTTGTCAAAATAATTGGCAGTGTCACTTTTGACTCCACAAGTTTGCACGCGGACATTCTCACGTCATCACATCAGGTCATGCACGTGGTCGTGGAGCTCGAGCACGGAGCTGTCATGCGTTCTCGGAGGAAACGAACTGCACTGCACACGTGCTTCGTGTAGATGCACTGGTGCGCACTAGCATAAGACGGCCGCGGCATTTTGGCTGACGGTTGACTACTGGGCTATCGTTCTTCATGTGAAGTCTGGACCGTGGGTGGGGCAATCAAATTTCCAAAAGTATTTGCTTCATATTGAAAATCTCCAAAACTGAAGGTATAATTTGCAGAAGTATTTGTCACTTAATGTCATGAATGTCGTGAATGTAGATTCCATCATGGACATGATGGAGGAATGATTATACTATATCGTGTAGGCCTAGCCGTTTTACCATGTTTACTGGACATGCTGGACTACTTGAAAGGCCACACTTGGAATGGAACATGCACTGGAAGTGAGCTTCCTCCATGGTTTGCACATGTTTTTTTTGAGTATCTAAATTCAAAATTACTGTATCTAAATTCAAACAAGAAATTACACGAAAAATAGACGTCCGAAAGGGGGGGGGGGGTTGACTTCTTTTCTGAATTTCTGACATCCCATCTTCTTACACAGTACTTGCAGGCCAGCAGGCTAGACATGTGCAACGTTTTTTTTTTAACTTCTTTTTTTTTTTCAAGGAACTTTTATGATTGTTGTTTTGTTTGAGGAAATTTTATAACATTTGCAGCATTTATAATGTATTTTGTGTAATAATAGATGATTTAGCAGATTTTTGTTAAATCTAGCAGATTTTTGAAGTGCATCTGGCAGTGTTTTGTCATTACATGTACAGTTGTACATGTACACGTACCTTACGGTCCCCCTGATTTCTGCCAGGCTGGGTCTTCAGGTCATAGCCAGGCAGTTGCATGTTGCCACACGTGCTCAGTGCACAGGTTTCACAGCAACTTCATGTTTTGCATTATACTTACATGTAGCTACGGTAGTTCAGTTGCTACCACAAACCTTCCAGACTGGGAGTAGGTCTAGTGCAGAAAAACATGCCAGAACCAATGCAGGCCAACTTATAACTCAATGTTACAACCTGACGCCACTTTTGTCTTTATAATTATTTTGATAAGGCAAAAAAAAAAAAATTCTCCGGTTTCTGGTATGCGTGCGCATCGCCGTAGCCATGCGCGTCGGCAAAATGAAAAGGTTTTTTTTCAATGAAAGATGATGTCTCAAAACCGCCAAACTCACTGGTTTGACTGGAATCCTGCTGCTGCACAATTTTAACGTGTTTTTAGATGGGGTTATGATCGAGAATAAGCTTTATGTGGCCTCTCTGGACTCCCATATATTTGCACTAAGTTTAGTCGGGCACCATTTGCAGTCATCAGCCAACATTTGAAGCAAAAAAGTCAGGTAAAAAAAAAAAAGCCGCGTCCCGCACCACTTTTTGGGCAAGCTCCATACCAGAAACCGGAGACTTTTGTTTTTGGCCTAAAGGTTAGTTGTCGTTGTTTCAAAAAAGTTGAAAAGACATGAATCTGGGACAGAGAAACATTTCTAGTTAATGGTCCCAGCTCAACTTGGTCTTAAGTCAACTCGGTCCCAGGTCATTCATTCTAATCTGGTGGCTGACTGTGGAGCAATGTGTAGAAAAAAGGACTAGAAACCAGACTTGTATTCAAGTCGCCGAACATTGAGTCTGAGTCACCTCTCCCAAGCCTGAGTCACTAGTCATGTACAGGTTGGTCGAGTCCGAGTCATGAGCCACCTCTGATGCATGTGGGTCACTCCATGAAGTTGAGGAACAGGCCATAATTTTCTGAGGTGTGATTATAAAACATTTTTTTCTTTGTTATGGAATGGTTATTTCTAAAACAAATGTCATTTGACGATAAGGGTATAAGATAAGCTTTTAAATGATGCCGCGCTCGATGATATTCAACAATAACTTTCATGCCCAAATTCTGTACATGTTATGGCGTCCGGCATAACAAATAAGGAAAATGTGTGACAAAGAAACCTATAAAAATAACTCATTTTGAAAAGAAAACAAGTGGACTGGAGTTGAGGTTTTACACACATTTTCAAGAAAAGTGGAATTTTTGTCATTTTCAAGAAAAGTGGTATTTTTGTATACATTTCCAAAGGTGGTCGGCCGACAACTTTGGGAAAACCGAACTACTGCGCTAAATTTACCATTTTTTCTGACCAAAGTTTGTTTGCTATTGGTTACATGTTCATGAACGGGTGCAGGCCAACTAGACTGGTTCCCTCACCTTACAATTTTCCGGCATCTGTAAACTAATACATTTAATCTTTAGTGGAGTTAGGGAACCAGACTACTTGAACGTTTTTGTTTTTCTTGATTTTTCCAGCATTTTCGAACACAAAACTACATACATGTCAGTGTAACAATAGGCCTATTTGATCTATTATACTAACCCCTCAAATAATTCATTTCTGAAAATGACAGCAAAACCCGATTAATGTACATTCCCTTTAAATTGGGTTGTGAATGTAACATATGGTGTCCCTTGTTTCATCCACAACTGAAGCTTGTGCAAAGTTTTCTTTTTGCAGCAATTTAGGTCAGATTGACCCCAATATTTCATGATCAAACTGGTATTTGTAAAATAATGTGATCGTAGTCTGTGCAAATAAATGTTTTGGCCAAATATGAAGAAAATCTTATGCCTGTGGGTACATGGTGTCCCGTGTCACATCCACAATCGGTTGACATGGTCATGCCTAAGGCCAAAAATATTATAATAGTTCTGCTTCAGGTTCCCCTACCTACCCTACCGTATTCTGAGAGCCCCTACCCTAATTTTTTTTATGGGAAAATGAAAAAAAAACACCCAAAACCATCAATTTCTACCTTTTACCCTTGACTACATGCAGATGCCTCCATATGATCGTACACAAAAAAAATTGGCCAAAAAAAAAAAATTCCTAACTACCTACCCTATTTTCAAATGCCATGTTATCGGAAGCAGAACTATTTTTTTGGTTGGCCTAAACTAAGTATGAAAATCATGACCTGCAATCTGCAATTGCCCTTAAAACAGAGATTTGGGGACAACATTTCTAAACACAAACAACATTTAGTTCCATTCATATCGAGGTGAAGAATACCGCATTGTGATTAAGTATTAATTATGAACAAAACAAGGTTTGGATGTAACAGGACTTGGCTTCCGGTTACATCCACAACTTCTCCATGGTCATTGTGTACAAATTTACCAACTTTCCAAAATCACGTGACTTAAATTTGAATGAATTGTTAAACCACTATGTATGGGCTATCAAAACTGCACCAACAAAACTTGTACTAGCAATTTGAAAATTTGACCCCAATGACACACTTTGTATCTTAACTTCGTGGAATGACCCATATGTACGTACATGTATGTCGAGGTGCTGCTAAAACCTCACACTGTAAATGTTTCCATTTTTTCACAACTTTCCTATAACTTAGTGAACTAAAAATGGAAGATACAATATTTGCAAACATCAACAAACAAAATGATTATTTTTTTTATCACAAAATATCTTGCTGGATTGTTTAGGAATGACAGTCCAAAGCATCCTGTAAAATGGTGGCTCCTGGTGTGCTGACATTTTCAAGAAAATATGTTGGAGTGAACTGGCTTTTTCAAAAACTGCTCCTAATTTTTCATATTTAGTTAAGCTGCATTTTCATGTGAAGGGGTACAAGCCTGCCTGCGTTAAGCGAGTCATTTTAACAATATTTGCTTTGACGTACTAAACCTCCAAATCCATTTATTTCTGAAAATTGCATGAAAAGCATACTTGTTGTACATGTACACATTCCCTTTAACCCTAACTGAACTCAACCCATCAAAGTTCAACAGCAGGTTTTGTTTAAATCTGTCAAAAACTGATGGCCTTTTACACTGAGGTTGGCATACCTCCAGAAACTACGGTACCTTACATATATGTAAGTCCAACCAACTATGGTCCAACAGTGTGTGTGTACAATTTCCCATGTGGGTGTTGGAATTTGCCGGAATGGGTATGGTTCCTAGTAAATTAGGCTGGGGAGTAAATTAGGGTTAATAAGACAAGACACTGCCTGATCTGGAAAGGGTAATCTGGTACCGAACTATCAAGCTTGCATTTATGCCATATCAAGTGTGGACATGGGGGCATGTTCCCAGAAACAAACCATCCACATCGTGCTGTGTATTTTCTTCTGCACCGCACCGCATCGCTCAGGAGCGGATCGTCTTCAAAACAAATTGTAACTAGAGGTTAATTGAAATTGAAGCCCAACACCTAAATATTGTTCAGTTATAGAAGGAAAAGAAAAGTCAGACAGTAAAAATGTACTTTAAAATGTGCATGAACACAGATAATTTCAGAATAAGAACCATAAATAAATTCCATTAAATTAACCTCTGGAATTTTGTTAGATAGAAGACAAACGGGACATAATTGGCCTAAATTTCCACCCAGAAAATGTTGAGAAGGCATTTGGGAGTTCCGTTAATTTAATGAAGCCCTAATATTAGTCATATTAGATTAACCCCCGTAATTTCTTTTTTTTTCTTGTTGATGTCTTGAAATGGATGGGCTGTTTTTTGGCTCTTTATGGGAAAGCAATAAAACCAGATGATTAGCAGTATTATCCCTAGACTGTATTTGGAAATGAATGAGAACATCTTGGAATTTACTGGGCAGTGGATTATTTATTTAATATTTTTTCAGACACAGTTTCCTACGAGGAGAGAATAAATATATGTACTTCGTAAATGTTAGTTGTTTTCTTGGAGTTGGTTACAGGTTGAATTATAGTGTGGGCCAAGAGAGGAATAAATTCTGCGGGGAATAAACTTACGAGTGTCTTTCAAATAAATTCCTTCTCAGAAGAGCTTCCAGTCACTGATTGACAGCTGACTTGCATATATATTTGTATTAGTTACAATGTATCTTTTTCGGACATATTACCGGGCCAGGGAAATTCTTTGAGTCTGGTGCTTTTGGATCGATAAAGGCCTGTGAGAATTATCTGTGCCAAATCTAATTAAGTTCACAAATATCAGGAATACTCCTGTAGCATGATTGAGATCCCGTCTGTTGGAGTACAGCTACTCTAACCTGATTTAATGTGTGGCCAGGTGAGTTGAAATGTTCAGCAACAGGTTTTTGTATGTTCTTGTTCCTGATGGCCAATTGGTGTCCATTCCTGACTGGCCAGTTTGTCCTGTGTACACTGCTGTGGGGCATACCTCAGCTGACAAGTGATGCCATAAATCCCATTACTGGAATTTCAACTGTATGAGCCTTTGATGGTACATGTATTATGTTACATTGTTGGGTACAGTGATGGGAGTATTGAAATTTATGTGAGGGCAAAGTTAACATCTTGAGCTTTAGCAGGTTCCATTGTTGACCAGGAGGAATAGTGCTCTCCTGACCAGTTTGGTTGAAGATTGGGGGGTTGTCTGTAGGCAATTATGGGTTTTTCTTTGTAGATTTGTTTAAGCATGGTTTGAGGGTGTCATCATCCTGGAGAATTACGTTGAGTTCACTGATTATGCCACGTAATGGGTTATTAAGTACTAGGGACATTGTATGAATATAACAGTGTATGAATCAAATCTACCAGACATGACCATGACAATATTGCATCCTGATGCCACTTTAGAAAGAATGTACACTTGTCCAGATGCCACTTCTTTCATTGTGTACAAGGTTTATGGAGAGTCAAGTGCATTTTTTAACAAAATTGGAAATGTTTTTCTGTTCATGATGCATGTCTTCTGCAATGACGGACCTTCAATGAGATAATAATTACATGTGTATGATGAAAGAAGTAGTGTCAGGATGCAACATTCTTTCTGCCACTTTTGTTCATCATAATCCCATCATCTCCTGTCATTGAAGGTCAGTCTTTGCAAATGTTGAAACAACATGAATCTGGTACACATTATTAAACCCCCAAAATAGTTCTGCTTCCAATTACGTGGCATTTGAAAATAGGGTGGGAAGGTTGGGAAAATTATAGGGATCATGTGGAGGTGTCTGCGTGTAGTAAAAGGTACATGTAGTAATTGGTGATTTTCAGGGTTTTTCCCCTCATTTTTCCCAAAACAAAATTAGGGTAGGGCTGTAAAAATAGGGTAACGTAGGGTAATCACGTGGCCTTACCACGTGATTTGTTGGGCGTTGTACACCTGGTTGATCATCTTACACAATGGTTTTGCCATTTGTGTATGTAGGCCTGCCGTACATGCACCATACTCCTATACAAGCCAAATGCGATCACTACCAGTGGTTTATCACCACAATTTTCTTGAGCGGGCCCAAAAAAGTGGAAAGATTAATTAAAATATAAAAAGTTGGTCTGTCCAATGGCACTGTACAATGGCACCCATTGATGTAGAAATTTTGAATTAAATTCTGTTTCTACACATCAGTCCTGACGTTTGTGAGAAAATCATTGAAACTTGTATGCTTAATATTTGTGAAACAAATACCGGTAGTCTGAAGTTGAGTCCAATTTTGAGATGAAGTATTTCGGAAAAAAATAAGGATTTTAATTATTATACTTTTTTTTAGATGTGCTCAAAAGATACACTTGAAGAGGGGTCACACAGCACCTGGGATACAATGCTGCATGACCAAAATAACAGATATACAGGTCAGTTTCTCATCATTGCTCCCATTTGTTTTCCCCTGCCACATCAACATGTTTTTTGTTCATATTTTTCATTGTCAAAATCTCCCATTTTTTCAGTAAATGATGTGCATCAGGTCGGGTCGACCAGGCCAAATGGACCCAAAACATTAGAGATATGAACCGATTCCGAACCGTAATCTGAACTCCCTCAAACCGACCCGACCCGACAAAAAATAATCATAATCGACCCAAACCGACCCGACCGAAAAAAAAAAACCAAAAAAAAAAAAAAAAATACCTGGCTTGGACAAAAGATCACTTTTTTTAGTGCCTGCCCTTACCCACCTGGCATGATTTTTTTGCAAAACCATCGTCTCTTTCTCTGTCATACTCGGTTGGTTGATCGAGTGTAACTCTGCTTATTGAACAAACGCATGGTCACCATGCGGTATCATGAAAACTGTTACAATCTATCTATTTCACTGTCAGTCCCGATTTGACTGGAGAAATTAATACCGTGGGAACTTGATAGTGTGCACGTTGGCCACACCACAATGGGCTGCGGTCACAGTGACTATCAATAATATTACATTACCTGAATTTCTGTACTGTTTCGGTTTATTTCGTTTTTTTTTTTTCTTCAAAAGATGTCTAAACCGACCAGACCAGGCCCAAAAATGTAGGTCCCTAAATGCTAAACCGAAACCGACCCGACCCGATTTAAAAGATGAACAAACCGACCCAACCCGACCTGAAGTCGGTTTCGGGTCGGGTTGGTTTCGGTTTAGGGTTGTGTTTGCACAGCATTAGCCTTAATAATTGTTTCCAACATAAATAAGTTGAGATTTGGGGGTTGAATAAAAAGCTAGAAAAAATCACAAAAAGTGATGGATGGTTTGAAAAGATTGAAGAAATTGTTGTTGCTGTTGTTATTGTTATACATTGTAGTAATAACAAGCCTTGCCACAAACTGGTCTGTCATTTGCTTACTTTTGTGGCAGCATTTTCTCTAGACATGCACACCTATATGTAAGTCATGTAAAATGATTATCAGTTTGAGATGTAGGCAAACATGTGTCTGTGGGTTTATTTACGTATGTAATTGACATTTTATTATTATTTAAAAATTTTTTTAATCATATGTAGACTATCTGGAGTCATTTCTTTTCCTATAGGTTTAAAGTGAAGTACATGGTTAGTCTGAAATTACATTAGGCCTGATTCCTGTTCTCTGAATACAAAATCATAAAAGTGTAATTGTGGAACCAGAGGCTGGTCATAGTACAATTTCTGTACAGTTGTTAGAACAGGTTGGCATGCAAATATCTACTCCCTTTATTAATATTATTTCATTGAGAATGTTGTTTGTGCTTGTTAGAGAATCTACTGCGTGCATCTTCCTGCCCATGCTTCCCAATCTCTAGGTTTGCCAAGAACTTGTGAAGTTACACCATGGACCACATACATGTAGCTTGTCTGTGAAAGTATTGTAATTTTTTTAAATGTTTGTGTTTAGCAGTGTTGTAGTACTCGTACTCGATACTCGTACTTTTTTTTAAAGTACCGGTGCTCGTACTTGTACTTGTACTCGTACTCGTACTCGAATGGCAAAGTACTCATACTCGAAATGACGTTACTCGTACTCGGGCAGCAAAGTACTCGTACTCGACATGTCGAAATTGTACTCGATCATTTAAGTAATCGTACTCGAATAGCAGTACTCGGGGGAATGTTATAGCTTCACTTACCATAGCCTTATTTTATCGATACTTTCAGTCTGAAATGGTTGATTGGCTTGTAAAGAAATCAAGATTTCCTGGTTTTCCTCTGTGCAATTCCGGACAAACATATCTGTGTATCGGGTCTGTGTATCGGTCTGACTGGGCCTGGGCCAATTACGCAAAATGAATCATTTGCCGTATGGCCGTATTCGGAAATGCGAGTACTTGTACTCGTACTTGTACTCGGCAGTACAAGTTCAAATGTACTCGTACTCGGAAGTACTAGTACTCGTACTCGGAAGTACAAGTACTCAGAGGCCCGTTCTTGTACTCGGAGGTACAAGTACTTGTACTCGTACTCGGCAACCTTGGTACTCAGCAGTACTCGGTACTCGGAAAAAAGTACTTGACTACAACACTCTTGTTTAGTCCATTTTTTTCTCCCGTAATACTGATTACAGATCAAGTTTGAAGCACATGTCCTGCATACCGGTACAAGTTCCTGAGCCTGTCCAGTTCCTGTTCTGATGAAGTAGCCTTCCCAGCCCATGACTCTGTTCAGGTTTGGTGCATGCAACTCAGCCCTATGCCCTGTTTACTTTCCTTGCTTCAAGGCAGGTAAGTCTTGTTTTTAAACATCTATGGACTGTGTAATCTGTCAAGCTTTTGTAAGTCGCACAAGTCGTCGTGTTGCTCTCGGTCCTCTTTCCATAAAAAGCATAACAAAATCCTTTGGGTAAGTCGGCATTCAAAAAATCACGCATTGGCATCAACTCCCTGTACTGCGGTTGGCAAGAAGTGTCGAGTAAAAAGTGGTTTGGCTAGGCCCGTGATCGCTGCATGCATCAGTGTCGCAAAAGGGTTTCCTACTGCATACATCGCATAATGTGGCGGACTAGTTCTGTGGACTCACACCCTTGCGGATTCTTTTTGAGCCCTATTATTCCCACAGAAATATTTATTATCCTCCCATATGCATGAGGCCTGTCCGTTTGTTGGAAATATACCAACAGGCAAGGAATTGAGAAAGTTCTACTCTGCCTTATACATGGTACACAGTTTGCAAATAAATGTGGAACACACAACCAAGTTAAAAACAACAACTGACAACTGGTTTAATTTTGGTGCTCAAATATGATCAGTAAATGGGTACAACAATATATGAGATTCAAATAATGAGGTTTGCTATATGGCACACCAATAAACAACTGATCTCTTACGTGAGGTTTGTACCAAGGCTGAGGGTTACTTCAACAACTTTATGCAAATTACTAAACCTCTTTCAGTAATTCCAGGAAGTAAACCTAATAACAGAGTGGAGGGTTATTTTCCCTACCAAACCTCTCAAATGTAACTCTAATAATCAGCTCACGTTGCAACAGTGGGCCCCAGGTTAGTTTATTCTCACTAACCTCAACCAACTTATGGACTGATAAGGTCGGGGAGCTCTCGTTAAACCTCTAGGGTCAAAGACAATAGATCGCACAGACTAAACCTCGACACAACGGTACCGAAACGGCAACCGTATTTCCCAATCTGCCTACTGATCTTTCAGCCTTATCTACCTTAACCACTACACAAGATCTACTCTACCCAAACACTACACAATCCCCTGCAATTAAATGTTTCACAGCTCTGCTAGTCTCAAAGCAATTATGCTCCACTATAACTTCCTTACCCTTGGTAAGGAATACTGCTGACGGCAGATGGCAACACACAAAGCATCATCGCTACAGAAGGAACGGGTCAGCTTCAGCTCTGCTAGCTTCACTGCACTCACAACCTCTCATCCCAGACTGAGGTTGTGCAGTTCAAGAGTATAAACCTCTCGATTGAACCACGTTGCTCTGACTCACATATGATGTTTACTCATCGATGGCTGGATGGCAACTGACGAAAAACTTACAATTCATGCGTGTTTGAGGGCGCTCTTTGGCTCTTTACAAATGAAGGAATAAGGTTCGCCACCCAGGTAAAACACTGACGGCTTGTTCCGTCACATATGCATCATGTTTGTTTTCTTTTATTTGAAAACAATATTTTACTTAAAATTTTACCAAATCGCCCCTTGATATTCTTTTGATTAACTACATAACTTTGCAAGTTTTCAAATTCATCCATTACAATGTTGACCTTTTCTTCCAAATACTGTGATGTTATCAAACCGGAAGATAGGTGGTATTAATACAAAACTTATATTTTCTATATTTTCATACGTTATTTAACTTCACAATGATTATTAATCTACTCCATACTAAATCAGTATTTACTGTCCGTTTTTTTTTAATGACATCATGAAACATGTGTACATAAAATGTTTACTGAAATATATCACACCATTAAAGATACATTTAAAAACAAAATATTTGACTGTACTGGAAAAGATTTAATTTCGTTATTGTTTGTTCTTACATTTATAAACATACTCATAACTTAACTGGGCAGTGTTTATTGAAAGATTGCCTGCCCGACCACTGTGCATTTGTAAATCAACAAGTTTACAATGTCTCCAGTCATTTTTATTATTTCTAAAACAGGCAACAGGAAAAATGGTATGAAAAAGACATTGTGTGCCAGTAATGTATGTGTACATTTTGTTTGTGTTACGGTACCTATACATCACCACCTTAATTACTTTATTTACATTTTAACAATATGACAATGTACAGGGATCAATTAACTGACAATAATGATATACATGTATGTTGTCACAGATACGGCCCACTGATGAATGGCCATTGAAATTATCTTCGCATCACATTCAATTTGATAAGCTGTACATGAACTGTCTTAAGTTAATATACTAACATACACACGTTGATTATCTTCTTTTTTCTTCTTCTCTTCTTCGGCAATCCCTCTATCAAGTAAAATATCTACTTGGTCACTGTTCATAGAATATGAGTTCATTCTTATGCAATGTTCCTTTCACATGAGTTCGTTGATGACTGTGGAGCCCAATTCTCGAAAGGCACGTACGGAGACAGACAGGGCTTCTGCACTCTGTAGATGTTGGAGCTGTGCTGACAGCCTGTTGTCTCGCTTGATTGTAACTTTGTCATCGCTTAGACGTAATACGTCTTTAAACGGTGTTGCCATGTCCCCCATTGCCTCTGCAGCTACATTGTCTTTGCTGCCCCTCCTGTAATGATAACTTTTGTATGCTTAACACCATACTGATGATAGCAATTCTTAACACTTTTCCTTCAGTTGCTGCTGCATTAACGAAGAAAAATACCATCTATGATTGTGCCTTCTTTTTCCTCTTGGTGGGACTACAACATGTGAGTTTTTGATGTGGATTATACTTGTATCAATCATTTGAAACATTTGAAACAAGTGCACCATGAGTGTCATTAACATAACACAACATTTGCCAATGAATACAAGGTTTGAGGAAACACCATGTGGGAATAATTTCTCAAACTAAGAGAATAATTCTGAAAAGAACCAGAGGTATAAACTTGACGAAAATGACTCCCACTCATTTTGTGGCAGCTGTCGTCACTTCTTTGTGGCTGCCTAGCGCCTTGGTTCTTGTGAGCAACCACGTAGCCAGGATTTTAATCTCTGGGAATCCATACTCTGCATCATTGATGCGCTACTTGGTCACTGTTCATAGAAGATGAGTTCATTCATGTGCAATGTTCATTTCACATGAGTTCATTGATGACTGTGGAGCCCAATTCTCATAAGGCACGTACGGAGACAGACAGGGCCTCTGCACTCTGTGCATAGATGTTGGAGCTGTGCTGACAGCCTGTTGTCTCGCTTGATTGTAACTTCGTCATCCCTTACGTCTTCAAACGGTGTCGCCATGTTTTCCATTGCCTCTGCAGTTACATTGTCTTTGCTGCCCCTCCTGTAATGATAGCTTTTGTATGCTTAACACCATACTGATGATAGCATTTCTTAACACTTTTCCTTCATTTGCTGCTGCATTAACGAAGAAAAATACCATCTATGATTGTGCCTTCTTTTTCCTCTTGGTGGGACTACAACATGTGAGTTTTGATATGGATTATACTTGTATCAATCATTTGAAACATTTACACCATGAGTGTCATTAAC
The DNA here is from genome assembly GCA_029964075.1 of Patiria pectinifera. Taxonomy (NCBI): domain Eukaryota; kingdom Metazoa; phylum Echinodermata; class Asteroidea; order Valvatida; family Asterinidae; genus Patiria; species Patiria pectinifera. The sequence continues at coordinate 42,118,727 of CM057135.1, forward strand.
ATAACACAACATTTGCCAATGAATACGAGGTTTGCAGAAACACCATGTAGGAATAATTTCTCAAATTAAGAGAATAGTTCTGAAAAGAACCAGAGGTATAAACGTGACGTTCTGATCAGTATGCTCTGACTGGAGAGTGCCCCGTGTGTGGGAAATATTTCCTAGACGGTAGTTTGTAGCTATTGTCAAAGCTCCCAAGAAGCTGAAAAATCCAGGTTTCTCGACATCATAACTTGGTATCATGTCCTTGGCGAGCAAATATCCCTTACGAAAATGTCCTGTGTTTTTACCACACAAAAATACCGCAGGACATTACCACAGGAAGTGTCCTGTGGTTTTTTGGGACATCACCACAGGAACATTACCACACGTACCACAGGCATTGCCACAGTAATATTACTACAGGAATCACAGCCATGTTACCAGAGGAATTTTACCACAGGACAGGCGCACGTTACCACAGGCATTTTACCACAGGTACCACCACAGGTACCACAGGCATGTTACCACAGGAATTTTACCACAGGAATATTACCACAGGTACCACAGGCGCGTTACCGCAGGAATGTTACCACAAAACAGGTGCAGTTACACCGTAAATATTAACAGTAATGGAAAAAAAGGAAACAAGGAAAACAAAGACTTAAAATTGTGCTTGTTATAAGTAGGATCTGTACGCTACCGTATATTTCCACTCTCTTTTGGACATGGCCCTCTTATGCATCTTTCGCTCGTTAGATAGCTTGTTGCGAGCAGCGTCCTTGAGATACTTCATCTCGATTGACGGAAACCGGCTCTTGACCTTGTCTGTGATTTGACAAAAGCAGAGGTGTTTTTTAAATTAAATACAAAGCAACCTAGAAATGCAAGGAAATAAATGAAAGCAACCATGTACAAGCAGGAGTGAGATTGGCAATAAATAAAAACATCCATGAAAGCTGTACCGTATAGTGTTTGGTGTACGGTTTGCATTTAAAGACACTTCTTTGAATTGTCTTCACTATTATGGGTCTATATATCCGCTTTTACACATACATGTACATGTAAAAAAAGCCCAAAGGGCAACATCTTGGGAATTCCAGATTATATTGTCTTAACAAGTCCTGATATCAGGTAAAATCCTGACAAATCTCTGCCCTGCACAAAGTTGAAAAGGAATAACAATGTGACTATCAAAAAGATGTGATCAAGCTACAAGAGTCTTTTGTCTGGAATTTTCATTTGGAGATACAGGCCAAAATAAGGCCACTTCATCACATCACTTTATCACATCTCTTGGTGTTCTGACATCCATAATTTTTGAACTAAAAATGGTATCACTATGTGGTTTTCACAGCAGTAATGCTGAGATTGTGCTCTTTTCGAATCTGTAATATCAAATACCCAACTTGAATAACAATTGACGTGTAGGTCAGCAGTAAAATAACAATATGCATTTTTCAGTTGGAAAGAAAAGTTAATTTTGTTTCCTAGGCTTACCAAAGATCTCATCCCTTTTTTGGCAATTCAATTGTGGCTTGGCCTCTACCGCACCATTGGCATTGGAGCAAGACCCAGTGAGAGAGTGGGTGGCCATCTCCTCCCTGCCGAATGATTTAGTCATCAGTTCCTGGAGAAATTTAGGAGCAGTACAGTATGTAGAAGTAGTTGCTGCATGTTGTTTTGGCGTGAGAGGTCTGTTTTTCTGTATGGTCAGTGAAAAAGGAACATAGAGCATATTACATTGTATACATTTATATAATTGCTAACCAGCTTAATACTGTTACCTGATGAGATCCTAAAAAGGCCCAACACATGTTCTTATTTCTGACCAATCCTCTTTTGAGCTTCCGACCCAAGAAAGAAAATAATGTTTTTTTAGGCCGCCAACCCTGTCTTTAATTTCATACCTAGAAAAAAAATTGAAGAAATTAGAATATTCTTGGTTCAATATTGTCAGGAAAAAATGCTGAAGTACTGTCCATTCCAATTGAGATGGTTTTTAATCCAAACCCAGAAATCTATTTACAGATTTGAAATTCAAAGAAGGGATTATTTTTATTTGTTTATTATTTATGAAAAGAAAATATTTATCACTGAACTTATGTTGACTATTAAAGCTTGTATCGAGAAAACCAGACTTCCTTTGTATACTTTAATCAGTGTTTTGTTTCTTTTGCCAAGTTGCAATCTTTTGTGAGCTTCAAGACAACATGGCACAGTACTTGAAACAACTCTGCCCATGCATAAAAGTGGCACAAAATCGATTTTGGTGTATCACACTAAATTAATTATATCTCTGCATTGACAAAAGCAAATAAGATCAAACAAACAAGTAAGAATGACTTATTTTGAAATTTCATATTTTACCAATTTTTTTCTGATTGTACCATTTTTTTAAAAGACAGGCTGTATAGTAAACAGTTCACGTCATTTAATTAGGCCTTTTTCCTTTGATATGCGCTTAACTTGAAGATGTACATGCAATTTTCACCCACCTTCTCACTTAAACATGACTCTGTAGTAGATTGCCGAATCAGTGTGTAACAGCAAAATCCACTAGTGCTTGGCTTTTGTAGGCTTTTAATCTGCTGTAGCAGATCTGGAAGTTCTGAAATACAGACAGAACTGATGAATTAAGTCAAAGGTTTACTGTATAACTGCACTAAGCTAGGCATTAAGGTCAATGTAAATTACACAACATGTACATTTAAATTAAACGAAATGAAAATTAATAGTACATTTTCCTTCGATGTTTGTCCATTATATGGGGAGTGAAGTTAGAAGCAATATGTTTTGGGCTGTGATATGTCCGCGTCTGGTTTGTGACAGTCACATGACAGATGTCGAATCTTCACTTTTCTTAGAGAGACACCAGTTATACAGTGAATCTTCCTTGTCCCTGCCAGTGTCTTGCCATCTCAATCTGGCCTATTTTTGTTAAGTTCATAGGCGTGTCTTGAGTGACAACATTCTCCATCTGCAAGCTTTGCTGGCTTTGCTGGCTTTGTCAACTTTACTTGGCAAAACTTGTTGAGGTACCCTGCATTGATGATAACATACTCTTCACTTTCCACTGCTCTCTCTGCTGCTTGTTTTAGCACTCCCCCTTCTCCATCACATGGCACTTTGCCATGTCTAGAGCTGAAGAAGTGGTGCTCTGTAGGAAAATGATGATCTTCTTTGCTGTACGAATGGTGTCTTCAATTTATATTGCTCAGCCCATACATCCGTAAACTGCATGACTCTTTTGACAGACAACTTCCGCACATTAACCAAATGATCATGTACATGTATAGCAATTTTTGGGAAACAAGCAGCCGCAGGACTATCATGCTTGAGATCGGAAGACAAGACAGTGTTTCCCCTGGGTTGCTGGTGGGTGTGTGGTGGTAAAAGAAATTTGGTCAAAACTTGACCCTGCAAGTGCAAAGCCCTTTGCGGCATGGGTTGCGGGGCCCGCTGAAGGGCCTTGGAAAATTTAAATTCTAAACATTCTGTGGTGCAATTTGAGACATTTCCTGGCCACTTTCCTCGTACTTTTTGGGGGCAGTAGCTGTCAAGATTATAAGTTAACAAGTTATATTGATTTGATCAAATATAAACAGACTCTTGTTTTCTTCCTTACTCAAACTTGTTGTAAGTGTTCTTATTCATTGGTACAACTGACAGACAAGTGAATTTGGAACTGAAAGGGATTTTACCAGTACATGATTGGCTTTTGCAAGATATGCCATCAATTTCCTGTAAGTTTCAAGCTCTTCTAAATTCCACCACAAATGTTGCACTTGGCATTACTGCATTTGACCCTCCGGTTCGGATTTTTGGTGTAGAATGCCCGCACCATCTTTCAAAAATTTGTGCTGCAGTGAGCAAGTGAAAGATGAAATGATGTAGGGCTTGGTAAGCTATGGAATTCAAACGGAAACCACTAAAAATGATCATGTTTGAATCTCCTACCTTGAATTCAGAAGAATTGAGAGAATACAAGAAGGACTCCCACTCATTTGTGACAGCTGTCGTCACTTCTTTGTTGCTGCCTGGAGCCTTGGTTCTTGTGAGCAGCCACATAGCCAGGATTTCAATCTCCAGGAATCCATACTCTGCATCATTGATGTGCTCTGCAGCTTGGGTTAGGTCAAATATCTTGTTAAATCACTCAATATTCTTGGAGTCAGGCAGCCTCTTCTTTATGTTCGCTGCCACGCTGTCCACAAAAGGAGTGGCAACCTAAAATATGGACAATAAATAAGGATCATGAAGTGATTTCTTTGTAATTTAAATCGGTTTTTGAATATAATCAAAGTTAACCACCGCTTTGCGAATTGATTGACTGTATTTATTGAATCTAAGCTGATCAATGAAGCTTAGCCACTTCTTCTTACTGAACACAATTCCTGACTGATGTAGTTTTCCGTGTTGTTCGAGCCAGTTACATGTAGCGGTAGTTCTGTTCTTAGCATAGGGCGTGGTGGCAACCACTTCACAGGTGATATGGTTGATGACACCTACAGAAAATTCCAAATGTTTATTTTATCATGTCAAGCAAAAAAATGATGTGTTTACAGTAACGGCCTGAAAAAAATCCAGGTAGGTAGGGAAATAATTTTATTTTGAATTTTTTTTTTCAGGGAAGAAAGTATTCTGTATTTATTCAGTGCACTCTTTGTACTTTAAAAAAACAACGATGACACATGGCGGGTTTGTAGGCTTCGTGATGGTAAGAAGCTCACTAGGCCCTATGTAAATTAACTCTCAATGAGATAATGTAAAGTCAACTTGGGATCACAAAATACTAAAATAAAAAAAATGTTTTTCACTTACGGATGTACATCTGCTTCCGTCGCATCTTTTGTAGGCGGGTTCTTTCTGATGGATTCTGAGTGATCAATGAGAGGAAAACAATGACATTAGATGTACATGTACTTGCAGGAAATTGAGGAACAGTGCACTGGGTTGAAGCGTATTAAGTCACTGCTGAATACAACAGCAACAGGCAGCGGGCAAAGTGAGCAGCATGCTTAGGGGAGAGATCCCAAATCCACGCCAAAAATAGGCGAGATTACGTACAATAACACATTTGAGAAAGACTCTACAATTATTTTGGTACACATTGGCATTTACTGAAGGTAGTTCATGCGGAATGTTTACGTACTGGTTGCAGAGCTTTGTGGTATAGGGTGTCTAAATCAAGCGTGACGGAAGAATTTTGAATGTGCCGGGGTTCAAAACTCTAGCCAGAGAATCATGGTGCTTCTGTCCTTCAGCAAGACACTTTCCTGCGATTGGTTCTCTCCACGCAGAAGCAATTTGGAAACTGGTGAGGGCAGTGATATGTTTGGTTTAATTAACCCGAGGAGCTAAGACTTTTCAAGGAATGATGTGTGGGCCCTGATGAGCAGGGTTAATAGCTGTAGTGTCTGAAGCACCGTCTTTAATGATATTGGTAGTCGATCTTTATTGTCTTGAATGCCCTTTATTGACAAAAGACACTTTCAGAAGTACTTACTCTCTACAACAGCCCTCATCCGTAGAGACTTGAACAATCTCTTCCCACATTGTCCCGTCCAGTTAATTTGACGAGCGAGTCTGTTGGTAATGGTCTTATCAAAGATGCGGTTGAGGCAGTTGTATACGGTACTTCCACCTCAAGCTGCCCATGACACGACCTACAAATAATATCAAGCAGAGAATGAGCTCAAACACTATTTTTCCTTTGTGTCTTAAGTTTCTGGTAGCCCTTCGGAAGGTGATAACTCTATGGTGGGCAAATAAATATGGAACCCAAATCGTTAAGAAATTTGGATGCATTTTCAAAAGAAAAACACATACTGTAGCCAAGAAAAAGTACATGAAAATGAAGTTTGGCTGTTGTATGAGCTTCTTGTATGCGTAAGAGACTTTAACCAAATCAAATTGAAAAATAGCAATTTGAAAATTTAATGCAATGATTTTCAAATGCACCAACACAGATTATACATTAAAAACAGTCTATCCATACCAGGTGCCTCTCTAGCTCCTTGTCTGTCTCCAGTTTTCTTTTCTAGTGAAGTCAGTCCATCAAGTGTATCCATTGGAAATACCAAGCCATCCGGCATTACAAACTCATCCTCCACTTGATTAGCCTCACTGAGTTGTCGAGACAGCTGATGGAGTTGCTTTTTAATACCGCACATATCTGTTTTCAGCTCGGTCAAGAGCTTGACAATTAAGCGCACAGTTGCTGAAATGTATTAAAAAAAAGGAATATTTAAATAAAAATTGGGTTTTCTGTATATTGAGATCGGAGTAGTTTCTTGTCAGAGTCAAATAGGTATTGCATACCATTCTCTTGGTTGAGGGAGGTTGTTGCTGGTACGGGGGATATGGGTGTCCTGGCTGCAGTTTTTACTGTCCGTGTCTGAGCAGGTGTGGATGTCCGGGCTTGGTGGGTCGTAGTCAATGTCGATGGCTCCTCAGATGTCAAAAATAAGCATGCCTTGTGGAGTAGAGCCTTGCTGACCAGATGTCATCATTTAGGGAAGAATTGGTAAAGGTGGAGGACGTGGCACTAATTCTTCATCAGTAACCATGTCTTCCTCCGAATCTGAAGTAACATATCTTCTGGTTTTCCTAAAATTCAAACATAAATATAAACGCAAGCATTCATATGCCATTTTCACCCAGGATTTAAGGGATCTATACACTCAATCGAAACTTACTTTCCAATTTGTTCAAAAGCTCAGTAGTATGCATTATTTTGCATTGTGTTTCAATCCTTCCCTACCACGTAGATTTTTTTACATGAGATGCAAAGTACTACGTACATACTTTGCTAATGCACATCAGGCAGGGCAAAACCTTTCATATAATGATCCCCAGCTGAATTCACATCATGAATGCCTTACCATTCACGAATACACGCACAGACATGGGCACAGTCAAATTACCACTTTTTCCTTTTGGAAGGACCGTCATCAGACTGCAGGTCAGAATCATCTTCTGCGTGTGTCAATAGTACCCGTACTTGTGGTCTCTCACACGAATCTAAAATAGCAACAACAAAAATTGTAATAAATTAGTTTGACAGTTTCTCTCTTCTGATTATTTGAGTGACATTGGGTGCTTTAATGGGCACCGAGACAGAATATATTCCTTATTAATATTAGTCATGGGACCACATAATAGTCTCGGGGTAAAGTACGGAAGATGAAGTTTAAGTGTAAACATTAAACATGTTTTGGGCGATGTGCTCCTTTTTGGCCACAATGACCAAAATAAAAAATTTAAAAACAGAAATAAAATTACATTCTGCAGCTGTTAACAACTAACTTGTCCCGGACAATACTCTAATGGCATGAACTGTCCAGTCTGCCTCCGGCTTCTGGGCAGTTCGCACGGCTTTCTCAAGACGGACTGAGGACCGAACTGGAGGCCAGTAGGATTGTGTGTCACTCAACTTCCAACTAATACAAATAACGGCCACTACGTCTTCATCTGTAAACACCACTACCGAGAACCCCATGCTGAAAGATGAAGAAGAATTTTACTGATTATCTCATCATTCTCCATGGCACAGAGTTTTTATTTTTGCTTTAACACAGGGATTGTTACCATCCAAATTATCCAAAACAATTTACCAGGGAAAATTCTAGCAACTGCTGAACGCATAAACAAAACCTTACAATACTGTGGCGGACTTGGTCTTTGGACTCACACCCTTGCGTATTGTTTTTGAGCCTTATTAATCCCACAAAAATATTTATTATCCTCCCGTATGCATGAGCGGTTATACACACAAACGGGGGGAAGTTGTCACGAACGGAGAACTGATGGAATGTTCTAGGCCTGTCCGTTTGTTGGAAATATACCAACGGGCAAGGAATTGAGAACTACTCTGCCTAATACATGGTACACAGTTTGCAAATAAATGTGGAACACACAACCGAGTTAGAAACAACAACTCACATCTGGTTTATTTCTGATGCACAAATGTGATCAGTGTATGGGTACAACAATATATGAGGTTTAAATAATGAGGTTTGCTATATGACACACCATAAACTTATCTCTTACATGAGGTTTGTGCCAAGACTGAGGGTTACTTCAACAACTTAATGTAAATTAGTAAACCTCTGTCTGTAATTCCAGGAAGTAAACCTCACAGAGTGGAGGGTTATTTTCCCTACCAAACCTCTCAAATGTAAACTTGAATAATCAGCTCACGTCTGCAACAATGGGACCCCAGGTTAGTTTATTCCCACAACCCCCTGCAATTTAATGTTTCACAGCTCTGCTAGTCTCAAAGCAATTATGCTCCGCTATAACTTCCTTACCCCTGGTAAATAATACTGCTGACGGCGGCCGGCAACACGCAAAGCACCTCACCGCTACAGAAGGAACGGGTCAGCTTCAGCTCTGCAATCACAACCTCTCGTCCCCGACTGAGGTTGTGCAGTTCAAGAGTATAAACCTCTCGATTGAACCACGTTGCTCTGACTCACATATGATGTTTACTCATCGATGGCTGGATGGCAACTGAAAAACTTACAGTTTGTGCGTGTTTGAGGGCGCACTTTGCCTCTTTACAATTAAAGGAATGAGGTTCGCCACCCAGGGGAAACACTGATAGAAGAAAATCACAGGAATCTTTGGTGTTAATCAATCAGATGTGTTGCAGAAGAATATGCAGTCTCTAGGTTCAGATAATTCTCCCTATAAATATCTGCAATTCAATACTGGTCTTCACTTATTCACAACAAATCAAAGGAAAAATATTTACATGCTCTCTTCCTTTGTTCTAAAGTCACATGGAAAATTAGTGCTTGTGATGTGGCAAGAATGGTCTGGTTTCCTGACCACGAGAGATCTATATATAAGAGTGTGTGTGTGTCAGGCACCATACTAAAGCGAATAAAACAATGGAGGGCGCTATGCACAAATAATGGTCTAAGATGTTAGAATAGTCTAAGATGCTAAAATGGTCTAAGATGCTAAAAGCAAGAAATCTAAGTTTAACTTTAAATCTTACAGTCACTGTTCATAAACTCACTAGAGTTCATTCTTATGCAATGTTCATTTCACATGAGTTCGTTGATGACTGTGGAGCCCAATTCTCATAAGGCACGTACGAAGACAGACGGGGCATCTGAACTCTGTGCATAGATGTTAGAGCTGTGCTGACAGCCTGTTGTCTCGCTTGATTGTAACTTCGTCATCGCTTACGTCTTCAAACGGTGTCGCCATGTTCTCCATTGCCTCTGCAGCTACATTGTCTTTGCTGCCCCTCCTGTAATGATAACTTTTGTATGCTTAACACCATACTGATGATAGCATTTCTTAACACTTTTCCTTCATTTGCTGCTGCATTAGCGAAGAAAAATACCATCTATGATTGTGCCCTCTTTTTCCTCTTGTTGGGACTGCAATGTGAGTTTTTGATATGGATTATACTTGTATCAATCATTTGAAACAAACACACCATGAGTGTCATTAACATAACACAACATTTGCCAATTAATACGAGGTTTGCGGAAACATCATGTGGGAATAATTTCTCAAATTAAGAGAATGGTTCTGAAAAGAACCAGAGGTATAAATGTGACGTTCTGATCAGTATGCTCTGACTGTCTGCTGGAGAGTGCCCCGTGTGTGAGAAATATTTCCTAGACGGTAGTTTGTAGCTATTGTCAAAGCTCCCAAGAAGCTGCTGGAATCCAGGTTTCTCGACAACATAACTTGGTATCATGTCCTTGGCGAGCAAATATGTGATGGCATCTGTGTACTTTTTCCACCTTTTCCCTTTTCTGTCATACTTTGTTTATTTTATGAATGATTCACCGATAGTCGTTTGGCAAGAACCAGATGAACCTGACGACTGAGATCCCCCAGTCTTTGGTGGCAATTTCTTAAAGATGGACAGATGATTTATCAGAAGCCAAAAGAAGAATTCAGAAGAATTGAGAGAATACGAAATGACTCCCACTCAATTGTGGCAGCTGTTGTCACTTCTTTGTGGCTGCCTGGAGCCTTGGTTCTTGTGAGCAGCCACATAGCCAGGATTTCAATCTCCGGGAATCCATACTCTGCATCATTGATGCGCTACTTGGTCACTGTTCATAGAAGATGAGTTCATTCATGTGCAATGTTCATTTCACATGAGTTTGTTGATGACTGTGGAGCCCAATTCTCATAAGGCACGTACGGAGACAGACAGGGCCTCTGCACTCTGTGCATAGATGTTGGAGCTGTGCTGACAGCCTGTTGTCTCGCTTGATTGTAACTTCATCATCGCTTACGTCTTCAAACGGTGTCGCCATGTTCTCCATTGCCTCTGCAGCTACATTGTCTTTGCTGCCCCTCCTGTAATGATAACTTTTGTATGCTTAACACCATACTGATGATAGCATTTCTTAACACTTTTCCTTCATTTGCTGTTGCATTAGCGAAGAAAAATACCATCTATGATTGTGCCCTCTTTTTCCTCTTGTTGGGACTGCAATGTGAGTTTTTAATATGGATTATACTTGTATCAATCATTTGAAACAAACACACCATGAGTGTCATTAACATAACACAACATTTGCCAATTAATACGAGGTTTGCGGAAACATCATGTGGGAATAATTTCTCAAATTAAGAGAATGGTTCTGAAAAGAACCAGAGGTATAAACGTGACGTTCTGATCAGTATGCTCTGACTGTCTGCTGGAGAGTGCCCCGTGTGTGAGAAATATTTCCTAGACGGTAGTTTGTAGCTATTGTCAAAGCTCCCAAGAAGCTGCTGGAATCCAGGTTTCTCGACAACATAACTTGGTATCATGTCCTTGGCGAGCAAATATGTGATGGCATCTGTGTACTTTTTCCACCTTTTCCCTTTTCTGTCATACTTTGTTTATTTTATGAATGATTCACCGATAGTCGTTTGGCAAGAACCAGATGAACCTGACGACTGAGATCCCCCAGTCTTTGGTGGCAATTTCTTAAAGATGGACGGATGATTTATCAGAAGCCAAAAGAAGAATTCAGAAGAATTGAGAGAATACGAAATGACTCCCACTCAATTGTGGCAGCTGTTGTCACTTCTTTGTGGCTGCCTGGAGCCTTGGTTCTTGTGAGCAGCCACGTAGCCAGGATTTCAATCTCCGGGAATCCATACTCTGCATCATTGATGCGCTACTCGGTCACTGTTCATAGAAGATGAGTTCATTCATGTGCAATGTTCATTTCACATGAGTTTGTTGATGACTGTGGAGCCCAATTCTCATAAGGCACGTACGAAGACAGACGGGGCATCTGCACTCTTTGCATAGATGTTGGAGCTGTGCTGACAGCCTGTTGTCTCGCTTGATTGTAACTTCGTCATCGCTTACGTCTTCAAACGGTGTCGCCATGTTCTCCATTGCCTCTGCAGCTACATTGTCTTTGCTGCCCCTCCTGTAATGATAGCTTTTGTATGCTTAACACCATACTGATGATAGCAATTCTTAACACTTTTCCTTCATTTGCTACTGCATTAACGAAGAAAAAGACCCCCTATGAGACCAAAGACAAGTTCTTTCAAGACTTACCGCAGAACTGTTCCTATCAGAACAAAAAAAAAACTACTTAGTGAAAGTTGATAATAAACAGGACAAGTTTTTTTCAGAACTACATATCTACTGAGCGACATCAGTTATTACCACATGGTGTTACCGCAAATCGAAACGATACCGATACTCTACCATGCAAAGCCTAAAATCTTATATCATTAAAAATTAGTATCATATTTAATCAGCTCACATATTTACCATTGCAATATAATGGTCATTATAGCACACACCATAAATAGTGGCAGCCATGCGGAGGAACAAGGAGTACTCTTCTGTTCCCTGACACAGCAAACTGAGAGAATGGCATAAGCAGTTGCCATCCCCACTGCTCATCAGAGCAACAAAGCCAGCAGGCAGTTGTCTCAGTTTTGTTTGCCTGTTAAAAGGAATACAGAAAGAAACCATCACTTCACACCAAGATCATTTGTCAATGAACAGTTGCAGCCACAGATGTTTTTTGGCCCAAATATCAATGCTGACATAAAAACAATATCATCCAAATTTCACACATTAATTACCACAAATACTACATGTACCTAGATTTTAAAGCCCACAGCAATGCAGACTACAACTCATCACCATGGAGTTGGCAGATATTGTGTGCTACTGTGGAGTGGGCCGTCAACGCTTTATGGGAAAGTTTTTTATTGTAAGACAAATTGGGACCAGAATCATACATCCATGCATGTCACCCGCCTCAGACTATATAGAGCCTGGGGAAATTGACTGCTTAGCCCGTCATTGCCAGGTTGTATACAGTTGACGTTATTATTGTCATTATTATCTCCAGACTTAGTTCCTTGTATTATCCGTACGCTTGGTAAGTTACGCAGAAAGCCATGTTACCGACGATTGTATACAAAAACTATGTGCAGCTGAGGGAGCATGGTGTTTTCTTGAAGTGCTGCAGTGCTTTGCTTTCAAAAGTGTTGAGATACGTAATTAATGTATACAATATGCAGTATATGTTTCAGATTGAAATTATAGAATTAAGAATGAAACTGACGGACAACGTACCAAATTGGGCAAGGAACCCCTGATGAAAGAGATTAATGTCAAGAACGGTACGCGTAAGTAACATTATTAGCTGGTAATCATCTGCAATGCATGCATGCGCATGTACAAAGGTGACAAAACCAGTCATTCAGGAGTGGACTGTTGACAATAGAGGGAGCACTTCAGCTATTGCAATTAAATCATCGGAATCGGGACAGATAAAATGAAATTAAAATTTTAGCGGGAATTTGGGGCGATTTATTTTATTATAAAAAAAGATGACATTTATTGAAAGATCCTCTAAAAGGGCATTGGTTGATTTTATTCTTCTTTTTACAAAGTTTCTTGTGGCTTGGGCTGGGTAATTTGAAGGTTTAATGTGTCGTCCAGGAACCAGCACAAAAAGAGGCAGATGTTTTTACCTTGGACAAACAATTTGTTTAAGCAATTGTTTTCGGATGGGTGGGGGTCTTTTTTAAAACATTGTTATTCTGTTTGGGTGCAGATTGGCAGGTTAAGGATGATTTCTCATGAAATCAAAGCTTGTATTAAGCCCTTTTTCCTCTCATAGAAATCTGTACAAAAACACTGGGACTGGCGAAATATGCTGGTCTAAAATGAAAACATAATATACTGCCACAGAAACAACAGTGTGACAACCAGCTAAAAAAAGTGAATTATTGTAGATACTCACGCAAAGTCAATCCTACAGTCCATTGGAAGCATAGTCAATCCTACAGTCCATTGGAAGCTGGGAAGCATCTGTTAACTGCACGGCCATTGGTGGTGGCAGACTGCTGTACAGATACTGACACAATGTTTCTAATTCTTGCCAACTGCATCTACTCAGCCTGCCTAGCACAGCTCCATAATTTCCAGTCTGAGCTCATGAAAAGATTCCAAAATCCCAAAACATGTTTAGATCAGCCTGAGGTGGGTAAAGCAGTGTGTTGTGCAAAGTAATTCATTACAGAAACCAGTTAAGTATTTTATGACTGACAAATATTTCAAGATAAACATTCCAATTGGTTTGGAGGCATGCAATGACTCCTTAACAACTATTTTACAAACCAGTTGGCACCACCAAAACTAATGCTGGAAATACATAATCCAAGTTAGATTCAATCATAAATGGTCATGTTGAACTCTGAGCACACCTTCAAATCTGCTAGTGCTTGATCTTCATTTGGTGGCTCATTTGGTGTTTCCGTTCGTGTAGTTGGGCTGTCAGGTTTTCCAGACTCCTTAGCCTGATGACTTGCATAGGCATCATACACACAACTCAGCTGGGAAACTTTCAATCTCTAGAGCTGCTGGGAGCCTGTAGGTGCGCTGAAGCGCTCTGGGGGCTGGTCATGAATGATGCAACGGATTCTTACTGATGATTACAGGCATTTATTGAATCACCGTGAAAACTGAAAGAAGATAGATACAGATATAGAGTTCAATGAGCACCAATTAATTAGAGAATTACAATGAAATCAATTGACTATATAAACAACCACTCGTATGAAATGAATAAATGCGAGCGCATATACTCTCTTAACCAGTACGACGTGTCTGCGCTCTAACAAAATACTGAGATAGGCATTAATATAAAGTAGCTAATGTAAAGTGATTGAAATAGCAAATATCATACCGTTTACGCCTTCAGACCAGCGTACATGTATATGAGGCTGTGGTAAATCGGCAGGATACTCTTTGTGGCCCAAGCTGAATGAGAATACAAATAACAAAACTCTTAAATGTCCTAGATCTATTATAATAGCAAAGGACTAAGAAATAATAAGAAATAACGTAAGGTATATGGCTCATTTGTATAACATAACAGAGCAGCCACTGTGAGCAGCCACATAGCCAGGATTTCAATCTCCAGGAATCCATACTCTGCATCATTGATGCGCTACTTGGTCACTGTTCATAGAAGATGAGTTCATTCATGTGCAATGTTCATTTCACATCAATTCGTTGATGACTGTGGAGCCCAATTCTCAAAAGGCACGTACGGAGACAGACGGGGCATCTGCACTCTGTGCATAGATGTTGGAGCTGTGCTGACAGCCTGTTGACTCGCTTGATTGTAACTTCGTCATCGCTTACGTCTTCAAACGGTGTCGCCATGTTCTCCATTGCCTCTGCAGCTACATTGTCTTTGCTGCCCCTCCTGTAATGATAACTTTTGTATGCTTAACACCATACTGATGATAGCAATTCGTAACACTTTTCCTTCATTTGCTACTGCATTAACGAAGAAAAAGACCCCCTATGAGACCAAAGACAAGTTCTTTCAAGACTTACCGCAGAACTGTTCCTATCAGAACAAAACAAAACTACTTAGTGAAAGTTGATAATAAACAGGACAAGTTTTTTTCTGAACTAAATATCTACTGAGCGACAGTAGTTATTACCACATGGTGTTACCGCAAACCGAAACGATACCGATACTCTACCATGCAAAGCCTAAAATCTTATAGCATTAAAAATTAGTATCATATTTAATCAGCTCACGTATTTACCATTGCAATATAATGGTCAACATAGCATACACCATAAATAGTGGCAGCCATGCGGAGGAACAAGGAGTACTCTTCTGTTCCCTGACACAGCAAACTGAGAGAATGGCATAAGCAGTTGCCATCCCACTGCTCATCAGAGCAACAAAGCCAGCAGGCAGTTGTCTCAGTATTGTTTGCCTGTTAAAAGGAATACAGAAAGAAACCATCACTTCACATCAAGATCATTTGTCAATGAACAGTTGCAGCCACAGATGTTTTTTGGCCCAAATATCAATTCTGAAGTAAAAACAATATCATCCAAATTTCACACATTAATTACCACAAATACTACATGTACCTAGATTCTAAAGCCCACAGCAATGCAGACTACAACTCATCACCATGGAGTTGGCAGATATTGTGTGCTACTGTGGAGTGGGCCGTCAACGCTCTATGGGAAAGTTTTTTATTGTAAGACAAATTGGGACCAGAATCATACATCCATGCATGTCACCCGCCTCAGACTATATAGAGCCTGGGGAAATTGACTGCTTAGCCCATCATTGCCAGGTTGTATACAGTTGACGTTATTATTGTCATTATCTCCAGACTTAGTTCCTTGTATTATCCGTACACTTGGTAAGTTACGCAGAAAGCCATGTTACCCACGATTGTATACAAAAACTATGTGCAGCTGAGGGAGCATGGTGTTTTCTTGAAGTGCTGCAGTGCTTTGCTTTCAAAAGTGTTGAGATACGTAATTAATGTATACAATATGCAGTATATGTTTCAGATTGAAATTATAGAATTAAGAATTAAACTGACGGACAACGTACCAAATTGGGCAAGGAACCCCTGATGAAAGAGATTAATGTCAAGAACGGTACGCGTAAGTAACATTGTTAGCTGGTAATCATCTGCAATGCATGCATGCGCATGTACAAAGGTGACAAAACCAGTCATTCAGGAGTGGACTGTTGACAATAGAGGGGGCACTTCAGCTATTGCAATTAAATCATCGGAATCGGGACAGATAAAATGAAATCAAAATTTTAGCGGGAATTTGGGGCGATTTATTTTTTTATTATAAAAATAGATGACATTTATTGAAAGATCCTCTAAAAGGGCATTGGTTGATTTTATTCTTCTTTTTACAAAGTTTCTTGTGGCTTGGGCTGGGTAATTTGAAGGTTTAATGTGTTGTCCAGGAACCAGCACAAAAAGAGGCAGATGTTTTTACCTTGGACAAACAATAAGGATTTGCGTAATAATTTGTATGACTCTGTTAAAGCAATTTTTTTCGGATGGGTGGGGGTCTTTTTTAAAACATTGTTATTCTGTTTGGGGGCAGATTGGCAGGGTAAGGATGATTTCTCATGAAATCAAAGCTTGTATTAAAAGCCTTTTTTCCTCTCATAGAAATCTGTACAAAAACACTGGGAATGGCGAAATATGCTGGTCTAAAATGAAAACATAATATACTGCCACAGAAACAACAGTGTGACAACCAGCTAAAAAAAAGTGAATTATTGTAGATACTCGCGCTTCCATTGGAAGCATAGTCAATCCTACAGTCCATTGGAAGCTGGGAAGCATCTGTTAACTGCACGGCCATTGGTGGTGGCAGACTGCTGTACAGATACTGACACAATGTTTCTAATTCTTGCCAACTGCATCTACTCAGCCTGCCTAGCACAGCTCCATAATTTCCAGTCTGAGTTCATGAAAAGATTCCAAAATCCCAAAACATGTTTAGATCAGCCTGAGGTGGGTAAAGCAGTGTGTTGTGCAAAGTAGTGTGTTGTGCAAAGTAATTCGTTACAGAAACCAGTTAAGTATTTTATGACTGACAAATATTTCAAGATAAACATTCCAATTGGATTGAGGCATGCAAGGACTCCTTAACAAACTATTTTACAAACCAGTTGGCACCCACCAAAACTAATGCTGGAAATACATAATCCAAGTTAGATTCAATCAAAAATGGTCATGTTGAACTCTGAGCACACCTTCAAATCTGCTAGTGCTTGATCTTCATTTGGTGGCTCATTTGGTGTTTCCGTTCGTGTAGTTGGGCTAAGTCAGGTTTTCCAGACTCCTTAACCTGATGACTGGCATAGGCATCATACACACAACTCAGCTGGGAAGCTATCAATCTCTAGAGTACTGCTGGGAGCCTGTAGGGTGCGCTGGGAAGCGCTCTGAGGGGGCTGGTCATGAATGATGCAAATAGATTCTTACTGATGATTACAGGCATTTATTGAATCACCGTGAAAACTGAAAGAAGATGAAATACAGATATAGAGTCTTCAATGAGCACCAATTAATTAGAGAATTACAATGAAATCAATTGACTATATAAACAACCACTCGTATGAAATGAATAAATGTGAGCGCATATACTCCTTCTTAACCAGTACGACGTGTTCTGCGCTCTAACAAAATACTGAGATAGGCATTAATATAAAGTGAAGCTAATATAAAGTGATTGAAATAGCAAATATCATACCGTTTACGCCTTCAGACCAGCGTACATGTATATGAGGCTGTGGTAAATCGGCAGGATACTCTTTGTGGCCCAAGCTGAATGAGAATACAAATAACAAAACTCTTAAAATGTCCTAGATCTATTATAATAGCAAAGGACTAAGAAATAATAAGAAATAACGTAAGGTATATGGCTCATTTTGAATAACATAATAGAGCAGCCACTGTGAGCAGCCACATAGCCAGGATTTCAATCTCAAGGGAATCCATACTCTGCATCATTGATGCGCTGCGAAGATCACTGTTCATAGAAGATGAGTTCATTCATGTGCAACGTTCATTTCACATGAGTTCGTTGATGACTGTGGAGCCCATTTCTCCAAAAGGCACGTACGAAGACAGACGGGGCATCTGGAACTTTGTGCATAGAGATGTTGAGCTGTGCTGACAGCCTGTTGTCTCGCTTGATTGTAACTTCGTCATCGCTTACTTCTTCAAACGGTGTCGCCATGTTCTCCATTGCCTCTGCAGCTACATTGTCTTTGCTGCCCCTCCTGTAGTGATAGCTTTTTGTATGCTTTACACCATACTGATGATAGCATTTCTTAACACTTTTCCCTTCATTTGCTGGGCTGCATTAACGAAGAAAAAGACCATCTATGATTGTGCCTTCTTTTCTCTCCTTCTTGGTGGGACTACAACATGTGAGTTTTTTGATATGGATTATACTTGTATCATATTTAATCATTTGAAACATTTGAAACAAAATACACCATGAGTGTCATTAACATAACACAACATTTGCCAATGAATACGAGGTTTGCGGAAACACCATGTGGGAATAATTTCTCAAATTAAGAGAATGGTTCTGAAAAGAACCAGAGGTATAAACGTGACGTTCTGGTCAGTATGCTCTGACTGTCTTCTGAGAGTGCCCCGTGTATGAGAAATATTTCCTAGACGGTAGTTTGTAGCTATTGTCAAAGCTCCCAAGAAGCTGAAAATCCAGGTTTCTCTACAACATAACTTGGTATCATGTCCTTAAGCGAGCAAATATGTGATGGCATCTGTGTACTTTTCCACCTTTTCCTTTCTGTCATACTTTGTTTATTTTATGAATGATTCACCGATGGTCGTTTGGCAGAACCAGACTAACCTGACGACTGAGATCCCCCAGTCTTTGGTGGCAATTTCTTAAAGATGGACGGATGATTTCTGCGAAGGTGGGAGTACAGGTTTGCTGTGCTAGATTGTCATATTTTAACTTTGCAACGGTAAATTGTGCAGGTTGCCTCATTTTCTCTCGCCCATCTTTTCCTGGGGAAAAAAAAATGGAAATAAATATTTGGACGGTATCCAGAGTTTCTTGTAGATTTTTCCCAGCCCTTTATCAGAAGCCAGAAGAAGAATTCAGAAGAATTGACAGAATACGAAATGACTCCCACTCAATTGTGGCAGCTGTCGTTACTTCTCTTGTGGCTGCCTGGAGCCTTGGTTCTTGTGAGCAGCCACGTAGCCAGGATTTCAATCTCTGGGAATCCATACTCTGCATCATTGATGCGCTACTTGGTCACTGTTCATAGAAGATGAGTTAATTCATGTGCAATGTTCATTTCACATGAGTTCGTTGATGACTGTGGAGCCCAATTCTCATAAAGCACGTACGGAGACAGACAGGGCCTCTGCACTCTGTGCATAGATGTTGGAGCTGTGCTGGCAGCCTGTTGTCTCGCTTGATTGTAACTTGGTCATCGCTTACGTCTTCAAACGGTGTCGCCTTGTTCTTCCTTGCCTCTGCAGCTACATTGTCTTTGCTGCCCCTCCTGTAATGATAAATTTTGTATGCTTAACACCATACTGATGATAGCAATTTTAACACTTTTCCTTCATTTGCTACTGCATTAACGAAGAAAAGACCCTATGAGACCAAAGACAAGTTCTTTCAAGACTTACCGCAGAACTGTTCATATCAGAACAAAAAAACTACTTAGTGAAAGTTGATAATAAACAGGACAAGTTTTTCAGAACTAAATATCTACTGAGCGAAAGTAGTTATTACCACATGGTGTTACCGCAAACCAAAAACGATACCGATACTCTACCAAGCAAAGCCTAAAATCTTATAGCATTAAAAATTAGTATCATATTTAATCAGCTCACATATTTACCATTGCATTATAATGGTCCACATAGCAGACACCATAAATAGTGACAGCAAACTGAGAGAATGGCATAAGCAGTTGCCATCCCACTGCTCATCAGAGCAACAAAGCCAGCAGGCAGTTGTCTCAGTTTTGTTTGCCTGTTAAAAGGAATACAGAAAGAAACCATCACTTCACAACAAGATCATTTGTCAATGAACAGTTGCAGCCACAGATGTTTTTGGCCCAAAATATCAATGCTGAAATAAAAACAATATCATCCAAATTTCACACATTAATTACCACTATAAATACTACATGTACCTAGATTCTAAAGCCCACAGCAATGCAGACTACAACTCATCACCATGGAGTTGGCAGAAATTGTGTGCTACTGTGGAGTGGGCCGTCAACGCTTTATGGGAAAGTTTTGTTGTAAGACAAATTGGGACCAGAATCATACATCCATGCATGTCACCCGCCTCAGACTACGTATATGGAGCCTGGGAAATTGACTGCTTAGCCCATCATTGCCAGGTTGTATACAGTTGACGTTTTATAGTCATTATTATCTCCAGACTTAGTTCCTTGTATTATCCGTACGCTTGGTAAGTTATGCAGAAAGCCATGTTACCGACGATTGTATACAAAAACTATGTGCAGCTGAGGGAGCATGGTGTTTTCTTGAAGTGCTGCAGTGCTTGCTTTCAAAAGGGTTGAGATACGTAATTAATGTATACAATATGCAGTATATGTTTCAGATTGAAATTATAGAATTAAGAATGAAACTGACGGACAACGTACCAAATTGGGCAAGGAACCCTGATGAAAGAGATTTATGTCAAGAACGGTACGCGTAAGTAACATTGTTAGCTGGTAATCATCTGCAATGCATGCATGCGCATGTACAAACATGACGAAACCGGTCATTCAGAGAAGTGGACTGTTGCTGACGAATAGAGGGAAGCACTTGGGCTATTTGCAATTAAATCATCGGAATCGGGACAGATAAAATGAAATGAAAATTTTAAGCGGGAATTTGGGGCGATTTATTTTATTATAAAAAAGATAACATTTATTGAAAAATCCTCTCAAAGGGCATTTGGTTGATTTTATTCTTTCTTTTTACAAAGTTTCTTGTGGCTTTGGCTGGGTAATTTGAAGGTTGTCAGATTCCAGGAACCAGCACACAAAAGAGGCAGATGTTTTTACCTTGGACAAACAATCAGGATTTGCGTAATAATTTGTATTACTCTGTTAAAGCAA
Source organism: Patiria pectinifera (assembly GCA_029964075.1). Taxonomy (NCBI): domain Eukaryota; kingdom Metazoa; phylum Echinodermata; class Asteroidea; order Valvatida; family Asterinidae; genus Patiria; species Patiria pectinifera. The sequence goes on from CM057135.1 coordinate 42,139,660, forward strand.
TTTTTTCCGGATGGGTGGGGGTCTTTTTAAAACATTGTTATTCTGTTTGAGAGCAGATTGGCAGGAGTACAGGATGATTTCTCATGAAATCAAAGCTTGTATTAAAGCCTTTTTTTCCTCTCATAGAAATCTGCTACAAAAACACTGGGGGAATGGCGAAATATGCTGGTCTAAAATGAAAACATAATATACTGCCACAGAAACAACAGTGTGACAACCAGCTAAAAAAAGGAATTATTGTAGATACTCACGCAAAGTCAATCCTACAGTCCATTGGAAGCTGGGGAAGCATCTGTTAGTACTGCGAGAGGCCATTGGTGGTGGCAGACTGCTGTACAGGATACTGACACAATGTTTCTAATTCTTGCCAACGCTGCATCTACTCAGCCTGCCTAGCACAGCTCCATAATTTCCAGTCTGAGCTCATGAAAAGATTACAAAATCCCAAAACATGTTTAGATCAGCCTGAGGTCGGAGGTAAAGCAGTGTGTGTTGTGCAAAGTAATTCATTACAGAAACCAGTTAAGTATTTTATGAGGACAAATATTTCAAGATAAACATTCCAATTGGTTTGGAGGCATGCAATGACTCCTTAACAACTATTTTACAAACCAGTTGGCACCACCAAAACTAATGCTGGAAATACATAATCCAAGTTAGATTCAATCATAAATGGTCATGTTGAACTCTGAGCACACCTTCAAATCTGCTAGTGCTTGATCTTCATTTGGTGGCTCATTTGGTGTTTCCGTTCGTGTAGTTGGGCTGTCAGGTTTTCCAGACTCCTTAGCCTGATGACTGGCATAGGCATCATACACACAACTCAGCTGGGAAACTTTCAATCTCTAGAGCTGCTGGAAGCCTTCAAAACACAAAAATACTCTTTGCTGAAAGGACATATTGATAAAGATCAAGGAAAAATACACTTTGCTGTCGCACCACTTTCCAAACTTTGTTGTTAATAGGCCTAAGTACTAAACAGAAATATAAAAGAAAGAAAGAAAGAAAATGTCACCTCGGGTTAACAGTTTTTGAACTGATGGTTTAAAAATGTTGAAAGTACATGTAATTTTAAAAATTTTAAAAACACAAATAAATACCCCTGAAGAAGAACATTCAATGATATTTATAATAACTTTTAAGCCCAACACTTTAAATTTGTAGCAACTGCCAAAAGGCCAATTTTTTCACAGCAGGTGATTGTTTCAATGTTTCTGATTATGATGGGTGCTAAATACTGATGATTTTCATGATAATAACATGCATATTGTGACACAATGCATGCACTTGTGACTATATAAGGCAAAGGGTCACTCAGTCGTTACAATCTTACAACATTATGACATTATGGCATATAACTATCCATGCCATTCCCTGAGACAATACATTTGTTGAGATTATTCCAATGCATACTATTAATTACCTGATACCCAATTGGGTGATTGGAATGGAATTCCCAGAGGCCACCAGCATGGTTTGTTCTTGTGACTAGTCCAGAATCCTTTCTCATCTGCAATGCACAATGTCAAATGAAATTATCATTATGCAAAATTAATTGTTTTACTCTTTGTTTTTTCTAGATGAAAACAAAAGTAATTTATAGTTGTTATTACATGTATTATTATTATTATTCTGGTTTATAAAAATCCAATGTCTTGCAGCCTTGCGGCTGAATTGCACATGGATACAAAGATAAAACATAGAGGACAGTAATTAAAAGTGGACACAATACGTAATGTTAACTTCAACATTAAAGTTAAAATTTCAACCAAAATTAATAAAAATTGGCAATACAAAATCAGGCGATCAGGACTTACACAATGAAACCACTCTGAAACATACTACATGTATACATGTTGATTTGGCCAGTCTTACTGAGAATTTAAAACATTGATGTAGTATTGGGATGGGGCTATTTTTAAAACGATGAGTTTTTGTCCAAAGAGTAGTAAAGCTCGTAGAATTCCGTAGACTACCATGACTTTCAAATCTGGAAGGAGGGAATAAAGACTCGGTGCGAGGGTTGCACTGAATGTTTTTTTGCAAAGCTAAGACAATGATCTTCCCTCCTACTGGCTAATGTGTCAAGTCTAAGAGTTCTATAAGCATCATCATAATGATCTTAACCGTCCAAATGCTTTGCCGAATGATCATGATTTTTGGATAGGCCTATCTAGACCTCTGAAGGTACCGAATTTAACTATTTTGTGCTATTTAGCAGTCATTTCTTTAGCTGGGTTGATTTTCTGCTGACAATACCTTCAATCTTTAATTGATTTTCGGCTCCCCTAGCAACGGGACCTTACGTGCACATACATGACAAAATTGACATACCACATGTGGGATGTGTGATGGTGTTAGGGAGGTTTTTGCAAGCGAACGGATACGCTTACACTTACGTTTAGCTATCCGTATCCGTTTTTTTACTTACGTGTAGCGAGCGAGATATGCGTGTCGTCTGCACGTATGACGTCATACACCACTCACTATCAGCTAAACGTGCAGACAACCCGCATATCTCGCTCGCAACACGTAAGTAAAAAACGGATATGGATAGCTAAGCGTAAGTGTAAGCGTATCCGTTCGCTTGCGAAACCTCCCTAATATGGAATTAGTCCAGTATTTCCGTCGCATTTATGGGACTAGCCCCCCCCCCCCCCTGCACCATGTTCACTATCGTCAGTCCACCTAAAACGACGAGGATCTATTTCGACGCACTTGCATTCAATTTGCATTGGGCAATGCGCACGCGTTGCAAGCGTTACCTGCGCCAAAGATGGTGACTCTTGGATACACAATCGCCAATTTCCGGATGCCACTGTTTTTGTTTTTGGGATAAAATTTCATGACATGAAACTGAAATTGTTCACAGAGGTTAAAACTAAAGTACCCATGATGAAGTATGTCATTTAGGCTAGGGCCTAGGTCTGTGTCAACAAAGAAGTTTGGCAGCACCGATGTGGAAAGTCAGGGTAAATGTCGAATTGCGCCACATTAGGGAACACCACGTTTTAATGACGTTAATAAAAATAATATTAATAGCCACTAATAACACTATGAGTATGACTATGACTAAGCCTAGCCTAGGCCTATACTAAATTAAATCAGCTTGTTTTTTTGGCGATCATGTAGTGGAGGGTATAGGGCCCGGTTCCTAGGCCTATAAGGGAACAAAATCCACTTTATTAGACCGACTAAACTAGTTGGTGATATTCTCAATAAACAGGTATTTTATAGATACAGGGCAGGGCTTTGATTTTTTAAGGGAAATTTGGGGGTGAACTGACGATGACAGTGCGGCGCCAACCATAAATAAAGATGGTGATCACCACGCGATGTACCGTGACTGGGTGTCACTAGAATTGAGCTTTTGATTGTAAAGGTGATTTTTGCGCAATAAAAAACATTTTTGAGTCTAATTTGATCAAAACAAAACAGGGGCCCTACACTACACGATCCCCCGTTTTTTGTATGGTGGTCAAACTCGTTCTTCAATCTCAGAAAAAGGTTTTTATGCAGCTGCTCCAAACCTCTGGAATAATCTTCCTTATGAAATCCGTCATGCCACTTCCCTCACTGATTTCAAAGCATTGCTGAAAACACATCTCTTCCAGACTTAATTGCCCCATAGGTTGTTATTATTTCCTTTCATCATTTTGTATCATACACTTTAATTGTTTTCTTGTGTAAAGCGTTGTGATACCAGTTTGTGTAAGAACGCTTTATAACTAACTAATATATCTAACGACTTGTCATCAAGTCTACATCTAAAACATTTTCTCGCAGGAATATGAACATCTGTGCCAAGTTTCACGCTTTTATGCAAAAGTGCACAATTTTTTCAATTATCCGCTGGACTATATTCCGTTTTTGAAAGTCTTCCTCAGTCGTCTGCATAATAACTAGGAATGCATTGGGCCAGTGTTCTGGAGTGCTGGTCACTTCTGTTTGCTGTGCCTTGCAGTCAACTTTAATGTACTTAATTGTGGGGAACACATCCACGATACTGAATAATGTACTACATGTAGCTGGTTTGACTTCCTGTCATAGTCTATTTTCGGACGTTGATGAACAAGAAGCATTGATATTAGGAGGATTATTTGCTGGCCCATGGATGTGGGGGTCAAAAGAATCATCAATAAATGTCTTGCTGATGTCTTGCTGATATCTACAAGTACATGTATGATGATCAATTTCAGCTGAGCTGGTTGATGGAGGCACTTCTCAATTTTAAACTGGACAATTTTGACACTTGGCCGTCGGACGCCATGTTGAATTCGAAATCATGACATTATTATGACAAGTAGAAACACTGTCCACGTACACGTGCGCGAATAAAGCGTAGGCCATTGTGATATGAAAATCAGACTCTTTGTCAAGTTGGAAAAACAGATCCCTACTTTGGAATAGTTGGAATGTTATTTCCAGGCGCTTGTGAACTTCCCCCATTGTGACCACTGCTGCAGCAAACTGGAAGTTTGCAAGGCATGTGTGAAGTCCTTTGGCGACTGGGTCTTCAATTGCCTGCCTCATCTGTTGATGAACACATCCTTGAAGCCATCTAGATGAAGGACGGGGAAGGCCTGTTGTTCTCTCTGTAACAGGGAATTGGGTATATCATAGCATATCCAGGCTTGCCATCTCTGGCATAGCGGCCAACTTCCTGCCAGTATTCGGTTACTGCCTCTGCCAGACCCCAATGGTAGACTCGTCTCACATCTGGGATGTTTATACCCATTCCAAATGCTACAGTGGCCACCCCATCACCTCACCCTCTCTTGACGTTCCAAGTCCAGGGTAGAATGGTACAAACCAGCCACTCTTTGGCCAGGGGGTTGGCCAGGAGGCGTTTGCAGATGGTTTAGTTAGGAGGCCATCTTACACCATATCTTCATGTCTACGTCTTGCTCTTCTCCATCATATAGCTCAACTGAATCGATTTGGAAAAATAAATCCAGTTTGATACAAATTGTTTCCCCCGGATTCTTTTTTGCATTGGTGCTTTGAGAAGGTATACACTGTCATTATATAAAAACAGTGTGAACTTTCGGAGATAAAATGATATATATTGTGAAGACTAATGTACAATAATTATTTCAGAGTTGTACGCATCGATATGTAAATCAGCCTAATTCTGCACTAAAGGACTTAATAAATTCTGAAGCTCTCCTGGTTTGCGGACACGTTTGTAGAAGTCCTCGTTGAGTCGAGACTTGTGGATGCTCTCGGGTGGAGCATACATTGTTGCCTTGCTGTTCCGTCCATCTCTTCCTCCATGTCCGACTTCTTGCCAATAGTTCAGGATTGAACTTGGGAGTTCCAGTGTACAATGAACTCCACATCAGCGCCGTCCATCCCCAGCCCAAAGGTGACACGTTGCTATCAGCAGACATCATGAACCCTCACTGTGATTGAAGGAATCGACAATCAAAACCTTTGCCTCTTTCCCTACACCATGATAGAATGTCTCTGCCAAACGCTGATTGGGTTTACTAGAAGAACTTGTGATCATCTTTTTGACTCTATTTGTGTCAAAAAAATTGTCAAAAAGTCTGTGTTGTCAATCGCAAAGAACACAAAGGTTCCCTTTTGAGGAAGGGTGGGATGTACAGGCCATTGAAGTATCTTGTGAATTACACAACAGCATCAGCCTTTTCCAAGAGCATCCGACTGTACGGTACACAATAGTTCAGTGAATGAAGGAAGTCTGTTAGTTATTGTTGTGATAAATAACTGCCAAACCCAGAACCTGTGGATTTTCTCATGCCTGTTGTGTCCTGAGTATGTGTTGCTTGTTTGGGTTAATGTTGCACCTGCCTTTTTGTTTTGAAAGCATACATAAGGCTCTCAATGGATTCCTTACACGAGAAAACATAAGATTAGCATACTTACCGTAATTTTCGGAATATAAGCCGCGGCTTATACGTTGATTTTGCCCATGAAAATGTTTACTGCGGCTTATACGCCAGGCAGCATATACGCCGAGCCTTGAAGAATAAAAATGAAATTCAGATGTGAATTTAATTTACTGGTATTCATAATAAAAGATCTGTTGCTGAATTGAGTTATCATTCGTTACCCGAGGTAAGTTATAAACAAACAGTGGAAGCACGTCCCACGAAAACCGAGCGGTACATTGAGCTTTTTACATGCACGTACGTTTGGCGTGAGTGAAAGCCGTGTTCGTTGGTGACCGTATTGATGTGACATTACAGGTAGTGCTAGTAGCGGGCAACCAGTCGGCCGTCAGACCAGCCTAAGTACTCGTCCTACACCATGCAAATTGCTGTTGGTGCGTCTGTTTCTCCAATGTTTTCTTGTTATCCGTTAATGTTGTTTTGTAACAGTACAAATTTTATGTCATATATATCTGTGGAAATGTTTATAGTATTTTAAACCATATTTTGTGACCAAAATTGTACAGTCAACGTTTTGACTCCGTCGATACGAGCGCGGAATTGGGCCGGCCATGCAATATGCATGCGTGGCAGCACGTACTGAGCCCCACCTTTTGGTTGACTTTTAAACACGACTATGCTTGGTATATTATTAGGTTTTTATGGCCTCATCAAATTATCATCAGCATCTCTGGAAGGTCCCATTCATAAGTATTATTGGTTTTTGTTTTTACGAAGTACAAGTGCATGTACTTTAAATCTTTTTGCTATTATAGATTCAAGTTTTCACAATGTCATGATGTTTCATGATCAAATTGTTTTTCCTTTTCATGGTGGCCAAACTGATCTCGTTTAAATTTTAAATTAATTAACCCCAGTCAAGCTCAATCCATTTACTTTGCCTCATGTTTGATATTATTATGTTATTATTGTTATTATTAAGTAAATTAAATGTTGATTTAAAAATTGTTGTTGAATTAATATCCCCCTGCAAGCTCAGTCAACCCTCGTCAAGCTCAACTTCCCTACTTTAAAATGATCACACAACATGCATATTGGGCCATTTTTGTCATTTTTGATTTTGTTATTGGGTGGAGTTTGGCAGAAGACATATCTCTTTTTGGAACGTGGTAGTTCTGAAAAGAGCTGTTGGTTTTGATGAAGTGTAGTTGAAGGGAACTACAACTCAAATCCCTCCAATTCGCTGTCGTCAGTATCGCTGTGGAAGAGCGCGGCCAGGTCTGCGTCCAACACGGTTGAGTCTTCCACATCAGACTCATCTGCGTCTTCCCCGGTGATAATCTTGGCTTTGACGAAACCGTTGACGATGGTAGTCGGCTTGATGGCTTTCCAGGATTCAGGACCCAGCTGCAGATTTCAGCATGCGTTGCTCGCCGCATCTTGCCGGTCATGGTGTAGGTGTGCAAGCCCTCTGCCATCCATGCCTCCCACGCTGCCCTGATGTGAAGCTTGAACACGTGGTTGACCGAGATGTCCAACGGCTGAAGTTTCTTGGTTAGGCCACCAGGGATGACGGCAAGGATCGTCTCGTGCTGTGTCTTGATGATGTTCCTGATGATTTGTCCTTGTGAGCCATCATGGAGTCCAGGACTAGCATGGATTTCTTGTTGAAGAAGGCACCGGGGTGCCCACCGAAGCACTGTTCAGCCCAGTCGTTCATCACGTCCTTGTTCATCCAGCCTGTAAGATAAAAAAAAAAGCAAAAAGAAAACTAGAAATGTGTTTGTGGACAAACACTGAGCTGTTTCGACCGTTTGATTAATGACTGCCATAAAGGAGTTTCATCCAGGTCGAATGAACGTGTACATGCGTATTCTATACAAAAAGTGTCCATCCTATGTAAAAAAAAAAAAATCATGACGTCATGTTGACGGCACACATTTTTTGAAATTTTCTGTAGCTATCTACGACCACACAAACCTTTTGCAAAAAGAATTTCGAATTAACCATGTTCCATTGATGAGATATGAGTAAAAGGTCCAAAAATTTAATAACTTATATAAAATCACATGATGACATCATCGTGACATCACTGCAATTTTTGTCTATAATATGTCCCGGTATACTTGCATACCAAGTTTGAACCCAATTGGACCTCTGTTTCTGTAGATATAGGGCCTTAGAGTATGCACTTTTAGGATGATGTCATGTGACACATGATGACATCATGATGACGTCATGATTCGGCATACGTGTTCAGATGGTTGTGTGTGTGCCAGGTTTGAAGTCAATCAGACTGTATTTTATATGATTTTTGCAAAATTTGAGGAAAGTATTAAAATTTGAAAAATTCATAAAAAATCAGATGATGACGTCACTTCAGATTTTGGATGCTGTTATTTATACCTACCTACCCACCAAGTTTCATAACGATTGGACATACCGTTATATGTGAATAAAAAAATCATGTTTTTGATGACGTCATGATGACGTCACACATTTTACGAAATTTTGTTCATATATCTATGACCTAATAAACCTGTTACAAAAAGAATTTCGAATTAACCATGTTCTGTTTATGAGATATGACTACATGGTCCAAAAATTGAATATATCGTATAAAATCACATGATGACATCATCGTGACGTCACTGCCATTTTCGTCTATAACACGTCCCGGAATACTTGCATACCAAGTATGAACCCAATCGGACTTCCGGTTCTGTGTAGGGCCTTAAAGTATGCACTTTTAGGATGACGTCACGTGATGACGTCATGATTCGGCATACATCTTCAGATGGTGGTCTAAGTGTGTGCCAGGTTTGAAGTCGATCAGATTTGAAAAAGTCCAAATGTGCCTTGTAGAACGAAAACACGTGTTATCCTATGGGAAAAAAAGTGGAAGAAAAAAAATAGAAAAAAAAGAAGCAAAAACAAGAGCTGTTTCGGTGTGTAGACCGAAACAGCTAATGATAAATAAAATGCACAACTGGGAAAAGTGAGCAAAGATGTAGGGGTGGGTAGAAAGATGTGGGGGTGGGGAGAAAGATGAAGATTTGGGGAGAAAGGGAGCTGAAGGAGTGAGGCCATTCCGTAATAGTACCTTGCTTATTATTGCAGATGATGACGACACCAGCAAGCAGCTTCTGCTTCGGCAAGTTATGCGCTTGAAGATCACCATCGGCTTCAACTTCTTGCCGCTGGCCATGCAGGCAAGAATGACGGTGAAACTCGTCTTCTCGTGACCCGTTGTAGTTATGGTCACCGTAGAGGCTCCTTTCTCGGTGACTGTCCGGGTCATTGGTGTGTCGAACATTATGTTGATGATCTTGCCGTTCGTTAATGCCAGCCTTGTGATGTTCCGGTCCGTGAAGTCTGTGAAGTTGGCCATCAGCTCCTCCCAGTTCTCCGGAAGTTGCTGACCAACGGTAGTTCTTGTTCGTACCGCCAACCTGTTCCTCCGCATGAAGCGATGGCACCAGGCTGGACCACCGATGAAGTCGGTGATGCCGCGATCTTTTGCCATCTCCTTGGCTCTTGAACTGATGATGATGGTACTCAAACCATGGCCAATCTTGTCCAGGAAAAACTGCTTCAGATCCTCCTCCAACTGGGGCCATTGTGCTTTCTCACTCATACGTGCTTTCATCTTGGCAGGTAGCTTGTAGCTTTGCCAGTAGTCCCCTATCTCTTTGCCACCGCCGTACCATGGACTCATCGACGTTGAACTCTCGTCCCGCCGCTCGGTTACTTTCGGCATATTGGATAGCCCGTCATTTCAGCTCAATACTATAACTATGTGCCTTGGATGCCAATGTGTTCAAAAACAGTGATGGTAAGCCGACGATGCGGTTTGTTTTATCGTGCGCGCCCAGTCATGCAAATCCGTAATAGTTTCTGTGTAAAATCCTATTCATAAATACCTAAGACAGTTCACGCATTCCTATTGGTCGAGAGCCCGTCACATCCGGTCTTAAACGGATGATAAAGACATGGCTGGCTGGTCTTAAACACTTTTCAAGTGTCACAATAAAATGTGGACTCCTAAAAATCCAGTGCCTCTTATCGTTTCATTGGTTGAACGTTCACAATCCTCACGTAGGCATGCGCAACACTACCAAGGAGTCAGAATTTTATAGTTCTAAATTCAAAACGCAACGCGCCAGGTGCGTTCTGCGCGACATCACAAAGAACATGATACGCACGCGTCAATCTCCATAAAAGGGTTGTTTACATCTTACTTGCCAGCTGAACACTCCATTATTTTGCAAGAGGGATGTTTCAAAAAACATAAAGTGAATTTGTTGAACAAAATCGGATGTATTGAACGAATTATATGATTTTCTTTTACCGAAAAGGTATTTATCACTCTGTTTAAGAGCATTTAGAGTCTGGGTGCTGATAATTACCCTCGCCTCCGGCTCGGGTAATTATCAGCACCCAGACTCTAAGTGGTCTTAAACAGAGTGATAAAAACCTCCGGATCACATATTTATTCCCATTCATAAATACCTTTTCAGTGAAAACACTGTTCAATAATTAGTTGTCTCATGCTTCTCTAGGGGAAAAACGTACATGTGTAGGTAGGTACCTCTTCATTTTTAAATATAACCCCTCCATGGAATATTGCACATTATCAAGAAAAGCCCTGCCAGTATATAATACGTATCTGTTTTATTCCTACTCCAATTACCCTTTGAAAAGAAAGCCCAAACACCCATTTCATTCAAACCGTACTCGGATTGTCATTAAGGGTGTCGCATTCCATTGTGCCGCTATCAAAACTTGCTAAAAACTCAACACAATGATCTCTCTGTGGCGATGTGTCGACACTGCCGAACGTGAGTGTGACTGCTGATGCGTGTGCGTGTGCATCCCGCCTGCCCTGCATGCACTCAAATCCAATAGCTGCACTCAAATCCAATAGTGCTCATGAGCACATAACACGCAATTATTGTGAAAACTTATTTTGCTTTTGGTATGGACATGCAGACTAACTTTAACAGAATTTTTGATCTCAATGTTACAATTCATCCTGCAGAAGCATGCAATTTTAATGTTCAAGCTTTGACATTGTGTGCTGTATGGGGGTATGGCCAGATCCAACAGAAAAGAGAGAAGTCTGGGTTTCTCATGGCACTCGCTGAGTCCAACATAATCCCACAAAAGAAATGTGTGAATCCTGTAAATCCGATACAATTCAGCTCGCCTTTTGTTTACTGCTCACACAAACTCGTAAAGTGCCCACTGCAAGATATTGTTGGGTACAGCACAGTAAAATTAATGGCATGGACCCTTAATCAATTATCATCTCTACCACTGATTTAGTGAGAAATGTTGTTGATGAAGCGCAGTACCTTTGCAGGCAATGCCTTTTCTTGACCAAGGCTCGCAAGATGCTGTTGAAAGAAAAGTAGGGTATTTTTACCCTGTCGAGGATACTCTAGCCCAAAGACATAGAAGGCAGCAAATGTGGTGGCAACACCAGATGCTATGTTGCTACAAGTGCACAGTATTGTTCCATCCACAATCATGGGCAGGTCCTTGGTAGTGAATGGATTCCCCTTGATGACAAGAGTGGGGGTTGGAACTGTTGGCTCCTGGAAAAAACAAGTAGAGAATAATTCCAAGATAAATAAACTGACTTTCAAACAAACTGAAGATATTTAAGTTTTCTCTCCTACCTTTTTACATTTTCAATACACCACAGGATTGAATGACAAACAATTTCTATCGGGCAAAAGTAATTTGCCATTTTGTGTGTAACAAATTTGCGCATCCATCATTTGTGGAATGACAAAAATCAATCAAATACTTTTTTAGTTGGGGCAAAAAGTATCAGACGGGGACTTTCTTTTTTGGTTGAGTGTACATGGCTGACTGATCTCTTATTTTTTTATGGGCAGGCATATAAAGACACTCTTTTTTTTCTCTCTCTCTCCTTTCTTTTTAACGCTGATTTATTTGTCACTGTGGCTACTTCTTTTTCTTATTTTCTTTTCTTGCTTCTTCCATCTTCTCTTTATTGTGGTGTTCAAGTTTCCTTCTTTTCGTTCTTTCAGACGTGTCTGCTTTAGTCTCCCTATTTTTGTCGTTATTTTCTTTGTTTCCCGTCCTTTTTTGATTGGGTTTGCAGATCTGTTCAACATCCTCAAAGTCAACTGGATTTGGACTGTTGTCAAACTAAATGTGACACAGAAATGGATCAACAATTTGAACCGCAACAATATTTCCAGAAACAATACAGTGATCACCACAAATTAGTCTACTGATCTCCTCTCTCTTGATCTTTGCAGCATTTCTGGGTTTAAGCCTTTCTTCTATGGCATCTCTGACTTTGTCTGTAACAAATGCAAAGTGTATCAACAGAGCTTGACAGACAATATCCAATTCAAGCCAATTATGTAACTGTGGGCTTGAGTCTGAGAAACCATCACAATTGGCTTTCAATGATTTATTACAAGTTTATTTTTTGGGGGGTGGGGGCTTTTCAGTAATCTACAGCGTGTTAATACGTGTAAATTAAAAAGGGTGCAAAGAAAACACGCCATGTTCACCAATAACAAGTAACTATTTTCTACAGCTGTTTTTGTGATCTTCGAGATTGCTACATCTGATTAGTCATTATTTACTTTTGTCAACTTAGAGATGTTTGCTTGACCACAAGCACTTAAAATTAAATGTGTCACACGCAAAATCAAATATGTGGACTACTTCACACATGGGTGATATTCGTTCTTTGTTATCAGCATTTTGGTAACAGTCTCACTGAACAGTTTTGTGAAAATATCCATTTACCTTTGGAAACCCACGCTTCCTTGAGCTTGCTGACGCCATGGAATGATAGAAAGAAGGAATCTGTCTTCATGTCCTTTACTTTTGCAGGCCTCCAGACACCTTTTGGGACATCGAGGGCCTGGCAGATTTCTCCTGCATAAAAGGAAATTTGAAAAGGCTATTTATATTTATATTTTGTGCTTTATGACAAGTAACATCCATTTTGTTTGTTTCAGTTTCAGTGGTTAGTGTGTACTTTTTTTTTTGCGGGTACCCTTTAAGTTGGAAGGCGATACCAATTTGATGTCAAGTATCTGTTTCGAACTTCACCTGAGTTCAGATATGTTCAACTTTTACAAATTCGGTGGGTGGCAACATGCCTTGACATCACATATTATGTCAATGTAAAATTTGTATTAAATGCAATTCAGTGGAAATCAAATGTGGTTGGGATTTTTACGGCTCTCAAGTTGAGAGAGGGTTGAACCGCAGCGGCAGAACTTGGAGACCATGATAGTCGACCACCGGCCAGAGAGCCCGACCACCAGTGCTACTCGAGGGCAAAAGCACCGGAGCCACCTAGCGTACTTGAGTCTACAATTATTGTATGTCCATATCTTTGTATTTTGAAGAAACTTTGATGTGCATTGTTGTAAAATAAACAAATAGCTTGTAAATATAGTCGTGTTTCCAGTGGAGTATTCTTGGAGTGTATTACTGAATGTCAATCCCTGAGGGTAGGCTAACTAGGGTGTGACACCTTACCTTTCCTAATCATCATCATCCTTCGGCTGCGGAGCAGTCGACTACAAGCTTCTTCCATTTACTGCGATCTTGGGCAAGTGTTGCGATTTTGGTCTGGTCGCAGCATGCCATCACTATCTCCGAGCAAGCGTTGAATATAAGTCAGGTATGATGTGCATTGTCTTCCTGGTTTCCTTCTCCCCTGGGTAGGTGTATAAAGGGCATACACTTTTGCAGGCTCATCGTCTGGCATTCGGAGTATGTGCCCAAGAAACTTGAGCTGCCGAGTTCTAACACGCTCCACAACAGGGTTTGAGTTGGTCATAGTATAGATAGTGGATAACAAGTTGTTATCCCTGAAATGCAGAAAAAAAACCAATGAAATAAATTGTGTCACTAAAGCATTGATACTACATTACAGAAACTGTTGAGGACTCCAATTGCTTAAACACTGTGCAACATTCTTTCAAAGACCTTTGGCTCAAAAGCGGCTTTGGAGACGTGACTCATTTTTGCAGAGCGGGTCACATATGACTGCTTCTCGCATACAAAGATAGAGCTAACCGGTGACTGGCAATGCTCAGACTAGGGAAGTAGCCAATGGGTGACCACAAAGAGGTGAAAATCCCACGGATCATCAAAACCAACACATGACTAGCAATGGGAACATCCCCATCTTGACACCTCTTCTCAAACTGTACAATTTCATTATCTATGCAGCCTACATCTACAAAACCCACAACAGCCCCAGACCTCAGGAGTAGACTAAACTGGACTGTATCTTTATTTTGTGAAACAAGATGCAGACTTCCCGCTCATGCTGTTGTAGGGACTGTGGGTTGATTTCTTTGGCAAGACGTACAGTAGCATGAGGCAGTTTAAAAAAAAAAAAACACTTTCATGCAGCAGGTTATATGATGACGATGATTTGCTTTGCAAAGCGATGCAAAACCTTATAGCTGGATGCCATCTCATCCCTATTTTCCTTTTTGGAGTGTTGCCTTCTACTGCTCCCAGAGCAAACCTACTGGTGATCCTGCTCCCCATCATCCATCCCCTGCTGGAGAAAAGCCCCCTCTCGACTGCTGACAGGCACACTCTCCCCTTTGATCATTTTTGGATCTTTGTATGGAGGGCTACATTCTTCCTTTTCAACGCTTTGTTTTCCACCCTCAGCAGCTTCACTTTTGTCTGTAATGCTGTATGAGAGAGAACATTGTTTCTTTTTTTGGAAGAAGTGGTGATGTCCCTTGAAGATGCACTTCCAACTTGTGATGCCAAAACCTTCAAATCTACCCTAAACATCAGGCCCACCTCACACTGCACGGGCTGTTTAGGGACAAGGAGGTGACATCTCTTATGGGGTACTGTCGGAAATGGTTACATCTGCACCCAATCCCCATTAGTGATTGAGATGGAAAACTGACCTGCTGATCCTTCTCACGAGTAAACAAGATCCGTAAACCCTGGGTTTCCGGTGCATATGTTGCATGTCTTAAGTGTTTCCAGCACTTTTGCAACATCAGCCATATTCGTCATAAATGCTAGGTCCTGTAGAACTAGAGATCCTAACCCTTTGATATCCAGTATTCATATCTTAAGAATCAATCGAATGTTTTCACCAAGTGGAATATGTAAAATATGTCAGATTTGAACCTAGCCCCTATTGGAAATGAACGGTACGAGTCCCTCCCTCCCCCACCCCCACCTATTGATTTTGCGAAGGCCAAGTGTCGAGAGATAAAAAGCTGTCTACATTTCAGCATTGATTTGCTGTTGAAATCCCCCCCCCCCCCATCTTCCCCTGGATTGACTCCAACAGGTTGGCAAGGATCTGATGATCCAGGCCATACCAAATCCGCTGGAGACTTTGGTACAGCTCTTCTTGATTTCGTGGCCGATCTTCTCGATGGAGTTGCCTGTCCATGATCATCAAGTTACGTTGGTCACTGTTGACAGCAAGGAAGTGTTCATTGGACAGGACTGAGTGAGGCAGCTTTAAAGGGATTACTATGTTGGCCCTTAGTGGTATTTTGCGAGCAAGGGGAGGGGCAGAAGTGACTCCCGCTACAGGCTGTATAGTTTCTGCTTGTACCATGTGCACTGTCTCAACTTCCAAAAAGTTCACAGCAGGAAATACCTATACCTATGTCCACAAAAATACTTATGTCCATGTCAGGATCCGAATCCGAGTTGGACTGAACATGTTCTCATTCACCTTTATTTTATTCATTCATATGTTCATTGGTTTCCATTCTTTGATCAGAATTGAAGGGGGAAGGAGGCAGCTAGCTGCTGCAAGAGGCTAAGTATGGCTTACATTATTAATCACAATTCCCAGCCATTTTGAAGAGAATGAACTCCTCATTCTTCCCACTTGGGACGCCAAGTCTTCTCGTAAAATCTCTTGCTCACCAAAATAAGTTCCAACAATACATGTAGCCGACATAACTGTCTCCAGTGCCAGCCAGTTGGCCTTGGTTGAAGTTCATACCAAACAGTGATGGACTGTGTAAACACACTTTCCACCACCGCACAATAAAACTTGACCAACAGATCATTAGATAAGTGGAAGTGCTTGAGACGACATTTGAAAAAAATGTTAATTCTGAAATGTTGTGATGGTTTCAATCTCTTTTTATCAATATTCTGGCCACCTTTTTCTTTCTTACCTATTCTTCTGAACTCTTTATTTCTACATATATACATGTATACACATTTTACATGTTGCACTTGAGAGAAACATGTCATTAGATTTACATTTTAATGTTTTCATTTTCGTTTTTTACAATTATTATTTTTCAATTCGGTCATGCTAAATCGCTTCACTCATCTTTTTCAGTCAGAAGTCTGGGGTTAAAACTGTAATTTCTTCTCATGTCTTCTCGTTACTGGGACCTATTGGAGATCAGTGGATTCCACTGAATGAGTTAAAGTAAATAAATCAGTAAATCATAGTCAAAGCAGTGTGGCGTTGAACTAACAGTGGTCATATATCCCTACATTTTTGAGAGAATGTCTTGTTGTATTTGAGAGTTATTCAGTCTGATTTTTTGTACTGGACTAAAGTTCATTGAGAAAGCTTTGAAGGGGTTGGACCTATTTGTTGTATTGCAGAGTATGGCAGCTTCGTTCAAACAATTATTGATATTTTCTGAATGTGATTACTTTTTCTTTCATTTAGGCTTGTAGGATTCAATAATTTGGAATTCATTGTAGATTCTTTTTTCATCTAGCACATCTTGGATCATGATCCCATTAAGTGCACATTTTTAACTACCCAGAAATCATAACACAAACTTAAAAAATATCTTTCGAGAATTGAATTGCTAACAAAATGGAAGTCATAAGTGGTCTCTTGAACATTATCAGTTAACTGATAACATGTGCTTGAAGTGTCTGGGCTCTGATATTGGCTTCTTCAGGTAATTAATTCCAATCTGGAGTCACTCCAGCCTAGTCTCAAATTGTATGTGTCGTCAGTGCTGTAGTCAAGTTCATCACAAGTCCACCCGTCTCATGAAAATTCACTGGCTATTCAAATAAACTGTTACAGAAGCAATCCTTTGTCATTGTTCATCATGTTTCTTGTGACAAAACTTGGGAAAGGACTTCTGATGAAATTGACTGCAATACTGGTAGTTGTAATGAAAATAAATACATTTAATATCAACTTTTGTTGTGGCCTTCCTTGTTGGTTTGAATGATGTTGGGGCTGCTTGTGTCAAGCACTGTGTCGAAGCTGGAGAATCCTTTTGGGGGGGGGCTGTGAAAAGCTTTTGGGTGATGAAAATGAAAGGCTGTAGTTTGTTATAGCATGTGTAATGCTATAACAAACTATCACACATGTAGTAGAATATTGAGAGCCCTTCAAATTATTTCAATGTTTACAGTTGGAAATCTAAAGAAATTTAAAAAGTTGATACTACTTGTTGAAGTGTACAATCAAAATCCTTAATGTATTTAACAGCCGTTGAAAGAAACCATAATTTAGCTGTTGTTTTATTCTTGGGAAAACAATATTACATGTAATTAGGGCAGTTTCATGGTTTTCCAGTACATGTGTATGTTTTTGTATCCAATTTTAATGCCCATCTGTGCTTGAATGCCATTAGTTTAAAAATGAATTGAGAAGGAAAAGTATGCCATTCATGAAGAGGATTTTCTGCACTTTGGACAGTTCATCGCAGTGACAAAGTCTCTGCCCAGTTAGAAGTGGAGACCTGTAGCATTCCATGATCATGGTGGCAATCCTCCACCCAGTAGCAAATGGAGACCTGTGATAGATCATCACAATGACATCTTTCCACCTAGTACAAAATGGAGACCTGTGCCACTTCATCACAATGACATCTCTCCACCCAGTAGCAAATGGAGACCTGTGACAATTCATCACAATGTCGTCTCTCCACCCAGTAGCCAATGGAGACCTGTGACAGTTCATCACAATGACGTCTCTCCACCCAGGAGCAAATGGAGACCTGTGACAGTTCATCACAATGACATCTCTCCACCCAGTAGCAAATTGAGACCTGTGATGGTTCATCACAACGACATTTCTTCACCCAATAGCAAATGGAGACCTGTGCCAGTTCATCACAATGACATCTCTCCACCCAGTAGCAAATTGAGACCTGTGACAGATCATCACAATGACACCTCTTCACCCAGTAGCAAATGGAGACCTGTGACAGTTCATCACAATGACATCTCTCCACCCAGTAGCAAATGGAGACCTGTGACAGTTCATCACAATGACATCTCTCCACCCAGTAGCAAATGGAGACCTGTGACAGTTCATCACAATGACACCTCTTCACCCAGTAGCAAATGGAGACCTGTGACAGTTCATAACAATGACATCTCTCCACCCAGTAGCAAATGGAGACCTGTGACAGATCATCACAATGACACCTCTTCACCCAGTAGCAAATGGAGACCTGTGACAGTTCATAACAATGACATCTCTCCACCCTGTAGCAAATGGAGACCTGTGACAGTCCATCACAATGCCATCTCTCCACGAAGTAGCAAATGGAGACCTGTGACAGTTCATCAAAATGACGTCTCTCCATCCAGAAGCAAATGAAGACCTGTGACAGTTCATCACAATGACATCTCTCCACCCTGTAGCAAATGGAGATCTGCATGACAGATCATCACAATGATATCTCTTCACGATGAACATGGTGTTCTTGTAACAGTTCGTCATAGTTACAATTTGCAAGCCAGGTAGAAATAGAGACCGGTGATATTTCATCGAAATGCATCTCCACTTGATGCTTAATGGAGATGCGGAGGACATCTGTCCAGGGGAGCTGATGAGCATGCTTCATAGATTAACTTGAAGGACACCCGGTAGCAGAGGAGATGGGACATTACAAAAAATCTTCAAGTTGTACATCTGTTGGATATCATTATGGAGTTTCTCCTCCCAGCAGCAACCAAATAAGTCCTAAAACCTTTCTTCACAATGATACGTACATGTGTCAGCCACGTTCAAATGGAGGATCTTTGGCCTAATATCTCTCCACCCTGCAGCAAATGAATTTATGTGATCAGAGCATCTGTCACAATGGCATGTATCCAGCAGAGATCTGTCACATTTATAGCGAGTCTCCAACCAGCAACAACGGGAAGTCTTTTGGCTCTTGGATGCACTGCTGACACCACCTGTGTTTGTGTTCATTTAAGAGTGCAATCAGTCATGTGTACTAACCACCATACATTGTACACCTGTGCATGCTCGAACCAGTACGAGTACGCAGTGTGTTCCCATGGAGACCCTGGAAATGGGCATATACATATAGTGCCACCTACTGTCCATGCATGGTGTCCAAAAGAAGTGGCTTGACATAATTGTCATCCAGATCTGTTGGTGGAACACCTAAAATATCCTTGGACTAAAGAAAATGATAAGGAAAAATATTGTTTCTTGGATGGCCACCAGATGTTAAAATAGTTGGATTCGTATTATGGATTAGGATGGTGGGATTCTTGTTTTGAACTCCACTGAGGGTAACACCGAGATCAGGAAGGCCCCGGCTAAGACAGGCCTTAACAAAATGGATGGATTGTGGAACCCCAACATGACAAGACAGGTAAATCTGAGCTTTATCTATCCACAGTTGAATTGATCAATACTGCTCTGGCTATATCAATGTGAACCATGGACTTGAACACCTGTGTTGTAGAAGTCATTTAACGACATTAGTTACACTTGTATGTGTATGATGAGAGCTATGCTCAACATCAGCTGGCTGGAGAGATCATACCAACAGTCATCTGTATTGGGAGCTACCTAATTGCCTTCAGAAGGCTGGCATTATCAGGACATTGCCACTATGATTCTGAGCTACCCATGAGCCAGCTATAATACTGTGGGAGCCGGTACATTGGAAAAATGACAAGGCATACTAAAGGCATCATACTGGTACATCAATGTGTTGAAGAGGGGTGGAAGCGACAAATGAGCTCACTCCCTGGTGCAAGCATGAGGAATTGTGAGGATTGGAGGATACATGCCAAGGCTCAGCTGCGTCTGACTTATTGAGTAAGTTAGTGTTGGATGAAAGTGAGTGGAGACAATCTGTGGAAATTCACTGGCTCCCTGGAACGACCTCACATCAGGGTGTTAGTTGGGGGTTATCCCCAGCTGACGGAGACAGTGTAACCCACAGTTGAACTCTGCCCTTTGCTACGGTAGAGGTCGTGTTTGCTTTTTAAAGGGTTTGAAGTGACAGGGACTGGCTTTGTGCTGGATTGTAGAAGGTGGGCTCAGGCTCCCCGGAATAGCTTTATCAGGGTGTTGTCTTTGGATTTTCCCTTATGAAGACGGGGGTAAACTGCAGGGTTACTCTGACTAATTGCTTGAAGATGCATTTCCTCTTACTTATGGTCCAGATCGACAGATTAGAAATGAATGAGGCAAGTGTACAGAGTGTAGACTGGCTCTCTGGATTGACCTCAGGTTAGGGTGTTAGTTGGATGATAATGCCCAACTGATGATGACGATGTGTCTGTACTTGATGTAAATGAGCATTAGTAAGAAGCAGAGGATTGGGCTGGGAAGTTGGTTAAGTCCTGCGACAGATTATCACTATTGCATACTTTCAGCAATTGCCAAATTAAAGCACTTCCATGCATACATGTAAATAGCTTCTTTGGGCAGATACAATCCAGTGCCCAATTTCATGGCTCTGTTAACCACAGAAGATCTGTGCTAACAATAACCATTTTGTGCTAACTCAGTAAAAATTTATGCGCTAACTCAGTAAGCACAGATTTTTTTGCTGTAGCAGAGCTTTTTTTGCTAACGGTAAGCAGAGCCATGAAATTGGGTCCTGAGTTGTTGGCATTTACTACAAAGGTACTTATGTATGCTTATCAAATACTTTTTGGGGATATCAAAATGAAATGGAAATTAGGGCTGTGCATCGGAACCGGGTACCCGAGTACTCGACTCAGGAACAGGGTCCAGATATGGAATCGGATACCCATAACCAACTTGGCAAATTACTTAGTAACTTCTCAGTCAATAAAAAGAAATGTTTCAAATGTCACTGGGAAATTTATGAACAATCTGAACGACAACTTCCCAGATTTGAATTTTTGGCTTTGGTTTCTTTAACGGGTACCTGTATGTTTTTTTTTCAATAGGGTACCCGGTTCCTGTACTACCCGTAAATACACACCCCTAATGGTTTATGTTTTCTTCCGTGGTCACCAGAAGCTAAAATTAGTTTTAAAACAAAATTACTTTTATGCTTACCAAATAGTTTTTGGGGGACATAGAAATTATGGTTTCTTTCATGGTCACCAGAAGCTAAAAGTAGTTTTAAAACACTGAAATCAGTTACAATACAAGGATTTGTATCATGGGTGTAGGAGGGGAAACAGCATGAGATTTTTAAATTGAACAATTTGTGGACATAAAAAATGCATTGACTCCCTGGAATGGCTTCAGATGAGATTGTTGGTTGGGGATTGTTTCCCAGCTGACGGAGACAGTACATCGCTGCATATTCCACAGATGCCAAATGCATGGCTTAATTTTGTTATTATTCCTTCCTCAGTAGAGTGGGCTTTTAAAACTGTTTACTAAGTTTAATTACTAAGTTTGATCTTTCACAAAAGAACCTAAAAATCTGTATAAAATATCCACAACTACATTGTACCTTATATGGAGTATCTTATTTTTTTTGAAAGACAATGCAAGTGTACAATGTATACGTACAGTGTAGGTTTGAGTGAAAAGATGCAGTTTTGCCAAGTTATCAAATATCCATGTTTTCATAGGAAACAATGACCGGATCAGAAAGTCAGACTGAATATTCCAACTGCCTATGTAACAAGACAAAAAAGTAGGACATGACAGTTGAATTCAATCACCCATTGGGTTAGTAAATTTTTTGTAATTGAAAATGTTAAAGGAATTGAGATGCAAGCAGTGAAGGCCAGAATGAGGCCAGAATTTATGGGTAGGAGTTAAAGGTAGTATGTGGCAGACAACTTCATTTTTTTTTCATGATGTTTCTAGTATCTCTGGGTTTATTTCATATCAAATTGGGGCCTTGGTGTCTCAAGATCATATTGAAATTGTTTCATCACTTCCACAGCTTTCATCTGTCTTTATTCGACGTGCTTACGTTTTCATTTTCACATTTCAACTTCTTCCTGCATCCTACAAATGTACATGTACTGTACGTGTATATTTACTTGTACATGTACCGGTACGTACATGCATGTAGCTGCAAGCTCCTTACAATATCAGCCACTTCCACTATCTTCTTGATCTCTTGTCTTAATCATTCATGGAAATACAACAGCACAACACCAGTGACATTTGATAAGTTAAATTCAATGAGTTGTTACCATTGGGCATGTACAAAAAATGTAGGGTCAAATACAATTAACAATAATATCAAGAACAAGAACAATCTACATGTACCGGGTAAGCCCTACATTCAGAAATACTGTTACATTTTATATGATATATAATTGTTAATGACAAGCAAGCATACAGCAACTGACAACCAATGAGAAGGTTAAAGTTCAGTGCCCAGTGTGAGGCAGCTAGTGTTCGAGTTGAGCAAATAAAATTCAAACGAAAACAAATCCAAAGTGTGATAAGTAATCCAAGTGAAAAAGTGAAATCCAGGGCATGGGAACTAAGGTCCTATTGAAAAATTGTGAAAACCGGCCAACACAAATTCATTCCTAGAGTCCAGTCATGATATGGATGAAAACTAAAGTTCAGTGTTCGTGCAATAGTTCCGGTTGATTTGCAGAGAAGAAATCACGTTGGAAGTAGGCTATTGATGATCAGTAATCAGCATATTGGTGATGGCAGCACGTGTGCTCAATATACACTTCCTGGGATCCTTTGATGGCGCCGATGCATAGAAGTTTCCACTTCTGGGTTCGGGAGGCGCTTGGCGATGCTGAGATGTCGAAGTGCTCGCTCATTGCTACATGTAGGTAACCAGGTATACGTGTATTGAAAAAATATTCCAAACATTGAAATCCAAGTTCTTTGAAATCAACAATGGAACTCAGACTGAGCTGTGGCAGATATCTGGCAAGAAAAGACCAATGAGACTCCACCTCTTGTCAACACTGAAATGTAAAGATATGGAATATCTCTGATCCAAATAAATGTGTTAGATACATGTTTGAGAGTAATGTGTCCACATATTGGGGTTTTAACAGATGATTTTAATATATAAAAACACTCTGAATATATTGAACTAAACAGAAAGTTGCAGTGCGGGGGGTACGAGCAAATGCCACTGTCATCTCATTTAAGAACTGACAAAATGGTACATGGTATGTTTTAAGAGTTACTGGAGTTGGAATCCCTTGTGATGGCAGTTGTGATCTGTCCCAAAAGCTCCCTGACCTGTGGAGTCACAACATGAGGTGGTGGTGATCTCAACTATACCTTTCTGAATGAAGGTTCAAGTATCCGCAGCCTTTGAGGGGAATTGGGTGTTAAAAACAAAGAATACTTTGAAAAAAATATTGACTGCTTTAGCAAGAGAATCCACTTTATTCTCATTGTATAGTACAACAAATTCCTTGGCATCCAGGATTGTGTTTTATATGTATGTAAAAGCAACAAATCAAAGGGTAGTAAGTCACAAATCACATCAGGAGTGTAATTTTCAGTAAGTTGAAAGTACTGAAGATCATTCAGTTTTGATGGCCCAGTAACTCCTGTCTCAGATATCAAAGTGGGATCTTCCGCCACATCCTTCACATGCTGATCATGGGAAGTTTTATTTCTCAAAAGTCCTCTCTTTTCAAAGTATAGGCAGTCTGTATTGTGTCATTTATGTATGATGCAGAATCTACATGGGTGGTTGCTGGCAAAACTTTCAGTGAAGCCGAAGAGGCCATGCATGCCCAAATTGTCACCAGAAACTTGGCCTAAGGCTACTGTGACTTGTATATTTGTGTTGTTTACACAAATCTGCATCCCTTCCTTGTGTAAATGATTCATTTCGTGCACTATATTCTCAAGAATTCTGGAAAAGCCGTTCTTCCTGTCTGCTGAAGATTACATTGTAGGTTTTGGTCAATAATCAAAAGTGATTGAGTGTGTGAGCTCAGGATTTTGTTTGCAAATCTCAATGGCAATAGCATGCTTTTGAGCCTTACTGTTGAGCAGTCTTCGGTTCCATAAGCGATTCAACATGAATCTATGAAAAGCAAGATGGCAGCCCTTATGGCAAATTTAACAAAAACATGTAATATTACAATGTGTACTTCAGACTTTTTTTTTTTTTTTACAATACTAGCAATACCCCCTCCCCCCCCCCACCCCGATTGTGGTGCAGCGGAACAATCATTTCAAAAACATGATACATACTGCAATTGTTGTGTTTGTAGATGAAGTTAAAGCAATCTCTTGATAGAAGGAAGCGAGATGGGAAATAAGCCACAAACTTTCCATTACTGTTTTGGGAGGTTAGCATCAATCAAATGACTCGATTTACTAATGGCAAGGCATGGATATGGGATCTGCAGGCCAACAATATCAATGAGCCCCATTGAACTGACCGGACATACATGTAGTAGCAGCAAAGTCTTAAGACTGAAAACAAAGTTTAGTAGTGTCCAATCCTGGTTTTTTTTCCATAGCTGTAACGATCCCTGAAGCCTGGCCTTTGCCAGTTTTGTCTTCAGGTAGCATTTCAACTGGTTCGGCAGATCCACTTGAGTACTTAACAACAAGAGACACCCTGTCAGTATGTGACTCATCTGGTGTTGAATCTGCCATTACAGAAAACAATCTGGCATTGTGGACCTCAGTGACTACTCTTTCACGTATTTCTGTTTCCAGCAAAGAAATAAATTCATTCTGGGATTATGGGCTCAAATACGTTGCATGATGAGTACATTGGGAATGTGTCTGCTAAGAAGGAGAAAAATCTGGTCAAAGTTTCCATCTTTTCTAACAGATACCCGAAAGAAAGTGCTTGTCGGGCCAATGTCTCAGCAACATCTAACAAAATTTAGATAACGTCATGGTTGTATGCAAAATCTTCAGCTTCCTGGAGCTTTGCCATTCTCACAGCTCTTGTTTTCTGGATGAAAAGTCTGCAGTAGCTGGAGAGGGAAGCCTTATTACCTGTACTTCAGAGGTGCTTTGCCAATTTGCTGTGTTTGCCCTTGCTGGCACCCTTCATTTTATGCCACTTGTTCACGCCTGTCTTCACCCATGCTGATTCCACCTTTTCTTGTGATGCAGCATCGGCAAATAAACAGCATACGAAACAAAATGCAGCATCCTTTGATTTGGGTATTAGGATGTACCCCAAATGAGGTGTTCAGCATACCATTTTGCCTGGCGTCGCCACTGATAGCCGGCAAGGAGCATTATATTATCATATTTGAAACTCAGAACTGTTGAAAAAGGTGCAAGTTTTCAGTCAGCAAGCCTCAATTGTAAAATATCATATACAGATAGAAGCAACAAATCAAATTGTTAAGTCGTGCCTCAGGAGTGTAATTTTCAGTAAGATGAAAGTACTGAAGATCATTCAGTTTTGATGGCCCAGTAACTCCTGTCTCAGATATCAAAGTGGATCTTCTGCCTCATCCTTCACATGCTGATCATGGGAAGCTCTATTTCTCAAAGGTGGTCCTCTTTTATACAGGTAGAAGCTACAGCACATGTAGATGGTGGTAAACTTTCAGTGAAGCAGAAGAGGCCATGCATGCTGGAGATGGGGCAGGCGATGGGAAAGCGCGATACATTGCAAGAGCTTCAGGGTTTTTTTGGGGGCTGATTGCACAGTGGTCGCATACATCAGGTGGTTGGCACTTGGTGAAGATTACCATGCCAACTCGGCGATCAATGTGCCTCTTGAAGAACGCCATATCGTCATGGATGTCTCTGGCCTGTTTAATGTCTCGGTACGGCCCTTTGAGGAGTTTGTGCACACGACTGTATTCATCATGTGTGTAAGGGTGCGCCTCAACTTCGCTGGACTTGTGGCTGACATTGTTGTAGCGCACGTCGCTCCAATACCCCTCTAGAGTTGTGAGGGCAGCATCAAACACTTGGCCCTCTTTCTGCCTCAGAGCATTGCCGGTCAAGTGCTGCAGTGTCGGGGGGAGCTCTCCAGGAAGGCGGTAAGGGAGATAGATGGAGGTAGCTGCACTCGTCAGGACCCCCAACACATGCTCGATGGGGTTTCTTGCTGAAAAGCCCGGACAAAATGTGGTTCCCAGGAGCATGTCTAGATTTAAGTCCTTAAACAGTTGCATGAGGAACCACTCATTGGTCAGGTGGTTGACACTAAAGTCTGCCCCGCCGTCTGCCAAAATGGTGATGCAGGTTTTCTCGCTTCTCTGGATGAGTGGGAAAAGGTCGTTGCAGTGGCTGGCGATGGTTGTCTTTGTGTGCGGCCCTCTATTAACAACGTTGATGGCGTTGCACTCAGGAAGCCTAAAATTTAAAATGAAACATGCAAAAAAAAATTAGTACATCTACATCATTTTTATGCGAAAATTATCATTCATTGTCATTTATACATGTTTGTCTCCTGTGTAGTTTTATGACTTTCCACGATTAAATTATTTCTAAAAAAGTAGTTTGTAGCACAAACATCCCCTGTATGCATGAAATACAGTCTTGTTTGTGCCAAACAAGTGTCTGAATATTTTTGAAATTACTATAAAAAAAAACATGAACCTATGGGTTTTTTGGATTTTGTATAGTGCGGATACCCCAACGAATAAAAGGGCACGCAGAAGTATAGTGAGTCTGATTTTATGACACCGGTACAACAATATGATTTCGTGCCTTTTTTTCTTTTTCCCCCTTGTCCGGGACCCCCTTGGGCCCCCCTCGTGACGCCCATGCATCAAACCGAAAATAATCAACAAATGCCTAGGCCCTGGTTTCAAAATCTTTTCAGGGTTTTATAAGGACTGTTTACAAACATTTCATTTTCAGGTCAAATTTACAATTTAAAATAATAATTAAACATACCGGAGGCTTGGTCTGCCTAGCTTGTCGGCCGTCATCTCAGGTGGTGATGGAGGGGCCATCTGCATGCACCCTGCTGGAGTTAATCAAGTAGCCAGGTGTCGGAAAGTCGTGGTCATACAGGTTCGGCCTGTCATCGCTTGGAAAATCTCTGGAAACTTTGCACCTCCTGTTCACGGCTGGGGTGCATGAACTGACCCGCAGTTTGTTTTTGTTGTCGACTGAAAACATCAGCGAACATCCCGGGAACTTGCTGCATGCTTGGCGAGCGTATTGGACCCTGGCTGAGCAGTAGTGCCCATTGACGTTTTCTTTTCGCTTGTCGTTTCGCTTGGCTGGAACCTTCGCATCTACGAGGCCCTGGTAGATCTTGGACGTGCCGTTCCTCTTAGTTGGCGCCTTCATCCAGCGATGGATTGTGTCAATTCCTGCAAAAAAATTGAAAATTTTCAGTGTTGCGAAGAAATCTGAATTTTACAGTGAATATTTTGTGCAATGTATTTATATTTTACATGCATTAGCACAGTCATATTGTTTTCTGGTACTACATGTATGTTACCCAGCTGTCATGTGGTAACGTTATTTCTATTGGGCAAAGACAAAAGAGAACACTGTTGTGAATACGTCTGGTCACTTTGCCAAAATATGTGAAAGTGTTTATTCAAACATCATAATAAACAAACAATGTACAAGAAAAAGGTTAAGTCAGTTTCCTAAATAACAACACTTTAAATCAGTATGGCCAATACTATCAAACTTCAGGAGAAACATCACTTTAAAACTAATGGCCAACTACATGTACTATCTAACCTATAGGGGAAACTTAACTTAATAATCTCATGGCCACAACTACCAGAACTCTTATCTGCCATGTCTTAAAGATAAACACACTACTCAGGCTGGTCAGCACCCTTGTCGCTATAGCAACAGACTTTCCACTGTATGGCTCAACTCCAGCCAAGCCAATGGCCTGGGGCATACTACTGCTCCCCCAGTGCTACCCTTACTGTGTGACAGGTGGTCTTTCCATTACTACACACACAAGCAAGTCATTGTTCTAGCTAGCCTAATTAGTATTCGCCCTCCACAACGTGGCAAGGCCATGCTTCAGCTTATCTATATACACTCAGTGCTTGCAATGGAAGTTTCCTTGGCTAAATGGTGAAACTTACATTCAATGTAAAAATCTACTAATACAGTTTAAAAAACATACATGGTCCAGTTTCTTGAATGAATGAAATACAAATTATCAACTCCACAAACTTTCACCAAACTTTCCTCAAATCCAGGAAACTTAGTGAAACTTTCCATGAATAATTGAAGTGAATAACTAAAGTTCAGTTGCTAAAAACTAATCAAACTTATATCATCTTAAATCTCATCCAAAGTTACATAAAAGTGAATATACAAACAATAGTGGAAACATCTAAGCATCATAAAACAAACTTCAATCTTGTCAATCTCTAGGGAACTTGGCAAAAGAGTAACTTGACAAATTCAAAGAACAATTTACCTTCAACCAACTGATCAACTCAAGTCATAGATTGTATACTCCAAGTAAATGAAAATGTGAACAACAGAAATAAAGGAACCTAGAGATGCATATAAAAAGAAAGAAACATTTGTACATACCTATTGGGCAAAGACAAAAGAGAACACTGTTGTGAATACGTCTGGTCACTTTGCCAAAATATGTGAAAGTGACTAGGCACACTCACATGCACTCTGTGTTGTCTTTGGCCAATTCCAAATTTTTATGGGGGTGTTACTTTCTACAAAAACTTCACTCTGGAGGGGTTGTACTACAGAGGGGTTCTACAACACTCCCCTCCAAAAAGAAATGTCGTCACGACATTTTATCGGTCAAACATTGATCTATATACAGTTCTTTGGAGAATCCTGTTTCCGAACAGTATCATGGTGGACAGCGCACTACAGTCATGGGAATTACAGTCCATTCGCGCAGGAACGTCCTGCCGTCCAGATGAGTTTTCCCATTAGCTCCTCTGGTGCCGGGATGAGATCCAGTGGAGGGGATCCAATCTCCATGGATATCTCGTCCTAGGTCTCACAGACCAAACAGGTAAATGGACAGGTATCTCAACATTGTTGGGTTGTAGTGTGAACTTGGTATTCATGTGCACGCTCATCTTCTGAAGAGAGTACTCCTGGTCCTTGCTGACTCTCCTTCCGCTCATTGTGCAACACGATTACTGTCTCTCGTCATCTGGCTTGCCACACCATGTCTCCGCATTGATGGTCGCTATACTACAGCTTATGGTCTCACTTGTCCAGGCTCCATCCAGTAAGGTGAAGGATTCCATGGCTGGTAAGGCTCCTGCACTGGATGCTGCCAAAAGGGTTGTCCAGGATAGAATGGATGAAAGAACTGCTGTTGTGACGGAACTTGTGCAACTGGCTGCTGGGGGTACTGATGAGCCATTGGTACCATAGTAGGGACTGCCACTGAGTTCAGTATGGTTGGTTGACAAGATGGTGTCCCAAGCCTGTCGTATGTTAACATTGTTGGAGGGTGTCTGCTGCGGATAGGTCGATGCGTCTCCTCATCACCTGCCTCTTGGGGTACACCACTCACTTGATGTTCCGTACTATCCAGCATTGGAGATGATCCTACCTCTGTCATGGCTGACGTTGTAGTAGGTTGGGCAGATGCCACAGCTGGTGTAGTTGTTTCTACTCCTTCCTGGGGCTGAAGCATATCTGTACCCTCATCTGCATCAGTGGCTGGAAACTGCAAGTCACCGTGTTCTGAAAGTGCTGCATCCGCTGGGGGGACTGTTGAGACAGCTTGAGGGTACTCTGCTGTCGCTCCTTCTGCATAGCTGACTTTAGAAGGGTGGATTACGATGACTGGTAGATCATCGTCCTCGTCCTCACTCTCGGCAGGTGGCGGTTGTACGGCTTGGCTCTCATCAGGTTGGGTCGTGCTTAGTTGTCTGGGAGCAGCTTTGGGCTGTCTAGGCTGAGATTGCTGGGGCGAGGTTTGAGTACCAACTTGACTGTTGTCCCCACTGATAAAGTCGCATGGAAACAGTAAGTTCCGGTGCAGTACCTTGCTCCTGCCCTGACCACTCTCGGGTTGGACCTCATAGACTGGGATGTCTTCACCCTTCTGGGTGACAACTCGGTAGATCCGGTCTTCCCAGTACGCTCGGAGCTTGGACGGGCCCTCAGCTCTTGCCAAATTCCTAACAAGAACTCGGTCACCTGGGGCTAGGATGGTACTCCGTGCTCTCCGGTCATAGTAAGCCTTGCTGCGCTGTCCTGTCTGGTGTGAATTTTGGGCTGCTACCTTGTAGGCTTCTCGCATCTCGTTCTGCCAGCGTTGGGAATATTCTCGGCTGGTGACCCCATGTCCCTCTGGTCTTTCAAACCCAAAAGCCAGGTCGATTGGTAGGCGAGGATGTCTACCGTACAAGAGGTAAAACGGCGAGTACTCGGTGGTCTCGTGTTTCGTGCAGTTGTAAGCATGCACCATCTTGTTAACGGCAGACTTCCAGTCGCTCTTCTGGGTTTCAGGGAGGGTCCTCAACATCCCAAGTAAGGTCCTGTTGAAGCGTTCAACTTGACCGTTTCCTTGGGGGTGGTATGGTGTCGTGCGGGAGTTCGTTATGCCAGAGTATTCTTGCAGCCTGGCAAAGAGATGGTTCTCGAACTCACGCCCTTGGTCGTGGTGGAGCCTCTTGGGGAACCCGAACTTCAGGATGAAATCATTGAAGATTATGTCCGCTGCTGTCTTCCCGCTTTTGTTCCTAGTTGGGTACGCTTGGGCGAATCTGGTGAAATGATCCACCACCACCAGGATGTACTCAAACCCGCCCTTGCTCCGCTCCAGGTGGACATAATCGATGGAGACAAGCTCGAAAGGTTGCGTTGTGGTGATGTTGACAAGGGGCGCTCTGGTTTGTTTGGCTGGCTTCTTCTGGATAATGCATCGGCACACTTTTGTGATGTAGTGCTCGATTTCAGCTGCCATATGAGGCCAGTAAAACCGCTCCCGAGCAAGATGGATTACTCTTTCTGGCCCAAGGTGCCCGGCATGATCATGCAGCTCGGTGTAGACCAGTTGCTTGAACTTCTGAGGTAGGACGAGTTGTGTGCGCACACCAGTCTTCCGCCAGAGGATTCCGTCACCGTCTACCTGGAGCTTTCCCCACTCGTGTAGAAGTGATATGACTGTCGGTGCCTCACCCTTCCGTTCTTTGCGTGTTGGCAACCTTCCCAAGGTCCTGTAGTGTAGTACCCTTTTGATGCCAGGGTCATCCTCTTGGGCCAACTTGATTTCCTGCTTACTGAACTGCTGAATGGGTGTCTGTACTGTTCCTGTGGTGGAGTCTTGGACGGAGAGTGCATGTGCCCAAGCTGTCTGGCCATTACACTGAGCCTCAATCCCATGAACGGTTGCCTTCATCACATCTGGGGATACGGCCTCGGTGTGGACACTTTCCAGCTGCTCAACACTCTGTGGGATACGGGACAAGGTGTCTGCATCGCCATTGGCTCTACCCGGTCGGTACTTGATCTCCAAGTTGAAGTCAGCTAACTCGGCAACCCAACGATGCCCTGTGGCATTCAGTTTGGCTGTGGTGAGGACATAGGTTAAGGGGTTATTATCTGTGTATACTGTGGTGTGTTGGGCGTAGTACAGGTAGTCACGGAAATGTTCTGTCACCGCCCATTTGAGGGCAAGAAACTCGAGCTTCCCGGCATGCATGTGGTAGTTTTTCTCGGCTGCGGTTAGCGTCCGGGAACCATACCCGATGACTCGTAGTTTCCCATCTTGCTTCTGATACAGGACCGCACCGAGTCCATCTTGGGATGCATCGGTGTGTAGGACAAAGGGGAGAGAGAAGTTGGGATAAGCCATTACCGGGGGTCGCTGCAAACAGTCGAGGATAGACTCCAGGGCATCCTGATGGATTGTCTCCCATCTTATCGGTTCATTCTTTCGTCTGTGGGACCTGCTCTGTTTGCCCTTCAGGTTCTTGCGTTGATGGTGGTTTTTGGGAGCACATTGAGTCTCAGGTTGGCCTTGTTTCAGCAGATCGTACAACACTTTAGCACGTTTGGAGAAGTTAGGCACATAGCGTCGGTAGTAGCCAAGAAGACCAAGGATTTGTTGGACCTCAGTGATGGTTGTTGGTCGTTTCTGCCTCAGGGCCTCAAGTGCCGACGTCTCCTTCGGATCCATGCTGTGGCCATCCGCTGAAACTATACGTCCTAGGTACTTTACTTGTGGTTGGAAGAGGGAACACTTGGCTGGTCTTAACTTCATACCATGCTCCTGCATGCGACGGAGAACTTTTCTCACCCTCTCGACGTGGTCTTCAAAACTTGTACTATAAATCAGAACGTCGTCGAGGTAAACCATGCAGATCTCGTTGTTCATCTCATCAAGGCAGGACTCCATGTATCGCTGATACACGGCTGGTGCATTCTTGAGCCCAAATGGTATACGAAGCCATTCATGAAGACCCCAGGGAGTCACGAAGGCTGTTAGATGACAGCTTTCCTCTGTCATGAAACCCTGGTGATATGCCTTGCCTTGATCTAGGGTGGAAAACCAGCGGTTGCCTCCTAAGCTATCTAGCATATCTTGTATGCGTGGGATGGGCTGTCTGTCAGTGATGGTCTTCAGATTGAGCTGTCTGTAGTCCACACACAGTCTCAGGGATCCATCTTTCTTTCTCACGCAGACGACTGGAGATGAATAGCTTGAAGAAGACTTCTGGATCCATCCTCTGTTTAGGAGATCTGTGATGTAGTCTTTAACTTCACGGTACAAGGGTCGAGGTATCGATTGGTAGGTCCGCTGCACTGGGATGGTATCGTTGAGTTTGATACTCATTTGAAGTTTCTCGATGCTTCCCATGTCTTGCTCGTTCTGGGCAAATGCTCTGGATTCTTCACGGAGCATCTTTGCTGCTATGACTCGTTGATCTTCTGAAAGATGCTCAAGGTTGATGGGAGGGTCCCAGGTACTGTCA
Organism: Patiria pectinifera; assembly: GCA_029964075.1. Taxonomy (NCBI): domain Eukaryota; kingdom Metazoa; phylum Echinodermata; class Asteroidea; order Valvatida; family Asterinidae; genus Patiria; species Patiria pectinifera. The sequence continues at coordinate 42,172,548 of CM057135.1, forward strand.
CTGTTGAGGTTGGACACACTTGCAGCTGCTCCTGCTTCCGTCTTTCCTGTGGTTGTAGGTTGTACAGTACCCTTGACTTCTGCGGGGAGTATCGATTTGATTGCCTGTAGAGTGCCTAGGCAGGTCCTCCTCCCAATGGTGACATCATGGCCAGTAGGGTTAGAGACAAGGATGTTGATACGACAAGAGCTGCCTTTAGGGATTGTTACCACGGCATCACTTATCTCCAAGCCATCCGACCACTGTTGTTCTACATCAGCTTCGAACATCACCGTCGTAGATTCAGGTGCTCCGGTGTGAACGCGGCATTGAATATTGGCACACGAACCTTTCTTCACAGTGACATCTCTCCTGCCTGTCTTCACCGTGCAGAGCTTTGATGATTCTGGCTGTTGCAGTAAGTTCACTAAAGCTTGCACGTTCTGCTTCCCAGTGGCAGGAAAGGTGTCCTCCATGGCTGCCAACAGTGATTTGGCTGAATACTCAGGGTCTCGCACTAACTCCTCCAGAACATTGGATCCGATGATAGGGTTACTGAGGGGGTCACTTGTCACCAACACTGGAACCAATAAGGGCTGGTGGCTTCCAGTTGGAAGCTGAAATTCTGCTTCAATGTAGCCATCATACGGGAGCTGGGCATTATTGGCAGTCGTCACCATCAGGGTGTTAGTCTCAAGCAGGTCGGTCACTGGTCGAACAACTGCATGAGGCATGTTCTGGCTGACCCATGAAGAAGACACAAGAGAAACCTGGGCGCCAGTGTCCCAAAGGGCTTTCGTTGCTCTTCCTCCTAGGTTGCACCGGATGGTACACTTTGGGCCGACTAGCTTGACTAACCTGGAGCCCTGCTGGGTGAGTTGTGTTGACAATGCCATGAGGGCTACACTCTCTGGCACATCTGTTTGGTGTGGTGGTTTAGGTGAATGGGGTTGGGGTTGATCAAAAAGAATTGATGGGGATTGTTGTGAGGTCAGGGCAGTTACGCATCCCCTCCGCTCGCCCTGCTGCCGTTTCCCGACTGCTTGGTCTGTCTCCGTTGCTTGCAGCCCCTTCTGAAGTGCTCAGAGCTGCCACAGGCGAAGCAATGGTCACACTCTGGACCCTTCCCAGCTTGACGACAGCTATTGCAGCCCCATTCGCGGGATGGAGGGTTTCTGCTGCCACCTTCACTGGACTTGGGCTTCTCAGCTGATTGGTTGTTGGACACTTTGAGAGCAGCCAAGTCTGCCTGAATTTGTTGAAGTTGCTTCATCAGGTCCAGCTGTTGCTTTTCCACGGCACTCACTTCCTGGACCTTCACGGCTGTCTTGGCCTTTTTCTGTTTTGCCAGTCTCACGATCTCCCGTCCTTCCGCGATCTTTAGTTGTCGGAAGAGGGCTTCATCTGAGGTGTTGGGGTCAAAGAACAATGGCTTCAGCTCGCCTCGAATGTTGTCGTTTTGGAGCCCGGTATTCAATGAGTGCAGAAACATGTTCTGCACCAGTCCAGGGTCATACTTGATGGTGGACTCCATCTTTGACGCCTTCAGGATCTTCTGTCGGAGGTCGAGGGTCCTCACCAAGAAGTCGTGTGCTGACTCTGTACTCCCCTGTGAGGCCGACGAGAGTTCCTGGTACATCTCAGTGGCGTTCCCCTCTCGATAGTGCGCTTCAAGGATTTCCCGAAGGGTTGGCAAGGTTAGCCCCTCTTTGCTCTCCAGGTAGCTCCTCAAGCGCATGCCTGGGCTAATGGATCGGATGACAGCCTCTACAATCTCAACCTCTTTGTACGATTTCCGCAAACCGCTTTCAATCTGCATGATGAGATTACTGTGGGAGAGCCGGTCCTTCTGACCAGGCTCCCCAACCTGGCCGCTGATGCGAAACTCCTTCTTCAGTAGGCCAACCATTTGGTTCACTGGTAGGGCAGGGGGGCTGGGGGCTGGTTCTGCTGTGGATGTCGAGCTTGACTCTGGGGTGGCTGGGGGGTCTGTGGAGGTGCTTGACGTTCCTGGAGTGATGGTCTTCAGGAAGTCACGAAGGTCTTCGAAGACCTTTTGCCCTTTGTCCTCCATGTCTTCGATGGTCTCGCTGTTGAGGTGGCGGGTCAACCTCCGGATGAGGGCCAGGCGTGCGCTCTCCTTGCTGGCAGTGTGTTCATCAACACCCAGCTTCGTGCACACCTGCTGTAGTTGCTCCTCCTGCAGGCAGCCAATCCGACTGACTACACTTTGCTGCAATGCTAGCAGGGCCTCCATGCTCTTGTCTGCTCCGTCCTCAACTGCGTCTCTGAACCAGGTCAAAGGTGTCTCCTTTCACTCCCAACGCCAGCCGGTCGTCCTCACTGCCTCCTGCCGTTCCAGGGCACTATCTGCTGCCGGGGACGTTCACGAGGATAGCTGCCATGCAGTAATGCATTCACATGCATTTACCACGTCCTGGCAAGATCGCCAGATTTGTTACCCAGCTGTCATGTGGTAACGTTATTTCTATTGGGCAAAGACAAAAGAGAACACTGTTGTGAATACGTCTGGTCACTTTGCCAAAATATGTGAAAGTGTTTATTCAAACATCATAATAAACAAACAATGTACAAGAAAAAGGTTAAGTCAGTTTCCTAAATAACAACACTTTAAATCAGTACGGCCAATACTATCAAACTTCAGGAGAAACATCACTTTAAAACTAATGGCCAACTACATGTACTATCTAACCTATAGGGGAAACTTAACTTAATAATCTCATGGCCACAACTACCAGAACTCTTATCTGCCATGTCTTAAAGATAAACACACTACTCAGGCTGGTCAGCACCCTTGTCGCTATAGCAACAGACTTTCCACTGTATGGCTCAACTCCAGCCAAGCCAATGGCCTGGGGCATACTACTGCTCCCCCAGTGCTACCCTTACTGTGTGACAGGTGGTCTTTCCATTCTACACACACAAGCAAGTCATTGTTCTAGCTAGCCTAATTAGTATTCACTCTCCACAACGTGGCAAGGCCATGCTTCAGCTTATCTATATACACTCAGTGCTTGCAATGGAAGTTTCCTTGGCTAAATGGTGAAACTTACATTCAATGTAAAAATCTACTAATACAGTTTAAAAAACATACATGGTCCAGTTTCTTGAATGAATGAAATACAAATTATCAACTCCACAAACTTTCACCAAACTTTCCTCAAATCCAGGAAACTTAGTGAAACTTTCCATGAATAATTGAAGTGAATAACTAAAGTTCAGTTGCTAAAAACTAACCAAACTTATATCATCTTAAATCTCATCCAAAGTTACATAAAAGTGAATATACAAACAATAATGAAAATATCTAAGCATCATAAAACAAACTTCAATCTTGTCAAATCTCTAGGGAACTTGGCAAAAGAGTAACTTGACAAATTCAAAGAACAATTTACCTTCAACCAACTGATCAACTCAAGTCATCGATTGTATACTCCAAGTAAATGAAAATGTGAACAACAGAAATAAAGGAACCTAGAGATGCATATAAAAAGAAAGAAACATTTGTACATACCTATTGGGCAAAGACAAAAGAGAACACTGTTGTGAATACGTCTGGTCACTTTGCCAAAATATGTGAAAGTGACTAGGCACACTCACATGCACTCTGTGTTGTCTTTGGCCAATTCCAAATTTTTATGGGGGTGTTACTTTCTACAAAAACTTCACTCTGGAGGGGTTGTACTACAGAGGGGTTCTACATGTACATGTACTTTGTTTTTCATTTTCCAGCTGCATGCATAATATGCGTGGCAGTTGAAGTGTCCTCAATGCGACAGCAGGTGCGATTGCGAGCTTCGATGGAATTCTACCCGTCCAGATCACGTTTTTCACTCGCCAGGATAATAAACTATTTATTACGCAGCTTAAAATGATACAAACATGCATTCACAATTATAAACAAAAAATGTAACAGTATGAGGCATCTCTCCAAACACCATCAATACCCTCATTATATTTGGTGTAATTACCTAAATTCCCCTTCAACTCGGAGAGGCCTGGTGTCACTTCCATCAAGTGCTGCTTGATAGAATGAAGTGTAGTTCCACACTTTCCAGTTCAAGTCGGCTTATAGTGCTACCCGTCGAGTTAAACTGACTCTTTAAGAATACACCTTGTAAATTATTTATCATAATACAAGTGAAGATAGACTTGAAGCTGTTACCTTGAAGAGGTTGGAAGGGTTTCCTCGGCACAGTCGGTGATTTTCCGTGAAGTTTTAACAAACGGGCAACCCCAGAAAGAAGATTATTGTCGTTTGTAGCCATGATGATGTCAGAATGAAGTACATGTACATGTGTACGTAGCATTCTCTATGCATCAAGCAAAAGAAACCCAGTACGCGCATGTATAAAGAAGCACGCGACTACGATTATCGAATCTATTGTCGACCGATCAGGTGCTGGGTTACAGCATCACTTGCCGTAAACGTAACTATACACATAACAAAAGAAGCAATCATTGCAGGCCTTCATTTTTAAGGAGCGCGAGCGCGATCGCGCTCCTTCGCGCTCCTTAACACGGTTTCTGGCGCGCGAATAATAGCGCTCCTGGGTAAATTTGTAAGCTTATTAATTGTCGACTCCAGTTTTTGTCTACATAAAGCCAACAGTAAAATCTTGTCAATCCAAATTTTATATACTTGATTTCTTAACTTGTCATCCCGATGTTTGAACGATTTTGTTGCAAAAAATATCAACAATTTAAGTAAGTCGAATAGGCCTACCTACGTAAAATCCACCCATAATCATCGCAAGGATTTTGTAAACATCGCAGTTACTCGAGCCATCACGTACATGGACACATTAGCCATTTTCTTTTCATCAACGACATGTAGCACGTTCCATTATGATCAAGGGTACTGGCAGGATCGTCATTCAGACGTGCACCGCCATTAAGTGAATAAAGTGAAATAATAATTTCGGTTGAGATCAGTTTATACATTAGTTTATAAATATTTATAATGTAAAACAAATAAATAAACCTCCGATGAAGTGAAAACACAAAACAATTATGAAATGGATGGGCTGAGCAATTAAAACCACCTACTTTGTAATACCAACACCCCTATTTTTCGATAAAATGGACGTGGCCCAAGCACACGTGTTGAGAGTGGTGCCGGGCGATCGCGACGGTTTCCTGTCCCGATCCTACGCGCGCATAACACGTAGGCCCACTTGTGCGCGATCTAATACTGTGCAGCCAGACAATTAACAGTCATGACAGTGGGTAGGCCTATAAATTACACCGTTTTTCTGGAAGTTGTGATGTTCCAAAGGGAGTCAGAGTTTTTGAACGGCATTTTGAATGATCTCCGGTACATCTACAAGAAACTAGCGTTCATTTTTGACAAGTTTGGGTTGGAAATACCTTACGAAAGGTTGAGCTCATTTGTCCCACAACGATAGAGTGCAGAGCGATTTTCCGTGTGTCGACTACCGGGCTATGCCCGCAAGCCCGGCCGGTCAACAGGCCACCCGTGCACGGTGACATTGTTTGTGCGTAGTACCATTCGACATTTTGTAATGGCTTTAATACTTGTACATTTCTGTGACCTTACTTTCGATCCTTTTATTTTTTTGTACCCAAAACCAAATATTCATATGATTATTTTCCTTTTCTATTTTACTAATTTTGAGGATTTATGTGACAAAAAAATATTTCTTTGACAGATGTATGACCGGACTTAGTTGGATTTTTTTTTTGGGGGGGAGGGGGCTCTATTCATCAATTTGGATATAAATTTAGAACCCCTCAAAAACACGGTTACACCACATGATACATATGCAAATTTAAACAAAAACAGGTTTTTAGTAAAGTTAGTAAACCAAAACAAACTATTTCATAAAAAAATTCAATAAATAAAAACTGAAATAAACAGTAAATAAAACAAAAAATAAAAACAAAATAAAGTGAATATAATAAAAACGAAGTAAAATAGAACAAAAGAGAAACACTTAAAGAACCACAAGTCAACTCCAATTTGTTTTTCATTTTTATTTCCAATTCCACATCAGGATGATTCACAAACAATTAGTAAAACTTAAACCTATTAAATTGACACGAATTAAGCACTCAATTTGTAGTGAACAGTCGCATCTGTTTCTCAGTTCTGATGCAAGTGTGTGTGCATGCTATGAAAGGCATCAGGAAATGATTTGGATTCATTTTTTATTTTGAGCACAAAACATGCAAATCGAGCTCCTCGGACTTCCCAGGAGAGCAATTTTGGGTGCTCAAATTGAGCTCCTCGGATTTCCCAGGAGAGCGATTAACTGAGCTCCACGAATTTCTAAAAATGAAGGCCTGCATTGACCATTTTGTGCTGGTGCAGCCAGTTGGGAATCTATAGGCATTTCACATAGACTGTCAATGTCCAAGCCAGAGGTGATCTATCTAGCTATGGGGCCCATGAAGAAAATGTTTTGGTATCAGTTTGCCCCTCGACCCACCAAGTACTGGCTGGGCCTAACTATTTTTATATTGATGTTATTCGATACCCTAGAAAAAGGTTTTCCTGGCAGATTTCCTAATATATAAATTCAATATAGAAAATCGGTTTCATTCATTTTCGTCTGAATGTGTATGCACATTGATCCCATTTCAATTCAACGAAAGTTCAATCGGTTTTATTGTCCGTGCATTGGGTTTTGAGAAACCGTGACGGCAAATTACATTCACTTACGCAAGCATACCTTTTCGCACTTTTCTGGAATACACTAGCGTGAATGTACGTTTCTTTCATTCAAAACGGCATAAATTATTGATTGAACTGAAATGGAATCGAATGCTTAAGTAGTGAAAATGAAACGCGCGTTAGAGCGATTCTCGATCAATATCAGACGAAAATGAATGATCGACTTTCAAAAGTGAGTGAACGATGTCTAGAAAATTGGCCGGAAAGGAAACAAATATTATAATCATCAGCTGGCACTACTCTCCGTCCTCTGTACTGGTGTCCAACTAAACATTATTAGACACTAACGAGCAAGGATTACCAAATAAGTCGACTAACACAGGCTGAACGAGTGATATTGATGCCCGATCATTATGTTGTGAAATACGCAGTAACATACAGTGCCATCTGCTCCCGTTTGTCTGCAGAAATTGACAACATGTAGTCTTCAAAATCGGCAGATTGTCGCCCGTGATTAAAATGTTTAAATTTGTTTCATCTCAATTACTGACATTATTTCATTCAGGGCCACGAAAGATATCAGTTCCAGTTAACTGATCAAGGCTACCTGTTGAAATAAAAAACATAAATTCATAAACAAATTAGCGTAAACATCGCAAGCGGAACGCATGCATACATGAGCTCACAGAGGTGGGCATATCATTTATTTGCCGACAAAAACATGTATATATCGATTCAAAAGGAGTGCTAAATTTTATCCTAACATAAATCCAGAACTTTCTTGTATATTATTCTCAGTTTGCTTTGGATGTCTAACTACATGTATTTGACAACAAGTACGTGTTCTTTATCAATATTTTTTGAACGGCACGTCTTTCTGCGTACCGTCCGTCGGTATTCATGAAGTCTCTAGTGACTCATGTTTATTCATTACATCATTGTGAAGATAACAAAAGCGCATGGCTGGTCCTGCTCATTAAACTCGCCGTGCTTGAGCGCACACACCCGTCCAGTCTGCAGATTCCCGCCCTCCTTGACAACCGCAGACTTATCGTCCAGAACGCAGACAGAACGGGATATAACGGGCATTCATTATCGAGATGGGGCCTAAGATGAAAGTACTCAAGATCATTCAGTTTTGATGGCCCAGTAACTCCTGTCTCTGATATCAAAGTGGATCTTCTGCCACATCCTTCACATGCTGATCATGGGAAGCTCTATTTCTCAAAGGTCCTCTCTTTTATACAGGTAGAAGCTACAGCACATGTAGATGGTTGCAAACTTTCAGTGAAGCCGAAGAGGCCATGTATGCCCAAATTGTCACCAGAAACTTGGCCTAAGGCTACTGTGACATGTACCGGTATATTTGTGTTGTTTACACACCTCTGCATCCCTTCTTTGTGTAAATGATTCATTCCATCTACTATATTCTTAAGAATTCTGGAAAAGCCATACTTCTTCCTGTCTGTCGAATAGAACTTATACCGTTGGTCAATAATCAAATGTGATTGAGTGTGTGAGTTCAGGATTATGTTTGCAAATCTTGATGGCAATAGCATGCTTTTGAGGCTTAATGTTGAGCTGTCTTCAGTTGAATCACCATATATATATAGGGGTGATCATTTTGGTACTATGTAAGCTACATGTAATAGGTGATGACTGATGAGGACAAGAAGCTTTTTGGTAAGCTCTTTTGTGTGAGTCTTGTGTATTTTTGCATGAGTGTTCTGCATAATTGGTGTGTCTGCGTCTGTTTGCAAGTGATTGTCACCATTGTTTGAACGCGGTGATGCGGCTTTGTTCAGCTTGAGTCAATCTTTCATTATGCTCACAAGCTTTTTCCTGAACTCCAACCCTATTTTGTGGTCAGCTTCTCCAGCTCTTTTGGGCGAGTTTTGTCAGTCATTGTGTAGGTGTTCTGCATATATGATGTGTCTGTGTCTGCTTGCAAGTGGTCTGTTTGTACACGGTGATGCAGCTTGTTCAGTTTGAGTCAATCTTTCATTATATTGCTGACAATTTTTTTCACGGACCTCAACTCTATTCTTTTTCCACAATAAGTAGAGTACCTTAATTCCGTCCCTTTTTCGTACCCAGGCCAGATGTTTGTGAAGTTCTGCAATCTCTACACTACTTAGACTCAATCGATCATCACTATTCAGATTCTTATCAAGTATGGCTGCTAAGACTGCAGCGATGCGTGCCAACTGATTTCACCTGGGCGTGCTGATCTTGTATCACCAAAACTGGTGTCACTCTTTTTAAAGAGGAAATACATGTATTCTTGCAATTATCTCGCAACGCGCATGTACTTGTGTTATTTATTTGCGACGGTAGCATACTATCTCTGTTTTGTTTAAAAGTTTTGAAAAAGAATTAAACTAAGTGACAATATATAATTATTCATTCAGCTCAGTGATATGTTTTTAATATTTTTCTCAAATTGTAAGTGATGTTGCCAAAGTATATTGGGGCTTCAATTATAAAGTACGTGTATATTCCCCCCCCCCCCCAACAAAATTTAAAAATAGAGACAATTGACACCAAAAATATGCTTTATGTTAAGGTAGTCTCGAACAAAACACGGGCGATAAACAGCCTTAATCAGTCATTGTTTACACGTTCGGTCACAGATTGTGTTTGTTAGAGATGTAAATTTCTAAAACAATGGGCATTTACAATGGCCATTGAACAACTCCATCGGATGACCATAAAACAATGGACAACTCCATCGGATGTTGTCTGCTCTTTTGGTTGAGTCTTTTCTCCTTGTGCATGAGTGTTCAGCATAATTGGTGTGTCTGCGTCCGTTTGCAAGTGATAATCACCGATGTTTGTACACGGTGATGCGGCTTGTTCAGCTTGAGTTGATTTTTCTTCATCCTATTTCTGGTCAACTTTTTCAGCTCCTTTGGGCGAGTTTTGTGACTTTTTGCATGAGTGTTCTGCATAATTGGTGTGTCTGTGTCCGTTTGCAAGTGGTAAATACCGGTGTTTGTAGACGGTGATGCGGCTTGTTCAGCTTGAGTCAATCTTTCATTATATTGCTGACAAGCTTTTTCACAGACCCCAACTCTTATGTCCCTTTTTCGTACCCAGGCCAGATGTTTGTAAAGTTCTGCAATCTCTACACTATTTAGACTCAACCGATCGTCATTATTTAGGTTCTTATCAAGTATGGCTGCTAAGACTGCAGCGATGCGTGCCTACCGGTTTTCACCCGTGCGTGCTGATCTTGTACCACCAAAACTGGCGTCACTCTTGTAGGTACCAAGCCTACTATTACAGCTTGGTTTTTTAAGCCTGTCTAATCTCCTCCATCCTTCTTTTCTCTAATGTGCCATGTTCGGCCCCTGCAACCCCCCCCCCCTCCTTCTCCCATCTAGAAATGTGCAATTGTGCATCATTTCCTCTGCTATGAAATGCTGGCGCACCATGTTCACTGCAAAGTTACGTGGTGAACAACTTGTGTTATAAAGTGGAGCCATTTGATTCACCACATTGGCACCTTCGTTGATTTGGCCAACTTGATATCTCTGCCATTCCGCCAAGTGCGCAGGATCGATATGTACTGGCTTCATCAATCTCTCCATGCGGCTCATGCGGGCCTTTAACCTCCGAATTTGTATTTCTCGATCAGTATAGAATTCTTCGTAACATATGATTGTCAACATTTCCACCCACATCGTCATTGTCTTCCCCATTGCCATTCCCCTCCCCATCATCGTTCCCCTCCGCATTGCCGGTTTTGCCAGGGGACAGGCCGATGCTGGTGGTGAAGCTGGTCTTGCGGGGGCAGAGGCTGGTGCTGGATGTATGTAGGTCAAAAGCCGCTTTACCAAAGAGAGCAGTGGTAAGCCATCGTGGGAGTCAGATTCTTGTTCTCTTTCATGCTTCAGAGCTAAAAAGGGATAAAGTAAAAAAAAAACCACACCTTTAACTGATATTGACAATAGTTCCCCCAGGCCCAAAACTCAATCAAGATGGATGCATTGGGTATGCCCACAATATCAGGCATCTGCCTTATTAAGAGGCTGAAACACAATTTGGAAAGCAGTGTGCAGTACTTTACCCACTATGCAGGTTGGGTAAGAAATTCCAAATGTCGGGATCATTTTTTCCATTGCACTTTATAATTCTAGGATATGAAAGCCCAATTCATAAGCTTTCTTTTAGTACAAGAATCATTGCAGTCACTCACATACTTTTCACATTTCAAATTTTAAACACCGCATCATTGTAAAGTTATGTCCTTGGCACACAAAAAAGGTAAGTGTTCTTTCAACAAAACAAAAAGAATTGCATTCATCCCCCTGTGAATTGTTTTTGTTTTGCTGAAAGGTTTTTATCAAGTGTGGCTGCTTAGACTGCAGCGATGCGTGCCGACTGATTTTCACCTGTGCATGCTGGTCTCGTACCACCAAAACTTGCATCAGTCTTTTAGGTACTCAGGAAAAAGAACAGAATGCGTGCACCCTATAGAAAGTATGACCGCTAGTGATAACGTGTCTCGGATGCTAAATTCAGGCCCAATTCAATACGTGACTTGGCAACATTTGATTTGAAATCCAGATCTTAGAATAATGTTTTCGTCGAATATAAATTATTCACTGAGCTGAAACTTCATCAGGTACTTGTTTGGCACACGTCTTTAGATTTTGAGCACTTTTGTTGAGTTCAAACGAACATATATGCAAAAATTACAAACAATGGATGCTGCCTTAATGTGTGCTCAAAGAAAGCGCATTCGGCGGGGTGTGTTTTCTCCTGTAGGTGTCATGGCACTGTAGTCCAGCTTTCTGTCCTTGTGGACGAACACCAACAGGAGTCTGTTCAGACGGTCCTGTTGCATCGTAGACCGCAGCACAGTTTCACAAGTTTCATTTCCGAATTTGCCCTCTCTACCCCAGCGCTTGTTACTGGGATAATCAACAAGAGGTAGTGGATGCGATGGTTGTTGGGGAACATCAATCGAGATGTGAGCCTGTTCGATATCCATTCATTTTTAAATCGCCATATCGATATTAACTTCACGCATCATGGGAAGAAGAGACGAGACGGTAACGTGCTTCTCGCCCGACATGATATCAGTGAAGTCCGCCAGAGGCTTGAGGGCCTTGTTGACAGCCTCCATCACATGGATATCTTGTCATGATGGGGAGAGATGAGAATGGTTGCTGTCCTCACCAAGGACGCGCCAAATAGCTGGGGCTTGCTCAAGAAGTCGCTCCATCATCTTCTGCTGTGATCCCCAACGAGTCGCACCGTCCTGTTAGAATAAATGAATGTAAAATGATATCAGCATGTTGTGTTTCACAGTGGTTTCTCTGACCAAAAAAATAATAAAACAGTACAACGGGATAACGATTATCGTGCAGGTGTTTTTCTGACCGGCTGTGTTTTCTGACCGGCATGTGACATTTTCTATGTTTTTACACAGTGTTTTTGAAACTAAGGGGAAAAAAAACCAAATTAAAGACTTCAGACTTTTCGCCTTTCTGTTTTTGCCAATTACAGTGGGTTTTTTTTTGCAGATTTAATTAATATTAAGTTAGGCCTACAACAGCGCCATTTATATTAATTATGATTTATATTGAGAAAAGAAAAAAAAATGTACCTTGACGAGAGAATGAGTCGGCAAGTTCACATCCGCTTGGGCTTTCTTCAAATCACGCTTCTTGAGCCAGCTGTGGGAGAAGCAAGCTACAATGCAGTGACAAATCCCGATGGCCCGTGCAGTGTTTGGGGTGTCGTTGACGGAGTTAGTGACAGCCAAATGGAGGTTGTGGCCAAAACAGTTGTGCCACGGCCATCCGAGGTCCCTAACTGCTTTCACAATGTTCGCTCCATTGTCTGTTGTGATACATGCCAGCTTTTCAACTGGCAGGTCCCACTCCCGCAGGCTGGCCCTTAGTGCTTCATTTAGGGTCTCGGCGGTGTGGTTGTCAGGGATGATAGCTGTCTGAAGACACCGACTTTTGAGTTCCCAGTTGGCAGTTATCAGTTATGAAATGAACCGTTAGGCTCATAAATGGAACCATCGTATTACTAGACCACATGTCAGTGGTAGCAGAGAAAAAAATCTATGCTGCGGAGTAAACTTGCCACTTCCCCTCTCACTTTCTTGTAGAGCTCTGGTATGGCCGTGTTGGAAAAATACTTGCGTCCTGGCAGCTCATATTGCCGATCGAAAGCAGCAAGCATCTTCCGAAATCCTTCCTTCTCCACTGTGTAGAAAGGCAACATTTCTTTGCCGATGAAGTGGGTGACGGAATCCGTTAGTTCTCTCCATCGGCGGCTATCTTTCGCGTATTTTTTCCCTCTGGTTGATAGAGGTCTAGGGGCCTGTGGCGTTGTCGACGGTCGTTGCCGGATCGTTGTGCTGTATTCCCAGCGGATGTTTTGTTTTGAGGTGCGACATCATGTTGGTCGTATTACCATCTTTTACTGCAACTTTTTTTTTGCAAATTCTGCATGTCACCTCATTTTCTTTTTTTATTTTGCCATCATCATCCACTTCCAGCCCGAAATGGACCCAGACGGCAGATGTTACTCGCTTTTTTGAGATCAGGCGCGGTTGGTTTTCCATGTCGAAGATATAAGCTTAGCCGAAGAATGAAGATGAGAACATGTTTGTTCCCGCTGAAGCTGTACCCTTATATACCAAAAGCATGTAACAAATTTCGTCATTTTCGGTCAACAAACCTAATTGAAGTTGACTTTAATACATACCAGCAGGCTATGCAAAAGTAGTTTATGGACTGCTAAACAATTACAATGTAATCCCTTGTTAACCTCTAACTTTATTTGAGCAGAAGCCACCCCATCAGATCCAATCACGGAACTCAAACACGGGCGATAAACAGCCTTAATCAGTCATTGTTTACACGTTCGGTCACAGATTGTGTTTGTTAGAGATGTAAATTTCTAAAACAATGGGCATTTACAATGGCCTTAGAACAATTCCATCGGATGGCCATAAAGCAATGGACAACTCCATCAGATGTTGTCTGCTCTTTTGGTTGAGTCTTTTCTCCTTGTGCATGAGTGTTCAGCATAATTGGTGTGTCTGCGTCCGTTTTCAAGTGATAATCACCTGTGTTTGTACACGGTGATGCGGCTTGTTCAGCTTGAGTTGATCTTTCTTCATCCTATTTCTGGTCAACTCTTTTAGCTCCTTTGGGCGAGTTTTGTGACTTTTTGCATGAGTGTTCTGCATAATTGGTGTGTCTGTGTCCGTTTGCAAGTGGTAAATACCGGTGTTTGTAGACGGTGATGCGGCTTGTTCAGCTTGAGTCAATCTTTCATTATATTGCTGACAAGCTTTTTCACAGACCCCAACTCTTACGTCCCTTTTTCGTACCCAGGCCAGATGTTTGTAAAGTTCTGCAATCTCTACACTACTTAGACTCAACCGATCGTCATTATTTAGATTCTTATCATGTACGGCTGCTAAGACTGCAGCGATGCGTGCTGATCTTGTACCACCAAAACTGGCGTCACTCTTGTAGGTACCAAGCCTACTATTGCAGCTGGGTTTTTTAAGCCTGTCTAATCTCCTCCATCCTTCTTTTCTCTAATGTGCCATGTTCGGGCCCTGCCCCCCCCCCCCCCCCTCCTTCTCCCATCAAGAAATGTGCGATTGTGCATCATTTCTTCTGCTGTGAAATGCTGGCGCACCTTGTTCACTGCAAAGTTACGTGGTGAACAACTTGTGTTATAAAGTGGAGCCATTTGATTCACCATATTGTCACCTTCGTTGATTTGGCCATGCAACTTGATATCTCTGCCGTTCCGCCAAGTGCGCAGGATTGATACGTACTGGCTTCATCAATCTCTCCATGCGGCTCATGCTGGCCTTTAACCTCCAAATTTGTATTTCTTGCTTAGTATAGAATTCCTTGTAACATATGATTGTCAACAATTCCATCCATATCGTCATTGTCCTCCCTATTGCCATTCCCCTCCCCATCATCGTTCCCCTCCGCATTGCCAGTCTTGCCGGGGGACAGGCCAATGCTGGTGGTGAAGCTGGTCTTGCGGGGGCAGAGGCTGGTGCTGGATGTATGTAGGTCAAAAGCCGCTTTACCAAAGAGATCAGTGGTAAGTCATCATGGGAGTTAGATTCTTGTTCTCTTTCATGTTTCAGAGCTAAAAAGGAATAAAAAAAATAAAAATAAAAAAATAACCGATATCGACAAAAGTTCTCCCCAAGGCCCAAAAACTTAATCAAGATGGTTGCAGTGGGTATGCCCACAATATCAGGCATATGCCTTATTATGTGCAGTACTTTACCACGATACAGGGTGGGTAAGAAATTCCAAATGTCGGGATCATTTTTTCCATAGCACTTTCAAATTCTTTAATATGATAGCCCAATTCATAAGTTTTCTTTTAGTACAAAAATCATTGAAGTCACTAACATACTTTTCACATTTCAAATTTTAAACACAGCACCATTGTAAAGTTATGTCCACAGATCACAAAAAAAGGTAAGTGTTCTTTCAACAAAACGAAAATAATTTACATTCATCCATATGTGAATAGTTTCATTTTGCTGAAAGAACACTCACTTTTTGGGGAATCTGTGGACAGAACTTTAAAAAGTTGTGATTAAATAATGAAAGGTTTGCAGAAACACCATGTGCAAATAATTTCGCAACTAAGAGAACGGTTCTGAAAAGAACCAGAGGTATAAACTTGACGTTCTCCTGAAGACGGTCAGAGCATACTGACCGGAACGTCGAGTTTGTACCTCTGGTTCTGAAGGTTCTTTTTAGAACCATTCTCTTAGATGAGAAATTATTCGCACATGGTGTTTCCGCAAATTCATTATTTAATTTCTCCACCATGCAAAGCCTCAAATCTAACGTTGTGATTATTATTCCGTAACTTAAAAAGTACATGAGTGATATGAATGACTCTTGTACTAAAAGGAAGCTTATGATGTCGGCATGCATACATTCTAGATTTTGATAGTGTTACATGCGAAATGTTGCTAAAAGATGTCCCTGCCTTTGGATTTCATTTTTTTAACTCGCGCTTTGGGGTGGTTGCGTTTTATCTCATTTCAAAAGAGCTGAGGGTCAAGCACATTAACCAGTTTTGAGGTTTTTTCTCGAAGGTTTTTTGCAAATATCTAAATGAAAGAAGGGAAATAAATACCATATTGATTCCAAAAGGAAATACATGTACATTGTAAACACAGTCATTAAATGCGATAGTCATTATTCTCCGGATTGATTGTTAAAATGAGCCCAAGTTGCCTTCAAGAAAAACAATTACCAGTAAGTACTCGCGATTCAAGTTGACAATCTTCGCCTGGTAAACACTCGATTTGTACGAGATCAGTACCCATGTCCCCCAATCACAAAATTTCCCTTGGCCGTGATCCTGCTTCTGCAGACATCTTCTACAATGCCTGCATATCTTGCAGGAGTCAATGAGGAAACGGTGATTGAAGGCATGATGATGACTATTAAATTTAAAAGTATTTGTTTAAAATATTATTATCAAGTCCATCTAATTTTAATCCAAATAAAAGATTATGCAAGCAAGACCAATATGTTGGAAAGTATAAAAAGCAGTATGTAGAGTCGTCAGTCCTAACTCTTTGTCACTGGTCTCGCTGGCGATGCTGGTCCTCCACATGAACACGAAAAACACTTGTTGCCTAACTAAAGGTATATTTTGATTTTATTTTCATACTAAATATCATGACTATTAATATATTATTAAAATGGTAAGACATGACTCAGTCATATTTATCATCAGTGCATCATTTAAAAAATGATAATAATACTCAAATCATAGAGCAAGGAACATACACATACAAGGTTATGGAGAGGTTCTTTAACAAGAACTTGGTGAATGTCTCTGAGAGGGGCTCTTCCAACCGGTTGACCCATTTGCCGTTTCACAAGAACGGCAAACAGGTCATACTTGAAAGAAAACAACTACTTTCTTCTTCTGCCATGGGCTTCACCTGAAAATGGTGATAGCCCTTGATTACTCCTTCAACTTCTATTACAAATAAAGACATGATCAGATCGTAGAGCAATGAACAGATGATGATGAAAAAGTGAGAAGTATAAGACTATGATTTTCTTAGAACAATGTAGAAAGTACATGTGCATGTGGATATAGCCCATTTCACACGAGCGCTGAAAACACAGGTGCTGTGCGATAAAATCACATCGATGTCACAAACGCAGGGATATGATGCAGGGATATGATGCCGTGCCAAAGTGTATCCCTGTCACCAAATCATACGGGTCCCATATGAACCGTCGCGCAGATGGAGACCTCCTCCAAAATTTCGCATCAGAATAATGATTGGTACCGGTACCTCAACACCGTCAATCATTCTAGTGGTAGGCGGAAACAATTGCCCCGCCTCTCCCAACTGAAAGTTGCTAGAGTTTGCAAAAACACGTGCATCATGCACACTCCCAGGAAAACCAAAGTTGACATTCATAAAGCGATATTGGTGATCAATCATGCCCTGTAGAACTACTGAGAACCAGCCTTTACGATTGTAGAAATCAGTCTTGAATCCCCGTGGCAGGACTGGTAGGTGTGTTCCATTGATCGCCCCACCGCACTGTGGGAATCCTCACCACGTTTCGAAACCATTAACGATTTGTTGGAGGGCTTCACCTTCACCTTATTTTCAATTCCCCATCTGATTTGCAATGTGCTGCCACCAATGATCACTTTTCACTGTTGACCGAACGCCTCGGTTCACGACATTATTGTCGCTACCATCCCCATCATCGCCATCAAAAACACCAGTCGATCATGAGACAATCGGGCCCTGATTAGCCTACGAAACTGTCTCCGACGATGCAGCATACTATGCCGAGTGTGGGCTTGTACAACACCAGCTTTTTTCTCCTCTGAATGAACAAAAACATGAACATAAGTAAAAAGAATGAGTCATCGAGCGAGTTGTTGGGTGCAGCCATGTTGAAACGTGTCGACGTACATCTGGCCGCTTCGCGCATCACAAGGTATTGTGGGATTGAAAAAAATAATCAAAGCGCGCCGTGTGCAAAATGTGATCCGTGTTGAGAAATCGCAGTGTGAATACACATGGGCCGTAGCCGGATTGAACGTTACACAGTTCACGTAAAGGACAGTGTAAATGTTGCGTTTCTCCGATCCGTGTCGAAAACAACGCGGGCTGAACCGGTTGGATCCGGGTAGGTTTCAACACGGTTCGAATCGCAGATAGTGTGAAAAGGCCTAGAGTTGGAGTCCCTTGTGATGGCAGTTGTAATCTGTCCCAAAAGCTCCCTGATCTGTTGAGTCACAACATGAGGGGGAGGTGATGTCAAATATACCTTTCTTGAAGGTCCAGTATCCGCAGCCTCTAAGGGGCTAGTGGAGCTGCTTAGGTCCATTTTCGGCCCAAATCGTGCACTTTGTGGTAAAAGCATGAAACTTGGCAAATGGGGTCAAAATGGGCTAGAATTCATTTTAAGATCGGGACCCATCCTGGATCTTGCCCATTTTGGGGGCGGAGCTTAAAGGGGGTGCAAACAATACAAACTCATAAAAACTGTATTTAACATCCATTTTCCTTGTTTTTCTATGGTTTGAAATAAACTTAAACATAAAATATAACATTCTAGCATTCGAACACCAGTTAATTTCCACCCATTTTGTGGGCGTGGCCTAAATGTACAAAAGAGGCGGTATATATTAGCACTTCGGTTCTAATATGGAAAACATTATTCGGTTTGGTAGTAGAATCCTGAAAATTGGCAGGTCCAGTTAAAATGGGCTGAAAATAATTTTAAGAGGTGAACACATCTTGGATCTTGCACAATTTTGGGGGGCGGAGCTTGATTTTTCAAAAAGGGGAGTGCAAAAAATAAAAAACTTAGAAAAACTGTATTTAACATCCATTTTCCTTTGTTCTTCATGCTTGAAATAAACTTAGACGTTAGAAATAACTTTATGAGAAATAACACGTTAAAATTGTGCAGCAGCAGGATTCCAGTCGAACCAGTGAGTTGGTGGTTTGAGACATCGTCTTACATTGAAAGACATCATCTTACATTGCCGACGCGCGTGGCTATGGCGACGCGCGCATACCAGAAACCAGAGCCCTTTTTGGCCTAATAATCGTTTACTTCGTTTCGTATGAATAAAAAGGAGTAAATGCTTCAGATTTCAAATATGCACTTGTCATTTACAAGGCTGGGTTGGGGCAACCTTGAAATTATAAAGCAAAATAATTCTGCGCATAAACTTCTGCATTTATTAAAGTTCATAAAGTACAAATGATACCATATTATGTTTGTATGAATAAAGCATGGCATTTGCTTTTTTTACCACTTTCGAAGCATTTACTCGCATCTGTATGAATGAAAATTAAGCAAACACTTTTACTAAAAACCATTTGCTCTTGAGTAAATGGCCTGCAAAATGTAAAGCTTTACACGTTTATAAGTTTGCAGAAAATAAAACTTTCGTAACCGAAACGGAAAGCGGCACAGGGGAGGGTCACGTGCTGGAGGACCGATACAAAAAAAGCGCATCAAACGTGACGAACGCAATGCCGTTTACGTGCACAATGCGCTGTGCATCGGCACCCATGGTCTACACGTGGATTGGGTTTTCAGTCCCTACCTGATTCCGTGGGTTTTCCCCAGACTATTCTTCTGGGGTTTTCCTCCCACCTCTAAAACTGTAATTTCTTCTCATTGTCTTCTCTCTACGTTTTTTTCCCCGGGGTTTGCGAGCTACAGTGCCTGGGGCATGCACTTTTGAGGATTACTTTGTTTCGTATAAATATAAAGGAGTAAATGCTTCAGATTTTAAATATGCACTTGTCATTTACAAGGCTGGGTTGGGGCAACCTTGAAATTATAAAGTAAAATAATTCTGCATTTAATAAAAGTTCATAAAGTACAAATGATACCATGTTTGTATGAATAAAACATGGCATTTGCTTTTGCTACCACTTTGAAGCATTTACTCGCATCTGTATGAATGAAAATTAAGCAAACACTTTTACTAAAAACCGTTTGCTAAATTCTGAAAAATAATTACTTTTTACCTTTAAGCTTTTGCTACACTATAAGCGTTTACTTCGTTTCTTATGAATAAAAAGGAGTAAATGCTTCAGATTTCAAATATTTACTTGTCATATTTCAAGGTTGGGTTGGGGCTACCTTGAAAGTATAAAAGGACATAATTCTGCGCAAAATTACTGCATTTATTAATGTTAATCGCGAAAAAGTACAAATAATACCATACGGTACTTCGTATGAATAAAAACTGGCATTTGCATTACTCCCATCTGCATGAATAAAAATTAAGCAAAGGCTTTTACTGAAAACCATTTGCTCTTGAGTAAATGGCCTGCAAAATGTAAGCTTTACACGTTTATAGGTTTGCAGAAAATAAAACTATCGAAACCGAAACGGAAAGCGGCACTGGGGAGGGTCACGTGCTGGAGAAACGGAAAGCGGCACTGGGGAGGGTCACGTGCTGGAGGACAGATACAAAAAAGCGCACCAAACGTGACGAACGTAATGCCGTTTACGCGCACAATGCGCTGTGCAGCGGCACCCATGGTCTACATGTCGATTGGGTTTTCAGTCCCTACCTGATTCCGTGGGTTTTCCCCAGACTATTCTTCTGGGGTTTTCCTTCCACCTCTAAAACTGTAAATTTTTGCTGGTAAAAACACAACTTTTCCATCGGTTAACTATGTTTACCATACACTGTAAAGATAAATTTAAACGGTTGCAAGAGTAATTGTTGCCATTTAGGGGTTGAGCTACATTTTAAGGTAGGCGATTATAAAAAAAATCATATCTAAAATTGATATGATTGTCTACAAGTAACCTACACAGGGCGAGTAAAAAAAAAGGAAACCCAAATGGCAGGACAAATTTTTTAATGAAGTTCTGCATGAAGCACTATCAAAATCAAGATATGAAAGCCCAATTTATAAGCGTTGTTTTAGTACAAGAATCATTCAAACCACTTATGTACTTTTCAAGTTACAGAATTTTAAACACAAACACCGTCTTAAAAGTTCTGTCAGCAAAACGAAAACACTTCACATATAGGGGGATGCGCTGGAATTGTTTTTGTTTTGCTGAAAGAACACGCACCATTTTTTGTGATACGTGGACAGAACTTTAAAACAGTGGTTGTGTTTAAAATTCCGTAACTTGAAAAGTACATATGAGTGATTTGAATGATTCTTGTACTAAAAGAACGCTTACGAATCGGCTTTCATATCCTAGATTTTGAAAGTACTACATGCAAACCGTCATTACAAAATAACATTTTGCACATAATATAAAAAATGAAGACCCTCGATAATTCTATCATATCCCACGAAAATCATATTGATTTTATATTGATTTTTTTTATATTGATTTTTAAAGATCAAATCTATTAATATCTAACGAGACGTCACGTAACCCATTATGACGTCATCATGACGTCACTTCAATTTTTATCTATAACACATCCCGGTCTAGGTACATACCAACTTTCAACCCAATCGGACCTGTGGTTCTGTAGATATTGGCCTTCAAAATATGCAATTTTAATATGCCGTCACATGTCACGTGACGTCATATTAAAAATAAAAAGATGAAATAAAAAAAAAGACACCATGTCTGTTTGCAAACAGAACACAGGGCTTTTCGCATTTTACAAATGTTTATGTTTCGTTGGTCCTTTTGCAGTCACTTGTCATAGTGCTTCATGCAGTTAAAGGTTGTTCAAATGCTTAGAATAATTCCTAAAATATAATTTTATCACAATACGTCACATGCCCTGCAATGACGGCATGTTTAAAACCCTTCTCAATACACATTTTGTCATTGTGGTCTTGGTTTGAACCAAGTTTAATGTCAATCCGATGAAAGAAAGTGTGCAATTTTGGAAGCAGAATAAAATCATAAATATTTTTAAAAATCATTAAAAAAATCAAATGATGACGTCATCGTGACGTCATTTCGGACTTTGCATACTAGTATCATTATCTACCTACCCAAGTTTTTCAAAAATGTTGTGCAAATACCTATTACCTAACAAACCAAATACAAAAAAGAATTTTTAACTTTGCATGTTGCGTTCGTGAGATATGGCTAAACGGTCCAAAAATTCAAATATTCATATGAAATCTCAGGATGGCGTCATCATGACGTCACTTCATTTTTTTTTTACCTATAACACATCCCGGTCTGGCCACATACCAAGTTTCAACCCAACCGGACTTACAGTTCTGTAGATAAAGGACTTCAGAAATATGACAAGTAAATATTTGAAATCTGAAGCATTTACTTCTTTTATATTCTTACTAGTAAACGCTTATAGTGTAGCAAACCCCGAAAAAAAAACGTATAGAGAAGACAATGAGAAGAAAGATGATTTTCTCTCGTTTGAATCAAGCTGCTCTAATGTACCGCCTCTTTACATATTTAGGCCACGCCTGCAAAAGGGTGAAAATAACACGTGTTAGAATGTTAGAATTTACATCCACTTTGTTTCAAAGCATGAGAAACAAAGTGGATGTAAAATACAGTTTTCTGAGTTTTCTATTTTTGCACTCCCTTTTTTGAAAAATCAAGCTCCGCCCCCCAAATGGGCAAGATCCAAGATGCCTTCACCTCTAAAAATTATGTTCAGCCCATTTCAATTGGACATGCCAATTTTCAGAATTTTACCACCAAACTGAATGATGTTTTCCATATTAGAACCAAACTGCTAAGATATACCCCCTCTTTTACCATTTAGACCACGCCCACAAAATGGGTGGAAAATAACAGGTGTTAGAATGCTAGAATGTATTATTTCATGTTTAAGTTTATTTCAAAGCGTAAAAAACCAAGGAAATTTGATGTTAAATACAGTTTTCATGAGTTTGTATTGTTTGCATCCCCTTTTTTGAAAAATCAAGCTCCGCCCCCAAAATGGGCAAGATTCAGGATGGGTCCCAATCTTAAAATGACTTTTAGCCCATTTTGACCCCACATGCCAAATTTCATGCTTTTACCACAGAGTGCACGATTTTTCGCTTAGCAGCTCCACTAGGCACTGGGTGTGAAAAACAAAGAATACTTTGAAACAAATATCAACTGCCTTCAGAAGAGAATCCACTTTACTCTCATTGTATAGTACAAACAATTTCTTTGCATCTAGGATTGTGTTTCCGAGAATGAGGACCTGTGGCTGCCTAATCAATCCCCTCTCATTGTCCCTCTTCTGGGTATAGCCGGCAGTGGTGTTGCTGGGGGGGGGGAGATGATAAGGGGGGGGGGCATTTTTCTCCATAAGTTTGTTCCATTGGCTTATTTCGGTACCATTGACAATGGTACGCGCGCACGTACACAGGCTTGAGACTTCTTTGACTGCCCCATAAAAAAGTATTTTCTTTCTCCCAATGACCCCCCCCCCTTAAATTTTAGAGTCTGGCGCCGCCACTGATCGCCGACAAGGTTTATATATTTTCATATTTGAAACTAAAAATAAATTGTTAAGTCGTGCATCACATCAGGAGGGTAATTTCAGTAAGATGAAAATACTCAAGATCATTCAGTTTTGATGGTCCAGTAACTCCTGTCTCAGATATCAAAGTGGGATCTTCTGCCACATCCTTCACATGCTGATCATGGGAAGCTGTCTTTCTCAAAAGTCCTCTCTTTGCAAAGTACATGTACTGTAGGTAGTCTGCATTGTGTCTTTATGTGTGATGCAGTACCTACATGGGTGGTTGGCGGCAAAACTTTCAGAGGCCATGCATGCCCAAATTGTCACCAGAAACTTGGCCTAAGGCTACTGTGACATTTGTGTTGTTTACACAGATCTGCATCCCTTCCTTGTGTAAATGATTCAATTCATCCACTATATTCTCAAGAGTTCCTGTCTGCCGAATAGTACATTTCAGGTTTTGGTTAATAATCCAATGTGATTGAGTGTGTGAGCTCAGGATTGCAAATCTTGATGGCAATATCATGCTTTTGATCCTTAATGTTGAGCAGTCTTCAATTGCATATGGGTGATTCAACATGAATCTATGATTTAACAAGATGGCGGCCAGCTCGTCACAACATGCTTCTCAACAATTTCCATTTTCCAAGACACCATACTGGGACAAAATTTACAATCCTGGTAAGCTTTATTGTATATTTTATGAATGTCCAAACTCTCCGGAATATGATGGTGAATATGAAAGTGTTCAATGATACTAAAGTCCAGGTTTAGCATTCATTTATTCAAGCGAGTGCCTTGGTCTGGGCTTGCTTGTCTGCTTTTGGATTAGAGGCAATGGCATCAAGAGCACCAATGATGGTCCAGAATGACATCCAGACAGCTTGGATGCTCCTTGTGCAGTTCATCTTGTTTTAGACAGCATACGAAACAGAATGCAGCATCATTCGATTCAGGTATTACGATATACCCCAAATGAGGATATTCAGCATACCATTTTGCCTGGCGCCGCCACTGATAGCCGGCAAGGAGCATTATATTATCATATTTGAAACTTGGAACTGTTGAAAAAGGTGCAAGTTTTCAGTCAGCAAGCTTCAATTGTAAAATATCATATACATATAGAAGCAACAAATCAAATTGTTAAGTCGTGCCTCAGGAGTGTAAATTTCAGTAAGATGAAAGTACTGAAGATCATTCAGTTTTGATGGCCCAGTAACTCCTGTCTCGGATATCAAAGTGTAATCTTCTGCCACATCCTTCACATGCTGATCATGGGAAGCTCTATTTCTCAAAGGTCCTCTCTTTTATACAGGTAGAAGCTACAGCACATGTAGATGGTGGCAAACTTTCAGTGAAGCAGAAGAGGCCATGCATTCCCAAATTGTCACCAGAAACTTGGCCTAAGGCTACTGTGACATGTATATATGTACCGGTATATTTGTGTTGTTTATACATATCTGCATCCCTTCTTTGTGTAAATGATTCATTTCATCTACTGTATTCTTAAGAATTCTGGAAAAGCCATACTTCTTCCTGTCTGTCGAATACAACTTGTACCATTGGTCAATGATCAAATGTGATTGCGTGTGTGAGCTCAGGATTATGTTTGCAAATTGTGATGGCAATAGCATGCTTTTGAGGCTTAATGTTGAGCTGTCTTCACTTGAATCACCCGTATATATATAGGGGTGATCATTTTGGTACTGTGTAAGCTACATGTAATTGGTGATGACTGATGAGGACAAGAAGCTTTTTGGTCATCTCTTTTGGGCAAGTCTTGTGATTTTTTGCATGAGTAGAGTAACTTAATTCAGTCCCTTTTTCGTACCCAGGCCAGATGTTTGTGAAGTTCTGCAATCTCTACACAACTGGGACTCAAGTGATCATCATTACTGGGATACTTATAAAGTATGGCTGCTTAGAGACTGCAGCGATGATGCGTGCTGACCGGTTTTCACCTGGGCGTACTGATTTTGTACCACCAAAACTGGCGTCATTCTTTTTAAGGGGGAAATACATGTATTATTGTAATCATCTCGCAACATGCGTGTACTTGTGTTATTTATGACAATTTGCGACGGTAGCATACTGTCGTATAATCCTCGCAGCGGATTTAGTTGAGCATTCATTAGAACGCAGGGTTCGAGATCAAGATACGACAACTAACGGACAACGACACAGTTCTGCGATGTCTCTCTGATGAACTTTTATTCGATGAACCTAGAGTCTAACAGACTCTACAGACGGTTAATGGACGGTCCTTGACAGAATTTATAACCGGTCCATGACAGACGGTCTTCAACGGACCCCTGTACATTAAGAAATAATTCAAACATGGGTTTGAAATACTACTACAGTCATTGTACAATAGACAACAACACACAGTTCAAAGGTCATAGTGCTGGTAACCAACTTCCCATCCTCCATCCTACACTCCCTGATTCGGCCCTGAGAATGGGAATGAGTTTTAACTTCATCTTGGAAGAGTCTCAGTGCCTCTTCCCGCAACTCATGAAACGACTGACCATCATTGGCCATGTCTATCCTACGTAATTCACGCTTAATTAAGGGATCCATAATACCCCTAATCAGTTGCCCCTTGAGGGCATTGTCACGAAGGAGGGCAAAGGCTTGCCCTACACCTGCTACTGACTCTAAGCGCGAGTACAGTCGCATCAGAGCGCGACTGTACTCTGCAAATGTTTCATCCTCCAACTGGAGGCGAGAATGAAACGCACTATTCAAAGATTGCACCGATTTCTGCGGTGCGAACCTGGTCCTAAATAAAGCCGTGATTCTAACTAGATCCCACCTTACGGCGGCCGGGGCACATAAAACCTCTTCCCTGGCATCTCCCCCTAAATTATCAACGATTGTCTGAACCTGGTCTTCCTGATTGAGGCCCAGCTGCCTACAATAAACACTGATCTCGTCCAACCATTCACTAACGGATAAATCACCGGATAATCACCGGATTTCCGAGGGGGCCCATAAAATTTGGAAACTCGGCTAGTCGGGCCGGGTTGGATTTTGATGTTTTGAAATGCTGTAGCAAGTGCCTGTGCCATTGCCTCAGCCATTACTCCTGCCCCAGCTGCCTCATCCATCATACAGGTACAATTGAATAATTTGTTAACAGGCAAGGGTAATTTATCAATGTGTCTGGCAAAACAATATAACCAAGTATAATTTCAAAATGAAAGCTAGCGATTCCCTCAAATGAACAAACACCAAGTGATCAGAAATTCTCTCAATACAATGCAAACTTAATTCAGTGTAATGACTACTATATTTGCAGGTCCCAAAACCTTAAACACAACACTTTGCATTCAGAATCAGTTAACGTATCAATTTCGCAACAGCAAATGTCTACAAAGAAATTCTCAGACCCTAAGAAAAAGAGGAACAAAACGTAGCCACGAAACAGACATGAATAAAATCCACTAAACGGAGCCAATCTTATTAGGAAAGGCTCTCACGTTTGGTTACCCGGACACTGATCATAAAGCAGCATTAAAATACTGCCTCACACCAGCAAAATAGAATTGAAGCGAAACTGACATTGATTACATGCAACCAAAAAAATAGTTCCCACTAAAAATTCCCTCGCCTTCAAATGAGGATGAAAATGTAACCAAACAACCGAACAGAACTAATCGGATTAGGAAAAGTTCTCAAGATTGACTACACAGACGTTGGTCATAAACAAAGTGGTAATCACTAGTATACACCAACAAAATTGAATTTCAAGAAAATCAACGACACCAGATGCTGGTTGCGAAATTGATAAGAACTTCGAAACAAATAACTTACGTGTATAAGATAATTACACATGAATCATGAACCTTCAGAAGAATATTCAGTCAAGAATACAGCTTGAGGGGCTTGTCCAAGATCCAGTCGTCTGAGCTTGCTTGTCCAGGATCTGGTCGTCTGAGCTTGATTGCAATGGTGGGGCGAGAGATGGGGGAGATCCGGGGTTTCGTCCTAGGAAGATCTTCTGCAGGGTGGACGATGTCCTGCGATATCCAGGGGAAGGGAGATCCAGGGGTCCGTCAAAACTGTTCAAGTTCAAGTGTCGTTATCCCACTTCTGACACCATTTTTGTCGTATAATCCTCGCAGCGGATTTAGTTTAGCATTCGTTAGAACGCAGGGTTCTAGATCAGGATATAACAACTAACGGACAACGACACAGTTCTGCGATGTCTCTCTGATGAACTTTTATTTGATGAAATTAGAGTCTAACGGACTCTAATTTCGGTTAGTGGACGGTCCTTGACAGAATTTACAACCGGTCCATGACAGACAGTCTTCAACGGACCCCTGTACATTAAGAAATAATTCAAACATGGGTTTAAAATACTAC
This sequence comes from Patiria pectinifera, assembly GCA_029964075.1. NCBI lineage: Eukaryota > Metazoa > Echinodermata > Asteroidea > Valvatida > Asterinidae > Patiria > Patiria pectinifera. Next base: position 42,200,023 of record CM057135.1, read on the forward strand.
TACAGTCATTGTACAATAGACAACAACACACAGTTCATAGGTCATAGTGCTGGTAACCAAAATAATCTAAACAGTACAACAGCTGGTGCTCAATAGATGGAATGTGACAGGTTACATAACACTGTTTGAGCTAGACAGAGATTTGTCGTTGTCCTCAATTCAAGGTATTTAAAGTACCAGGAGCAAAACATTGACTGTATCATAAGATCAGAATAACATAGTGCATTAGCTACAGCACAACTTGGAAAACAGAATCAAATAAATACACTGTCTTGACTTAACAAATGCATCAATTGGAATTGAGTAAACATTGTTTCCAAAAATACAGTACTCAATATCTGGGATTTAATTGTGGATCAAGAACACAACGAATCAAGAGCTAACTTCGATAAAGTTAAAGAACAGCCTGTACAGCTACATGTACATCATGTACATCATGTACATCACTTCAACTCCAGTTGTGTAGCTGGAAGCTATATACAAAAGAATGACATCATGCTTGAACAAATGGTTTCACAATATTATCAATGATACACTAATTAAGATACATGTTCAATTCACATTATCAATTTAAGTTGACTGCAGAACCTATTATAGTAAATTTCTAAGTTCAAGCATGGTTCGAGTCAATAAAAGTGCAACAATTATTCACACAATAATGGCTCAAGCTGCAGATAACTTCATGCACAGAAATGCAACCAAATGATTAAAACCATGGCCCACCAAATATAAGAATGAACTTCAATCAACATCACAACTACAGAACACAAATAGCTCTCAACTAGAAACTAAGTCTCGAAATTACAACGGACAAGAACTCACCCCTCTATGGCTACGACATTGGCTTGGCTTCAATGGCCTGCTGGATGTGGGTGCAGACTGGTCTTTTGGCCCTGATGCGGGACCTTAAATACCCACTTTGGTTGGGTGATGGACACTTCTATCCATTTGCCGATTGGCTACATATTAAATTGACTACTCCTTCCTTGTGAAATAATTTGAATATAAACTTTTTGATTGGCTAGTTTTTCAGGGAGTCCTGGGTGAATCTGCTGATCAGCAAGATTTCTTCCAGGTCCCAACAACCTCCAAACCCTAATTGATTTGTCTCCACAGCTAGTGAAAGTGACATTCTTGCTACCAAAAATAGCTAGACATGGGCATGGGAAGATCTCTCTAAAACAAAGGGTTTGTTTAGACCCAAGAATGAGACAGTGGTCTGGCAGGTCATACCAATTACCAGCCCATTTGGTTGGTGAAAGGCTTCATGTATCCTTGAGGATAGGAAACAACATAAAGAAGCCAAATACATGTAACATGAATAACACATATTTTCATTTCCCGACAATACTATCTCTGTTTTGTTTAAAAAGTCTTTAAAAGGAATTAAAACTAAGTGGTATTATAAAATTATCGCTTCAGCTCAGTGATATGTTTTCAATATTTTTCTTAAATTGTAAGTCAATTCAGGCGCTTCAATTATTAAGTATACGTCCCCCCCCCCCAAAAAAAAAAAATTGAGAATATGCTTTTTGCTAAGGTAGTCTCAAACTAAACAGGGGCGATAAACAGCCTTAATCAGTCATTGTTTACACGTTTGGTCACAGATTGTGTTTGTTAGAGATGTAAATTTCTAAAACAATGGGCATTTACAATGGCCTTTGAACAACTCCATCGGATGACCATAAAACAATGGACAACTCCATCGGATGTTGTCTGCTCTTTTGGTTGAGTCTTTTCTCCTTTTGCATGAGTGTTCAGCATAATTGGTGTGTCTGCGTCCGTTCGCAAGTGGTCATCACCGGTGTTTGTACACGGTGATGCGGCTTGTTCAGCTTGAGTCAATCTTTCTTCATCCTATTTCTGGTCAACTCTTTCAGCCCCTTTTGGGCGAGTTTTGTGACTTTTTGCATGAGTGTTCTGCATAATTGGTGTGTCTGTGTCTGTTTGCAAGTGCTCTTTGCCGGTGTTTGTAGACGGTGATGCGGCTTGTTCAGCTTGAGTTGATCTTTCTTGATCCTATTTCTGGTCAACTCTTTTAGCTCCTTTGGGCAAGTTTTGTGACTTTTTGCATGAGTGTTCTGCATAATTGGTGTGTCTGTGTCTGTTTGTTATTGGTAATTACCTGAAGACAGTGACGCGGCTTGTTCAGCTCGAGTCAATCTTTCATTATATTGCTGAAAAGCTTTTTCACAGACCCCAACTCTTCTGTCTCTTTTTCGTACCCTGGCCAGATGTTTGCGAAGTTCTACGATCTCTTCACTGCTTAGATTCAACCGATCATCATTACTGGAATACTTATCGAGTATGGCTGCTAAGACCGTAGTGATGTGTGCCGACCGGTTTTAACCTGTGCGTGCTGATTTTGTACCACCAAAACTTTCATCGCTCTTGTAGGTACCGAGCCTACTATTGCAGCTGGTTTTTTTTAAGCCTGTCTAAACTCCTCCATCCTTCTTTTCTCTAATGTGCAATGTTCGGCCCCTGCACCCTCCTCCTTCTCCCATCAAGGAATGTGCGATTGTGCATCATTTCCTCTGCCGTGAAATGCCGGTGCACCATGTTCACTGCAAAATTGCGTGGTGAACAACTTGTGTTGTAAAGTGGAGCCATTTGATTCACCACAGTGGCACCTTCGTTCATTTGGCCAACTTGATATCCCTGCGAAGGATTGATACGTTCTGGCTTCATCAATCTCTCCATGCAGCTCATGCGGGCCTTTAACCTCTGAATTTGTATTCTATAACCTCTGAATTTATATTCTATTCTATATTTTATATACTTTCTCATTAGTGTGAGGTGCTTTGCACGAATCATTGGATCTTTTGTTGCATGCCACTGCTTAACTTTTGGTTCTTCTTTGTACCATGGAGCAGTTAAATGACATTGCAACTTCTTTTGCCAATACAGACAAAACGAACCAAACTGTGTGGCTTATCCCACCTGTGTCTACCTCCTTCATTTGAATTGATTAAGACCTGAATGTCGGGCTTTTCTCCTGAAGAGCTGGAGACCTTGGGATTTTGACAGGAGGAAGATGTAATCTGCTGATGTTGGCCCTGTCAGAAACTCTAGGTGCAATGCCAAACTGCATGCTAGCGTCATCACAGACAGAGATGTGGAAATTCACTTCATCGTATTATCAGAACATGTCACTTCATTATCACTGTCACTGGCAGATTTAGGAACGTAATCTTGATCATCACCCGAGTCATCAGGGCCCAAATTTGTAATGATATTACAATATTGGGCAAAATACTGCTGTGGACACTGTTTTACCCCTTCTTAGGCAAGGAATTGGAATGGGATCATCATAATCTGCTTCATCTGCAGATGCTGCAACATACAAATTAAAATCACAAAGATGCAGTTCTTGAACTTCATCAGAAATTCCTTCCTTGAAGTGTCTGTACATCCCATCCTTTAGTAGCATCAAAAGACAACTCAACACCTGTTCTGTTGTCCTGCAGCAGACGTGTGTGACTCACTGAAAGTGCCTGATTGTTAAGACCTGCCAGACTTCCATCACCAACTGGTACCCGGTAGCAGACTTACTGCAAGTGCCCGATTGTTAGGACCTGCAAGACTTCCATCATCAACTGGTAAGCGGACTTGTGCAACTCACTGAAAGTGCCTGGCAGTTAAGACCTGCAAGACTTCCATCATCAGCTGGTAGCAGACTTGTGTGAATCACTGAAAGTGCCGGATTGTTAGGACCTGCCAGACTTCCATCATCAACTGGTAAGCGGACTTGTGCAACTCACTGAAAGTGCCTGGCAGTTAAGACCTGCAAGACTTCCATCATCAGCTGGTAGCAGACTTGTGCGAATCACTGAAAGTGCCCGATTGTTAGGACCTGCAAGACTTCCATCATCAGCTGCTAGCGGACTTGTGTGACTCACCGAAATTGCCTGATTGTTAGGACTTGCAAGACGTCCATCATCAGCTGGTAGTGGACTTGTGTCACTCATTGAAAGTGCCTTAGTGTTAAGACCTGCAAGACTTCCATCATCAGCTGGTAGCGGACTTTTGTGACTCACTGAAAGTGCCTGATTATTAGGACCTGCAAGACTTCCATCATCAGCTGGTAGTGGACTTGTGTGACTCACAGAAAGTGCCTGGTTGTTAACACCTGTAAGGTTTTGTTTGCAAATTAAATGGGGCAAAGGTCAAAGTTGAAAAGATAAAAAGCATTCAGAGCATGTACCTTGCACCATGCAGGGAATTGATCTTTTCCGTAGTTATACCGAAGTTCTGTGGTATATGATGGGGGATTTGTTTAATACCACCTTCTTCATTGTGCAGTTAGGCTTCGTTTCTTTGTCATTGATGTAACTTACCGAACAGCTCCCCTTAGAGGCATCAATCCTGTTAGAGAGACAAGATCAGGGATGTGATTGGTCTGGGACAAAAAAATCCTGAAGATTTTATGCATGAAGTGCAAACTCCGGCGAGCGCGAAGCCATTACGGCATGTGGTCCGGGGCACGCTGAATAGCCGCGAACATTTTTTGATTGAAGATGCTCTGTGGTGCAATCTGAGACGATTACAGGGCACTTTCCTCTAAAATTTTGGAGCAGAATTTGTTTTAATTTTTAGAAGAATTTTTCTTCATTTGTTAAAATGTACTCTTGTTCTTAAGTTTCTTCTCATAAAGTACTCAAAGTTGAGAATGCCGTATTTGCCATGCTTTGATGTGCTTTGGGTGTTTCACATTGGATACGACTCGAGCGATTTCTTTCCACTAGCACTCAACGTGTAGATTATAATGTTGTTGCAAACATTGCAAAAAACCTTGCCAGCGCCAGGTTGCTATTTCATCGAAACACTCTTGAAATTCATGCTGATGCCCGTCAATACTAATGGAGTCCCGAAACCATTCCTACCGGAACTTATTTTTCACTTCTTTATCAAGCTCTCGCAGACAATCGACGTCGACTTGTTGGGCGCAGCAATGTTGGAAACATCGTACACAAATACTCTGAGCCGACGCGCGTAAAACAACGTGCATAATTCAAAAATTATGTGAATATGAAATATGAAATTTAAATTGAATTCTATGAATAATGATGAAGTACAAGTCAAAGAGGGTGTGCATTCCTTTCAGGTGCCAGGCATGCGGATCACACAATACATTCAAAGAATCTATAGTAATTCAAATGAGGTAGTGTAGCATGGGTATATTAACCCCCGGCTGAAAGGAGCCAGCATCTTTTCAAAGTCCAAATTAAAAAGAACGAACTCCTTTTTTTTTATAGGGTGGGTGTAAACAACATAAATTCTGAGTAAAGTAGCGCACTATGTTGGGTGGGAACCCTCTTCGACTTGTACTTCATTATAATTCATAGCATTCAAATTATATTTCGTATTTCATATTCACATAATTTTTGAATTCTATTACATAACACTTCGTACAAGTCTTCAGAGGGTGTGCATGTTCAAAGCTCAACCAAAAAAAAGTGAGTTCAAGACCAGAACATAATGTCATGAATCCAAACGATTCTTCACTCGTCAGTATTACTGTTGACAAAAAAAGAACCGTTTTCTCTGATAAGTTAGCTTAATTTATATTAATCTTTGATACTTAAACAAAACACAAGCAGACAGCTTGCAAGCACTGTCAAAAGAGCCATTATCTCTGATAATGTTACTTAGTATTATATTATAATTTTGATACTTAAACAAACAAAATACAAGCAGACAGATTACAAAAGAACTGTCCAAATTTTCGTTCATGACAAAAAAAAATAACATTTTTAAATGACTCTCGTTTAGTTTGCACTAAGAACTGAAGCTGCAAAGGTCGAATCGTCTGTTTGTTTGTTGTAGAACCTTGCAAAGGTACTGGCATTAGTCCAGTCTGCAGTATGAAGTATATCTTGAAGTGATACACCCTGAGCTAAAGCAGTTGAAGTTGATGCACTTCTGAAGCTATGAGCAGTATAGACATTTGTGTCTATCCCTGCTGCACGGAGTATACTTTTCATCCATCTTGCCAATGTACCAGTTTCACACCTTTATGTGGTTTTCTAGTGGAAATAAATAGTTCAGTGACAGTTATCTTTTCTGTTCTGCCAAGGTAATCTTTCAAAGTTGAAAAACGCATAACTTATGGTTTCCCTCAAAGGCTGGCAGAGTTAATTTATTATTAGAGATACCTCTCTTAGGACAGTTAGTTTAGAGTAATTCCATAACTGTAATATAACAACAAGTATCTGAAAAGTCGAAATATCGTATGTCTAGGGCCGCAAGCGTCTGAGTTCGCTGTGCCATTACGAAAGCCAACAGGCGAACCAATTATTCGCTAAGGTTGAGTTGCGAAAGATCTTTATTATCAGGTAAACTTGAAATGTGATCTAATAAAGTAGATACTTTCCACATTTTTGAAAATCTTTGTTTTGGTGGTGTGAAATTAAAAATCCCTTTTAGTAGGCGAACAATGAGAGGGTGTTGCCCAACAGGATGACCTCCTGCTAAAGGCAGAGTCATTGATAATGCTGACCTGTACAAATTTAAGGTAGAGTAAGACTTTCCTTCTGAATGTTCGTGAGCCAGAAAATTAGCAATATCTAAAACAGATGACGCAAATGGATCAATTTTCCTTCCACTGCACCAGCTAACCCAACATTTCCAGGCAGACTCATACTGTTTTTCTGTGCCCTGTCTCCAAGAACTTGAGATGAGTTTGGAAGAGTTACTCGAAAGTCCCTCTGCTTTCCATCGTTGCCTGAGATGGTCCAAGTGGCTAATCTTAGATTCAGAGGTTGGATTTGCTGAGGTTGGTTCAGAGCGGTCTGTGGCAGTTGGATTGGTTGTGCTACACACATTGAGAGTAGCTGAGGGAACCAGGCTTGGGTTGGCCACAAGGGGGTGATTACTAGACACAAGTCTGTCCTGTCTCTGGAAATCTTGTCCAGGATTCTGGATAGCAAACAAATGGAGGGAAAATATAAGGAGATAAATTCCCCCATGAAATTGTAAACGCATCTACAGCCCAAGCATATGGATCTTTTTTCCATGAAACATACTGATTCAATTTTCGATTTTCACAAGATGCGAAAAGGTCAATGTCAGGGCAGAAAGTGTGCTTGACAATATGATCAAAGACTACGCACTTGATACTTATTTCTTTGTTCAACTCTTTACGAGAAAGAAGATCGGCCGTGACATTGGTTTTACCGGCAATGTGAGTTGCAGATAAGTGAATGTTCTTTTTGCAAACGCCACTTAAAAATTGTGGTCGAAATCTGGTTTAAGGAAACCATAGATCCCCCCCATTTTGGAGATGTATGATACATCCGTGCTGTTATCTGATTTTATGAGAACATTACCCTGTACATCAGAATTGTCTGTATGACAGACTGCTCCCCATCCCAGTTTACTGGCATCTGTGGAGATAACAATATCGATGGATGGTAATTTTATATTACAATATACTCCATCAGAGGAAACCGTCAACCATCACTGAATTTCTTCAAGAAATGGTGTGGTATCAATATGTGCATCATAATTACCCGATTCAGACTGAAGTGCTTTAACTTTGGCAACATCCATCTGTCGGTGATGTAATTTTCCTTGCGGAAAGGCCTCAAACATTGAAACAATGAGGCCAATACATCTGGCCAGTTGGCGGATGCTTACTGAATTTTTGGAAATTAACTGTCTACATTCCAACTTGACTATTTCCACCTTACTTTTAGGGATGTGAATTGACATTGATTCTGAGTTGATTATGAATCCCAAGTATGTCACTTTTGTTTCAGGGATCAAACAAGATTTTTTATAATTAATTTCAAATCCAACAATTTTGGATTTGAAATTTTGAACCCACAATGACGATAACATCTAAACGCTATGCTAGCTTGACTTGAAACCTCACATTTGTGTTGATTAGGAGTTTTTAACATGCAGGCTAAGTTTAAAAATGATCAGGCATGTATTCCAGACAAGTACTTGGCATGGGGGGTCCTTCTGTGAGATGTCTAAAAAAACAAAAACCCTATGCTTTTAGGGTTTAAGTGCATCGTATATAATTTTGAAGAGGCTCAAATTGATCCCATTCTTCTACTTTGCAGATTGATCACAACTTCCACCTGATGTTTCAAGACAATGACACCAAACTAATTGAACCGTGGACAGGAACACTCAAAAGCAAGATTGTAATCCTTGCAAGGATGATTAAAGGGAATCTCACTGCCAGTCAGCTCATCATCAACGGTGAAGCCAGGCCCAATCAGTGAGTCCAAAATACGAGGTATACAAACTTTCAATAACTGTTTAGGTTCATTACAGCTTTAAAGAAAAATTCCCCATGCTCGACCAAAACCATTTTTTTTTCTCCTAAAGACCTTTTTAAATTTTATGTTTCATTATTAACAGAAAAAGATTTTGGGTTTCGAACAGAGGGTAAAAATAAATATTTCATTTGGGATTTATTTGTCAGAATTTGCAATTATATTAAAGTTAATGCTGCATTTGCATTTATTGTAGAGAACATTGCATTTTGTATGTCAACATTTTATAATATAAAAATGGTCTGTATTTCTCATTTTGTATTGTTTATTTCAGGTGGTGACAATACATTGAAGGATCATCTACAGAATCACGCAAAAAATGCGTCGTACATATCCTACGTGGCTCAGAACAAACTTGTATCTATCTGTGGCAAAATGATCGTGACAGGTCTAATTGGTGAGGTTCAGCGAGCTAAATATTTCGCTACCTTGATTGACAAGGCAATTGACAATTGACTTCCTGTGGTATACTTCTGGCTACTAGAGCACTGCCTTGGGTGACAGATGTACGGTGGCTCGTATTCGCCAATTTGTTGCGCATTTCCTTTTTTCTTATGGCGTTATATCGCCGTACTATGGCGTTATATTGCCGTACTATGGCGTTATATCGCCGTATTTTATTGCGTTATTACGCCGTATTTTATTGCGTTATATCGCCGTATTTTATTGCGTTATATCGCCGTACTATGGCGTTATATCGCCGTACTATTGCGTTATATCGCTGTACTATGGCGTTATATCGCCGTACTATGGCGTTATATCGCCGTACTATTGCGTTATATCGCGGTACTCTTAACGCCGAAAATCAACAGTAACGTCGCCATTTTGTAATGCTACACCGTCGTCACATGCAGCAGCAAGTGCAGTTCCACTTCCAGCAAACAAAAGCCGTCATGGCCGTAGTGAAAAGCCATTGAAACATTTGCTTGAGAAAAGGTAAGCATGAGGTATTGGACACTGGTTGACCCTTTATATAGGCCTAAAGTCATTCAATTTCAGGTGACAGCTAATGGCTAATTTGCTTAGAATTGACTGCCACATGACGTGGCACGTGCCAATGAATTAGCCTACAGTAGGCCTACCACGACACTGGTAATTACACCAGGGCGCATGACCAGATCAAAAATCGTAAAATTCTGCTATATTTAACAAAAATCTGCTAAATCACCCAGAATTACACGAAATTACATTGCTTGCCTTTTTGTTCTAAATTAATATTTTCCTTTTTTTTCACATTCATGCATAAATTTGGTAAAAGTTATAGGCTAGTAGTAGTAGTAGTAGTATTATATCATGTATATTGTGTTGACATTTCGAGCTTGCCTTGGGTAGGCCGGCTTTAGTAAACTTTTGATTACCCTGGTCGGCTCGGATGTTTTATTATCCTTGTTTTCTGTCCCTCTAGGCTCTATCTCCTCTCTTTTGTCAAACCATAGAGCAAGCTACAGCTGTCCACCCTCCTTTCTCCCCTCAGTTGTCCATGTATGAGGTTTTGGATGACTACCACAATAATTTTGTGGAGGACAGGTCCCCATTGCAAGCTGAAGAAAGTTATGCATTTCAAGTGGAGAAAATTAGGCTACACAGAGGACAAGTGATGCAAGAACTCATTGCCCATTACGAGACTCATGACATGCGCAACACAGTAGAAGTGCAGATGCTCTTACCTAATGGCACGGTGGAAGCGGCGGGGGACAATGGGGGAGTCATGCGCGATGCGCTCAGCGAGTTCTGGGAGGAGTTCTTCGAAATGAACTCAGTCGGAGAGAATCTCAAGGTACCATGCCTTCGACACAATATGAAACAAGCAGACTGGCAGGCTTGTGCGAGAGTACTTGTTGTTGGGTTCCGTCAGGAGGGGTATTTTCCTGTGCGACTGGCTCCACCGTTCATGCAGTTCACACTGACTGGTGATGAAGCTGTTGAGGAGAAATCTCTTCTTGAAGCCTTTCTGGAGTTCATACCTGAATGCGAGAGAGAGATTTTTTCCAGAGCTATGAATGACTTTCAGGCTGTGGAAGAAGATGATCTACTGGAGGCATTGGATGCCCACAATGTGAGAGTTCGAGTGACTTCATCCAACCTACAGTCCGTGCTCAAGGAGGTTGCACACAATGAAATCGTACAGGCGCCAGCCTACGTTGCCAGATGCTGGCATGACATTGTGAAACAGCTGAAGCCGTTGTTAACGATGAGCTTCGACAAGATGAGACAGGTGATGTTGCCCAACACCGAACGCGTGCTACAGATGTTGCAGTTCCCTGATGAAATGAAGCAGGGAATGTCAGAAACGGAAAGGATGCTGAGGAGGTACGTCAAGTCTTTGTCTAAAGAGAAGCTGAGAAGATTCCTCCGATTTCTGACAGGTAAGACAAGCTGGAGAACCTCTTTTTTGCTTTAACAACAGAGTGTTTGTGGTATTTTTTTCACAGTTTATGTTTATTTTTCACAAAAACCCTGTTTTTCGCATTTGGCTGTTTATTGTAAGGTCCGGTGGAAATTGAATAGTGCCACCTATTGTCTGACATTGACCATGAGGTTTTCAACAGCGCCCCAATGGGAAGATGGTGTCAGTGAAAAAAAGCTTGTGTTCCTTTTAGCAGGGATGAAATTGGGCACCCCCCCCCCCCCAATATAACATCCAGCCCCCACCCAGCTGCTTGTGGCCTGATTAAATGCTGTGGTCAGCTGTGTTGATTGAGGGGGTGAAACGAATACATGTAACTCATACTTTTCTCTTCCAGGGTGACATGGTTTTAATGTACATGTATGTACATGTACATGTACACAGTACTATATATTACACTGTGCATTACATGTATGTACATGTACAATGCACATGTATACATGTACATTTTTGTTTTTTTGTCCTTGCTCGCCATGTTCAAATAATCATTACTCAAAAACTGTAAGAGTGCCCATCCCAATTTTTTTTCTGGGAATGTTGCTAATATCTTAAGCTAACAATAAAAAAAATACGCATTTTCAAAAATACACATTTTCGCAAATCAAGGTCAAAGGTCATATATTTACGTAATGTTTTTGCAGTGCATGGTACAATTTTAACTTTATTTTATGAAATGAAGGCCATTTCAAGAGCTTTAAAATGATGTAAAGTTTATCTCTGTAGGTGCTTTACTTTTGGAGATATGGCGGTCCAAACACAGCAGGACATGCTAATTAGTCAAAAGTTAGTTAACCCCCCCTCTCCAAAACTAATTAACCGAATTACATAAAATTTCGGTTCTGGATGTTTCTCAATCAGCACACCGAATTTCGTTTCAATCTGTGACGGTCAGGTCCAAAAGCGTGTTGAATTGACATGGAATGACCCAGTCTGTCCACCAAACAAAATAAATAACAACCAAACAAACACCCCAACGAACGGGGGGCAAACCCGGCCAACCCCCAAAATAAGAAATAAAATATTAATAACGACGCAAACCCAACCCAACCCAACTCCTACCAATCCCAGTCCAACCCAACCTCAACCCAAACCCCAAGCCCAATCCTTAGCCCAATTTTCTCTCTTTTGCACATCATTTTAACCTGTCTGTAAAACGATAGACCTGTGGTCACTCAGTAGGTAATATTCCTTTTTCACTAATCTTTGCAGGTTCCGATCTGCTGCTGCAGGGGAAGAAGATAACAGTGAGGTTCGTTGTCCAAAGTGACTTCACAAGACGTCCCATTCCACACACGTGTGGTTGCGTGCTCGAATTGGCCTATGACTTTGAAAACTTCATGGACTTTCGTAGTGAATTCAACAAAGTCCTAGAATCGAATGTGTGGGTCATGGACATCGTGTAGATTTAGCCTTGGATCCTTACTTGACGCGTTGCTTCCACAGATCTGCCCAGAAGTTACTGTGTGTTTACAAGTTGCATTGTTAAAGTTGCATTGTTATTGTTCATGGCCTTTTATGTGTAAGTTTAAACTCTGATATATTGGGTGTGGTCACAAAATAATACGAACAGAAATGTTGGTGGTTATTACTGGTACAACTCCGTTACTCTAATCTCCTGTGTTTTCCCGTACATTAAAGACGTACGCTCTTCAATGTGCGACGGACAAATTCGTCCCATGAAAAGTCACCTTTGACCTGTGCATTTGCAGCTGGCCAGTGTTGTAGCTATGCAAGACCGGCAACTGCACAGGTCAAAGGTGATCTTTCTTGGCACGAATTTGTCCGTCGCGCAAGGACGAGCATGCGTCTTTAAGCCACAACCACAATATTATGATATTCAAACATTAGTTCGATTTCCTTTTCAATTTACAATGGATCATTGTGAAAAGGTGATGATTGTCGCTGTCCGATTATCAAACAAATTGATGAAAATCCACCTCAAATCAAAGGCACAATTGTATGCGGTCATACTGTGAATTGTGAAAAGCGATTTCCATGTCCATTTCGATGTCCATTACATCTGACGGGTATTCAAAATCCAATTAAATTTGAGCCTTAAAGATACAAAAGTGTTTCTGCCTTAAGATTAACAGTTTAATGGATTTTAATCGTTAACATGAAGATAAGTGGCTCGAAAACAGTTTTATTCTGATAAGTTTTTAAAAAAGTTGTATGCTAAGGCATTGCTGTTTTTCATCCAAAGTATTACAGCAAGACAATTAACATGCTTTAATCGATATTTAGAGTTGTTTTAAAGGTTGACAGTTGAATCATGTTCATAATATTATATTACTTTCAATCTTTCTATGAAACAAATAGTGCTATTTTTTTATTACAAGATTTGCTTATGTTAGCAGATGAATGGCTCTAGCCTATTTTGCATTTTCCTATTGTGTGCAAAATGGTTTAATTCTGGAATATTATGATATTCAAACATCAGTTCTATTTCCTTTTCAATGGATCATTGTGAAAAGGTGATGATTGTCGCTGCCCGATTATCAAACAAATTTATGAAAATCCACCTCAAATCAAAGGCACATTGTATGCGGTCATACTGTGAATTGTGGAAAGCGATTTCGACATCCATTCGGCTTGCTTAAAACCTGTCCATTACATCCGATGGGTATTCAAAATCCAATTAAATTTGAACCTTAAAGATACAAAAGTGTTTCTGCCCTAAGATTAACAGTTTAATGGATTTTAATCTTTAGCATTAAGATAAGTGGCTCGAACACAGTTTTATTACGATAAGTTAAAAAAATTAATTGGAAAGAGGAGATCTGTTGCTTTATGGTGATACCGGACACTATGGTGTACCTAACGCAATTTTCACAAAACTAGATGTTATTGTTTTGTTGCGTTTTTTTTGATATCACTGTATAACTTTCAACATTTCTATTAAACAAAATGTGTTATTTTTTACTACAAGATTTGCTTATGTTGACAGATGAATGGCTCTAGCCTATTATGCATTTTCCCATTGTGTGCAAAATGGTTTAATTCTGGAATTTTTTTTATTGAAGGTAAAAAGAGAAACATCAACTGTTTAAGAAAAACAAAGCGGAATGGAGGTATTCAATAAATGTATTATGTTCCATATATTTTGTCCGGCAAGAAGACAGTAGAGCCATCAAAACTTTTCCAAAGATGGTTTGAATCGATATTGATGCTTGTCCAATGGGCTCATTTTCAAACTATAATGTCTTGACTGGCAGAGGTTTCCATTTGAATAGGCTAGGGCCTTTGGTTTTTAAGTTGTACTAGAAATGCATGGCGTCTAAAAGAAAAACGAAACCTCAAAGCGTCCTCTTTTTTCCAGCTTTTAAAATAATACATCGAAAATATCTAAATACATATAGAGAGTATAGTCCATTAACTTACTAACAAGGACAAAAATAGTTCCCATTGGGTAAATACTTATTGAGTTGTGACCAATTTAAAAAAAAGTACCGATTTTTTTTTTTAGACACCCTGTATTTCATTCACGAAATCGTTTAAACTATGATTGTTGCAGTTGTTGAAAAGATCTGAACGCAAATCAAAATCGCTGTTAAAAAGGTTGCACAGTATACGCCATGTCTGATTTTATACTGATCGACATTGATATAATATAGTGTTTAACCATTTATATTGTTCCCTTAGATTTTCAGCATTATTGTTCTGCTATTAAAGTGTTAGTGTTAAAAATTCTGTGTTCATTGGACTTTTGTTAATAACTGACAATAACTCGGAGCTGTTGAAATTCGGCTAAAGTTGGGCCCTAAAATTGTTCTATTTTGCAGTGGAACGCAGTCATCATTTGTCAAAATGGCAATGGGCCACGGGACTACTTTTAGAGTTGATCATCGAGGGATGGAATTTGTCCTCAACATCAAAGGATGACCTCAAAACAATTGAACAAAGAAGAAACTATCACTAAATATGCTTGAATTATAAGGATGTCTCAAACACATTTGACATTTGTGATTAATATTAACAATGTTAGGAAGTGCGCGTATTGTTATCACTGAGGTTTATGAAAGTCTATTTTATCCTTACCCATAACTCCGCCAGTCTTGGTCCGCCAGTCTTGGTCCGCCAGTCTTGAATGTGTGACCGAATTCGTTAATTTTTTTGTCGACTGCATGAATTAAATGAGACACATGCATGTACTTTGGAAGCAGGTCTAGATAAGAAACGCGTGAAGACGGTAACTGCATGGAGGCATAATTATTTGAGACATGGTCACACGGTGATGAGCTTCCGGACCCCTCCACGACCCATCTATGGGCATTTTACACTTGGCTGCCCTTTCTCTTGCTATAATTGTTGACAGAATAATTTCTCACCGTCATCACCAAAGAAACACTCATGCGTGTTGGGATTTCATCTTGTACTCGTGTTAAATTGATGGATAAAAACGAGTTTTATTCACGACCCTTCACATCCAGCATTTTCGTTCTATACTCCATGTTCGTTTACGTATATTTTCAGTGACATCGCGTACTTGTACTTAGTGAGAACGAGACGATTTACCTACCTATAGCCAATGGGTTCTAGGTTAAGTCTGGCTGGCTTAAATGCAGTCCTTGTCAGTGGTAATATTGTATAATTTTGGGTAAATGCTAATGAGAGTCAAAGTTATTTTTAAAAAAATGTATATCCCAGAAGACATTTTAGTACCTACTTATAAAGATTTAGCTTTCACCCAATGACCGCCACAAAATTATTTCATAAATTATCATTTTTGTACGAGTACACCGAGTTCCACTGGTCAACATGTGTGTGTTAGATTTTAGAAGGGAGAGGTCAATTTTTGCATAATATTTCTCTTTCACGTCAGGAGATTTTTCAGTTTCCGTAAATTGAGATGCTACAGTAAAAAGAAATTTCGAGAGTGATTTTCTGAAGACATCAATGTACCAAAAATAATGGCAAAAATTGAAATAGTTGCAGGTATATTTTTCTCCTATTCAAGGGTTTTGGAAGCGCGCCACTAGGGTTGAACTGAAGGGAGGGAGTGGTCAGCTCAGGGCCATTACCTTTTTGTTCCTTCAGATTTAATGGAAAAAGCACTCTAAACAGTGTTAAGCAATAACACACAATCTTAATATCTCTTAGTAGACATGACTTGTCAGAAGCTGAACATTACATTATAATAATTCTTAAATATCAATGTTGAATGACCTAAACACTTATCCACCAATAAACATATGTTTAGTATGTAAACATGTTTGCAAAGTGATAGCAAAAACGTGTGCACACAAAACGCGCACAGTTGTTGATTACACATATTAATGTATGTTCGGAACCCATTCCTGTTTTATTTAGGCCTGCATTCGTGACACTATGTACAAAAACAATCACTTGCAAACATTATAATAATGCCCTGAAATGACTTCGCTCTATAAGCCTACTCAGTTTCCTTCCTTCCGAATTCCAGGTCAATTTCGAAGTTTTGGATATCTGCCAAACACCTAGGGAATGTGTTATTTATTCACATTTTAATTTAAACTTACAGCAACAAAATACTAAATTTGAACACCTTAATAATTGCATTTTAACAAAACTTTATGAATATCTCTCTAGAATTAAAACTGTTTCCAGACGCTGATATCAATCATGCCTTTCATTACAGACAGATGCACTTTAATATTGAGCAACATCTTACCATAAAGCAAGGACCTTGCTCTATGGTCTTATACCGAGTCCTTTATGTTTGGAGGGTACATTCACGCCAAAGCTCGTCGTATGTGTCTTCTTAGATCAATGTACAGATTGACAGCCTCTTCTGGAGTATTGGGAGCTCTGCGCCCAGCGGCTTCCATAAGTAAACACGCATAGCTGAGGTCCTCATCGCAAGGATAGTTTTCTTTGAACATGGATTCCTCCTTGCACACATTCATTCTATCCTGATCCACTGACTTGAGGTAGTTTATGGTGTTGTACAACTGTGGAAGCTCAAACATTGTCAGAGGTCTGCCATGAGCCACATGCTCTTGTTTATTCTTCCTAATCCTGTGTCCATCCCCAAGCTCCCCCATTTTGTCCAGATCATCCTTTAAAACAAAAGTAAAATTAAATCAATCAATCAATTGAATTCTTCAAACTGAAACACCTTATTCAATTTTCATTCATGCTAGAATAATGATCTGGATTTGCATTGTAAACATGGATTGACCAATTGCCATTTTGTGCTAACCATCCTTGCATATTTCAAATTTAATTCATAAATACCTAAGACAGTTTACCCATTCCCATTGGTCGAGAGTCCGTCACGTGGCTGGTATTAAATGGATGATAAAGACATGGCTAGGTGGTCTTCTATGACTTAAACACTTTTCCAGTGTCTGAAGTAATGCGTGATTAGGTCATCAATGTCCATGATGCCTAACGTTCAATATCTGCAAAATAGAGTACATGTTTATGTCTTTTGTTTTAGTAGTGTAAAAACAAGTTATGTCTTTGCAATTGGAAAGAATGTAGTATCCAGACGCAACTTATTTTATTGTTTACAAAGTCTATAGAGAGTTGAGTGCATTTTCAAGGTATTTTCTGACAAAATTGGAAATGTTTCTCAGTCCCAGATTCATGTCCTTTTTTTGGGTGCAGTGACTGACCTTCATTGAGATGATGAAAAAGTGGCGTCAGGATGCAACATAATTTCCTAGTTTTGTTTCAGCATAATAATTCCGAACTACAGTGGGATAGTTGGCCTATACAATATATAGCGAGTAATGTTGGCGGCCAGTAGCAGAATTTTGTTAAGTTAGTGGGGGGGGGGGGGTCCTTATTAATTTATTCACATTTCATAGTAATATACATTCCTCTTGCTTTTAATACTCACAAACATTCTTTAAACACTTCCTTGGGCTGCAATGGTACGTTGGCCTACTTTTGGACATCAGAATCCCAACAATCAATTGTTATATATTTACATTCTAACCTATATACGATGCATAAACCTGGCCAAAGGCCACTCGAGGTGTGGGCTACAAGAGGAAAGTGTGGAAGAACCAGCCCCTCACACTGAAACAAGCCAAGATATTAAACCTCTTTACAGTATATGAGTAGGGTTGGGATGGTAGTTAGTCCACTGCAAGGCATTAATAATGCCTCTACCCATATTAGGCATATTAAGCAGTGTCATGACCCAGGCTGCGCTCGAACCCACAATTAACATGCAGAATTACCCGCAGACCACGGATTAGGTCATGGCACTTCACTGGGGACGTAATCCGTGTTGTGACCTTGACAGAGCTTATCATAAAACTACTATTGAGCACATTTCATTTACACAAACATGTATTTTTAATTTCAAAGCGGGCGCATGCAGTGACAAATGAATGTAACCTGATAACGACGGGGGCTTCCAGGAAATGGGATGGAAGTGACGGTTGATGTAGGAAGATTAAAGTAAATATTTCATAATTACAGTGTAATTAAATATTTTACAATAATGTATATGGTTTTTTTATATTAAGGCAGCATTCAATTACCCCCTAAAATGGTCTTACCTCACCAGAAGGTAGGAGAGGCCGTCCGGCACGGCGTTCGTTGCCTTCCCGTTCTTTAGTAACACTTGGTTCGTACGGCGCGGCGATGTAACCAAATGGTATAACGCAAAAAAATACGGCGTTATAACGCAATTAAATACGGCGATATAACGCAAAACTACGGCGATATAACGCCATAGTACGGCGATATAACGCAGTAGTATAGCGATATATCGCCATAGTACGGCGATATAACGCAATGAAATACGGCGATATAACGCAATAAAATACGGCGTTAAAACGCAATAAAATATGGCGTTATAACGCAATAGTACGGCGTTATAACACAATAGTACGGCGTTATAACGCAATAGTACGGCGATATAACGCAATAGTACGGCGATATAACGCAATAGTACGGCGATATAACGCCATAAGGAAAAGGGACTTGCGCAACAAATTGGCGAATATGAGCCACCGTACAGATGAAACGTGTGGGGTCTCCTCTGAATTGCCGAACAATTTCACACATACAGCCTGGACAATGTCTGAAGCACCTACAGCCTCTGGTGAACCAGCTACAGGAAGTCCTCCTGACCTCAGTGAAACACTTCAAAACACAAGGGCCATTGCCTGCAACCAAACTCATGAAGAAGCTGCCCGTATTGTAAGTGGTGACCCATCTGGGTCTGTAAGTGCAGAAAGGTTAGATACATGTGTTGATATTGCACAATTTGGCAAGAGTGTGGATGACCAGTATATCCATATTAACAGTTCAACCATAGAGCAAGGACCCAAGGAGTCAGAACTCTTGGGCAATTTACATTTTGACCATTAACATACCAATCCCTCGGGAATGTATACAGCTACAGCACTGTGACCGCAAGCCTCGACCATTCAAAGCGTGAATGCCAGCGGCCTTTGAACACAATGATCGTCGTCGCCTTTTTAGTTGGTAACCAACAACCTCCCTATATGCTGCATAATAAGTCATGTCACGTCGCTGCTCCTTTTTGAAAAATATATTTTACGACAAGATAGGTTTTTACAACTGCGCAGTTGTTAGATGTGAGTTATGAACTCAAGTTAGCAATGTGCAGTTGTTGGTGCTTAAAAGCGTTATCTGTCCCTGTAATTTGGAGATAAATTGGATTTCTTTCAGATAAGTTTTCATGTATTTTCAGACATTTTAATTGGCAATATATCATTGATGAAATGTGTTTTTTTGGAAAATTTCACAAGTTTTCACACTAAAGGTACAGAGCATTTTGTTCTTCATGGAATGATTGTTTCAGTGATGTTGACCACATTGTTAGCCAGTATTAGCCAACTCCGAACAAACACTTCAAAATCATTCATTTTTAGCGATGTATGACAACTGCGCATGCGTATTTACCATGGTACTGTCTACGAAGCCATGCAAACTCCTTTTTTTGGCATTAGTGAGCGCGGATCTCTATTGTGTCGAGATTAGCGTAGTGATCAACTGAGCAAGCTGGCGCCAGGTGCTTTCTATTGTAGCTTTCGAGCGCGGCGACGATCATTTTACTTTTGAAGTCTTGGAGTACGAACTCCTTGGGTCCTTGCTCTATGGTTCAATGTTGTCTCCAATTGCAGCAGGGACTGAAGGTACAGGTACCCATGTAGACATCCTTCAAGAAATCCCCACCAAGGCACCAGGAGGACCAGAGAACACACATGTTAATATGGTTGTCCATCATTCAAAAACAATCAAATGATGGTCTGTGAAGTAATACATGTAATGCAAATGTACCCTGTGCTCTATCAGATGAATCTGACACTGATGTCGATGGAATGTCTGGATGAATTAAGTGTGTATGAACCGTCAAAATGGAGCGAAGGTTCATTATCATCTGATGACAGCAGTCAGTTTTCAGACAGTTCTGATGAGCTGCCAAAGAAGAGGTCACAGACAGAGATGTCTGAGCACGGTTCAGATTCCTTAAGCTTCCAAGGAAAACCAGCCAACACCACAAGCAAAAACAAAAGCAAAAGGGGGCAGGGCAGAAAGAAAACTGACTTGCCAAAAGAAAACGTCTGGGTGGTATCTTCATCAAACACAGCCAAGAAAGGGCAGAGGGTATGGGACAAAAAAACACTACTGTCTGTTCCGTCTTAGTCATACAAAAAAGTGACAGAACACTGGAAGGACAAACACTTGGAAGAAAATGAGGTAGGCACTCAAAAAAATACCAAAGAAAGAAGAGACCTCATTGCAAACAACATCCACAGCTGCAAAGCCAGCGCCAACCACTGTTGCTAGAGAGCCAGAGTCACCGTCTGCAGCTGGAGAGCCATCGACGCCACCCACAGCAGCTGGGGATCGAGAGCCATCGTCAGCCACTGCTGCTGGAGAGCCACTGATTGAAGACAAGATCGAAGACCAGGAGAAATTTGACGCAATGATGAACGTCTTTGTACTTAGTTCTGATTTTCAGTTTCCTTTCTGTAGAATTAGTCATCATAAATGGGGCTTTAATATGAAATTGCTTGTTGAATTTCCTGGACTTGTTTACAGCCCGATTCATGATGCAGCTTACTGCAAGGTTTGTGTATTTTTCCCTAGTAATACGTACGATCAAGGGGCGGTAGTCAGCAAGCCGTTTTGTGAGTGGAAAGATGCAAAGGCTGATTTCAAAACACACTTCTTGGTAGTACAGACAGATCGAAGAAGGCTTGGCAAAAATCTATTTGTCTTATTCCATAATAAGTGTATCCTTGGTAAACTGATCTGAAACTACATACATTATATATCAAGTAGTTGTGAGTTTCAGGCTTGTATATTTTCTTGCAATGTTATTATTTGTATAATAGGTACCTAACACAGTTGTACTCGAGCGATGCGGAATTGAAGGAATCGAAGTACTTCTCATCAAATGCCAATTCCGTTTGGCAGGGCACATCGTTCGAATGGAGGACAGCCGAATACAAAAAAGCTCTCTTTTAAGCTAAGCAATGGCCAACGCTCACAAGGAGGCCAGTACAAGAGAAACAAGGACGTTTTGAAATCCAACCGCAAAGTGTGCGCCATCCCCACTGACACCTGGGAGGGGCTAGCACTCAATCGCTCAGGGTGGTGATCAACCTGCTACACTGATGTAAGGTGCTTTGAGTGCCATCGCATTAACAAGCTTCAACAGCGCCGAACAGCCTGCTATGCCAGCACTCAAGGCCAACCCTGCTAAGTGACGACTTTGTCTGCCCAGATTGCCAGCATCGATGCCGCTCGCTCGTGGATAGGTTTGTTTAGCCATCGCAGGAGAGACGCCAACCAACGCCCTTAACTACAGAGAGAAAGGAGATCCATTGGATACAACGGCTCAGTCCATCATCATCAATACATCCCTGGTTTTCAGCCGAGAATCACGAACGAATTTCGTCTCTGTGATGAGTGGGAAAGTACTCTCCGTGCAAGACCAGCACAACCAGAGGGTGAGAGGCACAGTGACGAGAAATAGAAAAGTGTTGACTTCCATTGTAGACGTGGTTATAACGCTCGGACGCCAAGGTCTGGCTTTACACGGACACCACGATGACGGCCACTATCACTCGGAATGAATGAATGAAACTGTGGCAACTTCTACGAGTTGCTTCAACTGAAAGCAATTTTTTTTAACCAGAATTTACCAATATTCAACAATACAGTCAAACCCGAGCTAGACACTGGTGTCTATGTGTTGGCATGTATGAAAGTTAATGCTGACATACTGCATTTACATTAATTGTAGAGAACACTGAATTTTGTATATTTATGTCAACATTTTATAATGTAAAAACAGTCTGTATTTCTCATTTTGTATCATTTATTTCAGGTGGTGACGACACATTGAAGGATCATCTACAGAATCATGCAAAAAATGTGTCATACATATCCTACATGGTTTGGAAGGAACTTGCATCTATCTGTGGCAAAATGATCGTGACAAGTCTGATTGGTGAGGTTCATGATTGACAAGGCATTTCACGCAAGGAACAGCTCGCAATAGTTCTGCACTTTGTAGATGCTAATCGTAAGTATAATCATAGGCTACCTTCGTGGATTTTTCATTTTAGAATACTAATAACATGTTTAATGATTATTATTATTATTCATCTTTCCTAAAAAGTTTCCTGCTCCTGCAGAAATCTCATTCCAGACCCTAATGAGGCGCTTAGTGTCAGCACCGAGTCCTCTACCTTCAGGCTCTCTGCAGCATTCCAGGTCAGAAAGCCCTTGCGCCTCCTTGTCGTCGCCCACGGTATCCCGATCTCCATCTGCAGCACAAAATGCAGGTGATTATGACATCATTCTCACATTTTTCAAACCGAAAAGACTCCACAACATGTGTCCCAGAAAGAACTGTGTTGGCAGAATCTGAAAAAGCTACCAGACGGTGATGTTGAGGAAGTGACAAAGCTAATGACTGACACGGATCTCCAGTGCAAAGATATTTGCATTGGCATGCCTATTGTTGAACTCAATAAGGAGTGGCCTTTTCTCTTAACCTACAAGTTTCTTGTCAACCATTTCCACATGCTCACCAAAAGAAATCTGTAGTCTGCGATGGAGGAGTCGCTTCATGCTAGAAACAAGGGTTGTCGCATTTATGAGTACGTTTTGCCAGGGCCACAGAAAAAGAAGTCTGGGGATCTGAAGCAGTGGTTTCGCATCATAAAGGCCAAGGTGTTTTCTTCCTGCTCCTGAACTACTTCGAAGATGAAGAAGATAGGCTGTTTCGCTTCTATAGAGTATGTAGTCACTTAATAGGGGCCATCCATTTACTATGTACGCACATTTTAACAAGGATTTGGACCCCTCAACCTTCAAATGTATGCATTTCACATACAAAATAATGTACAGCAAATGCATTTGAGTACGCAAAATGGCATTGATTTTCATGAAACCCCCCCCCCCCCCTTCCAATACATACATACTAAATGGATGCCCCTTCTCCATGATTTGCCTTGGATCATATCGGTAATGACTACTTGGCAAATTATCACTGATTCACAATTTTGATGTTTGCTGGCCAGTCCTTGGACCACCCCTTCTTAGTGAATGGTCATGGCCCCATCCAGTGAAAGCTACTATCCACCCCACTGTGCTGGTCACTGAGCAGTCCATGAAGATACCGAATGGTGCTGGCAATTCTGTTATTTGGAAGCAGAACTAGTATCTTAAAACCTCAAGAACTCCGTGGATTTTGTTGCTCAAACTGGATTGTGATCCAAAAAGGCTATTTTTACTCCAGTCAGGTGAACAAATTTTATAATATGCATCGCTGTAGATAGGGTACTGTTCTTTTACAATTTCCTGGTAGTAGTGAATGGGGAAACCGGGTTAGAGATAGTGCTCGTAGTGACACCTGTCCTGTTATTGCAGTGATAAGGGTGTCGACCATACGATAAAACTGACATAGGGAACTGCTTTGGCCAAGGGGTCATGCCCACCTCTCCCAAACTCAGCAGTTATCCGCATCTGTTATGTTGTAAACATCTAAATTTCATTATTTCAGGTTGATGGTAATAAGCAGAAGATTGACGGTGACAAACTGAAGCCTCATACTCCATTCATTGCAATCATTGGTGAGTTTTGTGACTAACGCCAACAGGCATGAGAGTTATGAATTCAGGTTTTGGATGGAAAGATTGAAAACCCAGAAGTTGTTGGACATGTTGGATTTGGTTTGAATCATTGAGAAATTTTAGCGATTGGGGGTCTGTGCTTTTCACATTGTTTCAGGTTCTTGTCCCCAGTTTCAGGGTTTTGGCTTCAAATGCACTCCGTCCATAGGTAAATTTCTGGATGCCCACAGACCATCCAGTGGTGTGATGACCCGAGAAGAAAAAGATCCAGAGAGATTGATATCTGGCAGACATTTGGCCATGGATATCTTACATGACATCCAGAGTGAAGCTAGAGAGAAAGACTTCCGGATGGCGCATGTCCAGTGGCCATCAACATCATGTGAGATGTCCGCGGATCATCCACAGAATGTCTGGGGATATCAAACTCTCAGGATAGTCGTCGAACATGTTGAAATTTGCCTCTGATTCCTGGACTAAAATGGCTGCTATCTGTGTTCTGGGACTAGATTTCAGCTTCCTCAACCAGGACGTCTTGGGTAAGCCTTTACCAGCAGCATTGCATCTGATGTCTGGCCCTCATCACAAGTCACTTACATGTACTACTTTTTTCCCTCTTGTTTCAGGATCAAGGGAAGACATCTTCCAGGGCCAGAACTTGTTCTACCCCGTAATAGAGGGGTCCGTTGTCAACGATCAGATTGCCACCTTCAATGAAGCTGTCATAAGCCTCTTTTCATGCCTTTACGCTCTTTCTTTGGAGTACCCACCAGAGGCGGCGGTCACGATGGAGTTTATCCAAAGGTGAGATTTTGTACTAACTTGCTTAGGTTTCAATGTTATTGCTACAAAACTTTTTCACGCTTGAATGAGCATGATGACTGATGCACAACATGACCAGTGGTGACGTCGGTGATGCCATGGCATCACGCTACACATTCCCCAAGTACCAAGTGACGTCACAGTGTCATTACCCTGGTGACATCGTGACGTGACGCTATAAGGGTGGCCACTGGCAGACGATGAGACATGACGTCATATTTTGTGGCGGCACGTCGGTCTCTGTCCAGGCGATGACGCAGTGATGTGACATTGTGTCACGAGGACTTGATGAAATCTTTAGGCCTGTCAGGGACACACACGGACATAATTTGTACCATATTGCAGTACCCTTTGTTCTTGTTAATTTTGTTAGTAGACGATTACGTCTGGTGACCATAATGATTTGTCAAAATTCTTCTCGCCAAGGTAATCAATCCCGGGACAGTATCTGAAAAAAGACTTTTGTGTTCTGCTATATTTAGAAATGTGCATATTCTTACGCAAGATAAATTTTCTGTTCTTGTATTTTCAGGGAACTGATTGGCATCAACCTAGAGGGGACAGTACGTGCAAAGAATGGAGGCAAAATGAAAAAGAAATCTACCGTCGCTCCCAAGATTGTAGCCTTCCTTCGCGGGATAATGGAATTCGAGTCGGACTGGAATATAGAACAGTAGAAGACTTGTTGCTATATGTCTGCTCAGGACATTTGTACCCTGTATCCTACACTGGAATTTGAGGCAGACTGGCGTACAGATCGGTAGAAGACTTGTGAATTGTTTGCTCAGGACATAGACATTGGGACCCTGTATCCTGCACTTGATTTTTTTACAGATAATTTATTTTTATATAGTAACTGTTTATTTTTTTGTATTTTTGTTTATTTTGTATTTTTGTAATTTTGTTTCTGCTGTAAAGGTGATTCATAAAAAAATCCCAACCTTTGCTGCCAATAGGGAACTTTGCAGGACCAAATATTGGTCAATAGTATATTTAAAAATGATTCTATTAAACAGAGTTATTGCGCCTGATCATGCATGTTTAAGCTAATTTATGCTTTGCAGATTTTGTCAAAAGAAGTTTACGGCTTGGCAACATTTTTCAAACAAGATATCAAATTATTCACAAATACTACATTCCTTTAGCAATTCATTTGTAACTTGCACCTCCATTGGCAACATATGAAAATGTTATTGACCAGAATGTGGTCCTGATCAGTAACCTATTGGCAGAGATATAATAAGCCCTTTCATTTTTGGATGTTTCCTATTTAATCAGCCAACATGGTTTTTTTTTAATGTTCTGCGTCTTGTGAGTAATGCTGGTGCCAGTGTTATTCCTTGCAATGCTATGGTATTCGATTATGGAGGATGCTGTGTGTGTGAGTGTGCAGAAGTAAGCGTAAGAATGTCTTGAAAAGAGTTGAACTTTCCAAGTTGGGGTTTCTGAGTTGCATTTAAAATTTCAAAGGTGAATCTTTTTCAGAGATGACCCGTGATAGACATGATTCCAGAGTAACTGCCAGTTGGCACAAACTGCATTACCAGAGTTACTATAGTAGGTTTTATGCCTCCAGAACTGAAAGGACTTAATTTTAGGTTATAGCCAAGATACTATTTGCCAAAGAACATGAGTTAAGATGTCTTTTCCATCACTGGCATGTTAGAGTTTTACTGTTGTCAACTCTGGATTCTCAATCCAAGTTATCTAAAGCTGGTTCAGCTGATTTTTGGGACTAACTCCAATTTTGGCAAAGACAATTTCTGAATGCTCTGTACATGTACATGTACATTTATGTGTTATAGAGATGCAGATGTTGTAAATTAGCTGACATAGATAATTTCTGAGTGATTATGCTAATAATCTATGCTAGCAGTGCTAATGCTGTGGTCTCCGATTTAGGCAGTTGCTGCTGCTGCTGCTGCTGCTGCTGCTGCTGTGGGTATAGAGGTAGGCCTAAGAAATGATTCCAAACTTACCATCGGTTGGCACGAACTGCACTTTCTTTACCTTTGTCTGTCTCTACTTGTACATGTACAGGTATATGTACGTTAATTCTTGATGATGATGTTTGACTGTTTGAGGAACAAAGAAGCCCTCATTGGCTCCTATGTATGCTATGTATTTTCTGTTCCATTTGACATGGTTGATACTTTTGATGTTGGTGTTTTTAGCATTGTAGTGTTTGGCGTTTAGGGGCCAATCATACTTTTCAATGTTTTAAAATTTCAACCTTTTTTTTCCAAAATATTGGGTTGGTGGGTCAGGGTAAATAATTGAAAATGGAAATTCACTTTTCAATAATAATAAAAAAAAAAAAAAAAACTAGATCTTTTAACTTGCCTACATACCAGCGTTTCTATGCGCGTTGTTTTTTCAACTTTGTTCCAAATTTTATACAGATGTATATTATGACATGAAGTACAATGCGTACAATGAACTATGTGAAACTAAAACAATATGTGCGTGAACAACTATGGGAAACACCATGGGAGGACAGCCCGTGTGTGATTCGGCACAACGGACGAGTTGACTTTGAACTGGAAAAACTTGTGCATGAACATCCATGCACTCAATGTAAAAATACATGTCAAATGCAAAAAAAACATGTAGTTTGATTTGTAATATATACTGCGTAACAATCTTCTTTTTTTATAATCGAAATTAGGGGTGGGTGGGTAAAACAAATCGAAAAAAAAGTCGAAATTTAAAAACATTGAAAATTATGAAGGGTCCCTTGGTGTTGATTTATGCTACATGCAGGTATAATGCTATGTGGGTGTTTTCATCCGGTTCCACTATGTATGCATGGTTTGCAAACCATGCTAAGATGTTATCATTGGTTGAGCTGAAAAAAACTCTTGAATAACCCAGCCCATGGATTGTCAGTTTAGTCAGTGGTGTTACATGTATTTTAGGTCTGCTGGACTGAAAGGTGACATGTTGAAAGTTTTGACCCTTGGACTTGTGTCAGTGTTGATGTACACTCCTTCCACTAGTGTCTTCTCACTCGGTCTGTACCTGCCGTCATATACTGAGTGAGAAGAAGACATTGCGGATGGAGTGTAGTGTTGATAGTGTTTAAACCCGGAAACACTGACTTTTCATGGTTCCAGTGAGAATGTGCTTGGTCAGGACCCTGGATTCCTTGCAGATTGGGGGGTAAATGTTTTGTCTTGAATTAGTAATTATGTTTTTTGCATATTATTGATGAATAAACCCTTAAATTACAAAATGTTGCACTTGTTTGATAGACTGGTGTTTCTGTAAATTTAAAGAAGGTGCCTGCAGCAGAGTCTCGAGAACTGTGATTTTACAGGTAAACTTTTTTTATCACATGCAGATTGTCTGTTAAAAAAAAACAGATGAATTGTAAATTGTGAAAAGAATTATGCAGTTAAATTAGAGGAGTTCTCGAGACTCTAATGCAGGCACTTTGCTGTTTTTTTAATGAGAAATTTCATTTATCACATACAGATTGTCTGTTAAAAAACAAATGAACTGTAAATTGTGAAAAGAGTTATGCAGTTAAATTAGAGGAGTTCGTGAGACTCTAATGCAGGCACTTTTGGGTTTTTTTAATGAGAAATTTAATTTATCACATACAGATTGTCCTTTAAAAAAAAATGATGAACTGTAAATTGTGATAAATATTATGCAGCAAAATTACAGGATTTCTCGAGACTCTGATGCAGGCATTTTTCTGTTTTTTTTAATGAAAAATATCATTTATCACATACAGATTGTCTGTTAGAAAACAGATGAACTGTAAATTAGGATAAGAATTGTGCAGTAAAATTACAGGAGTTCTCGAGACTCTGCTGCAGGCACTTTTCTGGGGTTATTTTATGGAGAAATTTTTTTAACTGTGGCGCACAACAAAATGTCCGGAAATTTTGTCTCAAAGACATCGAGCGGGCCGTGAACTTTGTCACTAAGTTTGCCGAGGAGAGGGCATTGACCATACCAGGCCGAGTCCCATCTGTCAAGTCATGGTCATCAGATCCGAGGATCAGGCTTCTCCCAGCAGTGGAGAACAAAACGTCAATTTGGCAAAAATACAGAAAGAGCCTACAAGAGCTGAATGCAGCTTATGGTACAGGTAATAAGTTTGAATGTGCATGTATAATATTCACACGTTAAGGGGGGAAAAAAGTCGGTCTCTGGTCAGACCACAGTTCCAGAAATGATAAAGGTTTTTGTTTTATCTTCTTGGTGGGGTGGGGGGTGAATTTTTTTCATGTCATCGCATGTCATCGTAACTTCATACCATACCCATGGTCTTCTATCAGGCATTACAATCAACCTCATAGTCGTACCGGATCTATCAGTGGGTCAAGGTGTTGTAGCTAGTGCGAAAAATTTTGGGAAAAACGTTGACGCGCACGATCAAGATAATCGCGCACACAGACCAGAGACTGACTTTTCTTTTTTTTTGCCTAATCTCTGATTTATTTGATACAAAACTATCATTTCAGTGAGATCAAATATCAATGTAGCTGCAAGTATGTTGAAATTCATTATCCTCCAGTACGCGCTAATCCTTGATCCTGATTGGTCATCAACGGAAGGGGTATATAATATACAATATACCACTTCCGGCAAAACCCTCATCCCACGGTGCGTATTACATTATCATAGGCGTGGAGCAAAATAATAACAAACTAAGCTGGAGGATAAATTCGTTATCACACGCGTGCTCGTGAAATACAGAAAAATATAGCGTGTCTGCGTCCCATATCCAACTCAGCCTATGGCCTTGTTGGATATAGGACGCAGAAGCGCTATATTTTTCTGTATTCCACTCCCGCTTGTGTGATAACTAATAATATCCATTAGGCAAAGTAAAAAAAAAAAAACATGTTTCTCGTCCCTGCCTCCTTCCTTTTTGGAGGCCGCCTGGACTTTTTTATTATTTTTTATTTTTGAAAAATGCAGTAAAAACACTGAAAAAGGTCCACAAATTCATCGGAAAATAAATACTTGCGAAATATGTGTGTCAAAGTTTTCAGTATAGACT
This sequence comes from Patiria pectinifera, assembly GCA_029964075.1. NCBI lineage: Eukaryota > Metazoa > Echinodermata > Asteroidea > Valvatida > Asterinidae > Patiria > Patiria pectinifera. Next base: position 42,229,627 of record CM057135.1, read on the forward strand.
CTGTTGGTCACTTTGTACACCACATAATATCGACGTGTGATCGCTACCCCTGCGACAGTGCGAGCATGGCGAGTTCACAACAAAACTCACCCACTTGGTTCCCAGACCAAAAGTTTCTGACTATTCGTGATGAATCTACACGTCCATGGAGTCGAGGATGAGACGTGAGCGTCAAGAACATTTATCTCCATATTGTCAGGTCTAGGGAACCAGACTACGTACATGTATGTCTATTGATAGTGGAGCATGTGTTTAAAGAATTCGCTCGCGCGGCTGATCTGTCACTAGCACTAGTAGCGGTCACTCAGTGCATTCCATGCATTCATCAATTTAAAGCCCGAATTTTCATTTTGTTTGGTTTGATTTCATCACAGTGGTTTTCGTTTGCGTTTCCATACGAACCAAAATTGGTAACCATGGTATGCACGGACAGTCCCTAATAGCAAGACAACACTAGGTGATCTTTTCGCTGCATTTGCGAGTGGCGAGTTTGATGATGGTCAGTATTTTTAAGCTATTTTGATTTTCATATCGTGAATTCAACTCATATCATGCCATATTCGTGCAGAAGAAGTGATCCAGATCAATAGGGCTAGCACAGTAGCACTGAGTAGCAGTGCTTGGGCGTGTCGGGTAGATGACCCACGCTGTTTTGTTTTGTTTTGTATGGCAATTGAATTGGTAATGGCATGTCGGGTAGATGACCCATGCCATTTTTTTTTAAGTAGGACTAGTGTGGCATGTCGGGTAGATGACCCATGCCATTTTGTTTTGGTCGTGGTGTGGGATGTCAGGTAGATGACCCATGCCATCTTTTATGTAGGAATAGTGTGGCACATGACTCGGGTGTGTTGTGTTAAAATGACCAATGCCAAAAGTTTTACAACAATATCGGAGTGTGCATGCATACTATAGGCCTAAACGCATTCAGAATACACGAAATGTATTAAAATAGGCAGAATTTTTGCAGATTTGTACGCAAGAACCTCACTAGTGGATCAACGCATTGATGTCCGTCCAAACTGGGGGTGTAAACATGTGGCTGTATACGCAGTTATTTTTGGAAATTGTGCGAGTGTTTCGGATTGTCACTCTAAAAAAATATATTTTTGAATTTTTAATATGTTAAATATTTTCGCAAAAATAAAATCTGTATGATAGAAAATAACAATGTATGTACTACTTTTACAAAAAAGAAAACGTCATAGGTCATCTACCCGACATGCCATACTAGTATCACACACTACAAAAAAATGCCCCCCAAAAAAGCTTTGTGCATTTGGGTACAATTATTTTTGTTAAAATTCCCCTTTCTCTTTTTTTTTAGGTTGAGGTCAATGTAGGTGAATGCAAGAACAAGCTTTCAGTCTCAGCGAACGCAGGGGAAACATAAGCTGACATTGTATCATGTCTGGGCCACTTTGTCGAATTTGTCATCGCAGAACATGAGCCTGAACCGCCCGCAGCTGCTGCAGAGGCCATTAATCCTTTCATGTTAATGATGGCAACCCAGCGTCAATGTACATCTCTTCCTCCATTATTTCCTGAGGTAAAGAGCAACATGAAGATCCGACTCAAGAATGATGTCATCAAATGGTCGGAACGCAATGAATTGGGCTGGTCAGCAGATGCTGTTGTTGGCCAAGGAAAGAGCTTTGTGTGTGATCTCTCAGATGCTTTGTGGGAACTTGACAGTCATCAACATACACTGAGTAGGTGGGGTTGCGCTGTGCCAGGAATGTTTGATCAATTTGTGAATTATAACAGACCCGGAAAGTCCAAATATATGAAACGAAGACATGTTAATCTGTCGAAGCGGAAAGTTGAAGAGTTGTCCCAGATGCTGTTTCAGCTGTGTGGTTTTTAAAGCCTACATGAAAAAGACAGATGTGGACATCTCTGAAAATCAGAGACAAATACCGGGCAGTGTGCAGAAAACGATACAAAGTTGTCACACCTTGTACCAGCCGAGTCCAAGTCTGTAGTTAATGCAGACAAGTCGGAGATAAGACCCCGCCGAACTCGCCAACGTCCTGCTCGATATCAAGACTTTGTGATGGAGTAACTTCTGACCATCGAGATTGAACTATCTCAGTTTTCATTGAGACCGCGGTTTTATATACTTGATGAACATGATAGCTCCTCAACGGTCTACCCGAGTTGTCTGTGTCCATGGATCTTGACTAAGTTACCTCTGAAGGAATAAACCTCCTGTTCAGTTAAACCGACCAAAAGGATAGAACCACCCTGAACAAGAACCGTGATGGGAACTGATCTTCGAGTTTGCAGTCTTTCTTCGATGCGACACCTGGCTTGGGAATGGCCACCCCGCTTGTGTTGTCGCTTGCTTGCTGTTGTCACTTTTACACCACAGCCTTTTGAATGAACTTTCCTGAATGGATACATCTTTACAGCGACCTTTGAGAGAACTGCTTATTAAGTAGATCAGTTTTTGAACGCCATCTTTTAGATGTACACATGTAGCTATTCACTGACGACTAAAGTTTGGGTTCCTTGATAAGTTAATTTGGCTCGCCTGAAAAGTTGGAAGATAATATTTGGAGAAATGTGCATAGTTTTAGGTATGTCACGGGGGCGTGACTTTACAAGTAGAGGGGGGTATTGTAACATTTTTTGATTTAATTATCACAAGAGGGCGCCATTTAAATTGAAGCAATGTGGTGCTGCCCTCGCTTGGCTAGGTATTTTGTACATGTAGCTATTGTTGTGTGGAATTCAGCAGTTGCTGCCCTGCCTCGCGTCAAGCATGTTGTACTTTGTGTTGGGTTAAAATTTCGCTTTTGTTTATGGTGAGTTGCCTCGTCTTTAAATTTTCCTCTTTATTTCCATGAACTAAGGAGTTGCAATGGTGTATTTTGTAGACAGTTTTGAGGTATATTTTTGAAGATTTTGTTGTATTTTGGACAGATATTCTTTTGGGCTGTGTGGTAGGGCCTGGGTGTGTCGGCGTGACATGGTGGCCATTTTAGCCCAGTCTTAATTGTTTTGAATCTTGACTAAGTTTGGGTCAAAAGGCAGTTCTGAAGTAGCTTAAGGGTGTTTTGCAACTCCTTGACATGGGATTTAGGGGGATTGAAAATGGATGGCTGATATTTTCACAGGTTTTGCTGGCGAGAACTAGTCTGGTTAATTTTTGACAATTATATTGTGACAATGTGAGTGCATACAAGTACATGTCATGGCATGTACATCACGGTACAGAACATTAATAGCCTACCTGGCTATTGATTTAAAGCGTTTTTCCTAAATATTTCTTTCCTCGTAAGCCAACATTTTTGGTTTATGCAAATTTGGGCGGGGCTTGGAATTTCGCTCAGATCTTTTGTTACATGGGGATTAATTCCACTCTAATTGGTTCTTGCCAGCAGCTGGGTGTTGACATGTGTAGACGAGTCAAATGTTGCATTATTGTTTTGTAACTGGTATTTTCTAGTCTGGGTGGTCGCACACCTTCAAATTGTAATTGTTAATGTTTTAAAAATGAGAAGTGAAATTTGATTTTGATTTATTTTTGCCTGCTTATAATTTGTTTGTGATTTGTATCAATTAACTTGCACCTTCATAGTAATTTAATTAAGTGTGTAAGTTTCTTACGGCTTATTAGGATTACCAAGATATCGCGCTGACAAGATTTGTCCGGACACACACACACACACCCACCCACGGAAGGACAAGGCGGAAACAGTATGCCCCTTCGGCTTCGCCGCGGGGCATAAAAACTTGAGGATAGCGCATCAAAGGTGAAGCATCTGTGCTACCAAAAAGTGACTGGGTGCAAAAGTATACCAGAACCGTGGCAGAAGCACTGGCCGTCTACCTGACTGGCCGTCAGTCCCTACCTGATTCCGTGGGTTTTCCCCAGAATATTCTTCTGGGCTTTTCCTCCAACCTCTAAAACTGTAATGTCTTCTTTTCACAGGTTTCTTCAGGCTTGCGAGCTACAGTGCCTAGGGCGCTTTTGAGGAATCCTTGGTTTCATTACCAGAAATGATTAAAAGTAATAATAATTAAGTTGACACTACAGCTAGATTTGTCTTGTCATTAACACACTATGGTTTGAACTGTAGTGCAGTTCAGCACATATCAGTTTAGACTTTGTAAGACTTTGTAGACACCAACCTGTTTAACTTAACGCTACCAAACTACCAAAAGGAGAAACTCTAGGTTAATGAAATCTATGTGAAGTTATGTGAAGAGATTAACCCTGAAGGTTACAAAAGTTAACGAACAACAGGTTAGTATGCAAAAAGTAGCAGAGTTACAGTTAAATGGATACCAAGAATGAAACTCTGATTGTGTTTTTGTAGACTTGTATTGCACTTGTGAATGTGATGCATCTCAATTATCCAAATATATGTACATGTACATACCTTTATTCTTTTCTTCTAATAGCCTTCCCACAATATGGACAAGAATTTGAACCAAGAACTCTGCACCGAAGACTTACCATCCAGTGATCCTAAAGAGCCACCTGCCAAAAAAACTGCCCTGCAGGATCTACTTGGAGAAGTTTTTGGAGGAACTGAACAACGCACAAAACCGCTCAGTCTCAGGCAGATGGTAGAAGAGGAATTGTTGCAGTATAAGAAGGAAGCAACCTTACCTCTCACAGATTCACCTCTACAGTGATGGAGAAGCCACCAAGGGACCTATCCTCTCTTGGCAAAAGTTGCCACGGTTTATTTTTCTATCCCAGCAACAAGGGACATTGTAACCGCACAGCGGTCTGCACTGAGTGGCGAAAATGTTGACAAACTAATATTTTTGAAGAAAAATCTGTAAAAAATCTGACAAATTGTTCTTTACATTGGTGTATTATCAGAAAGTACAGAAACATGTAAACATAAACCTGTTATACTGAATACAATGTAACAAGTACTTACTGTATTTGTGTATTATCAGAAACGACAGATTAAAGAGAACTTGGACCCTGATTAAGGTCATCTGTTATGTTTTATTTATTTTTTTATACCAAGATATATCGCGATATATATCGTATCGTTTGGTATGTATCGTGATACGTATCGTATCGTGACACAGGCGTATCATTTCAACCTTAGTTACAGGATAAAACATCTGTCATTCATATCAAAGATATCTAGACGGAATTGTGTTGTGCCAGGGCAAAAGTCACTGGGATAGCTGTCACAGAAAACCATCCAAACTTAAAACAAATTGAAATAGGTCGTAAAGAGCAAGAATATCTTGCCCGAGATTTGAACATTCAGGCCGACATGATGAAAGGCCCGTGCGGTCTCAAAGTGATACAGAAATTTCAAGACCTCCTTCCCAATTATCATATTGTTCATGTAGTTTATCCAGCGACCATTTAAATGCCGGGCTGATGGCAGTGTCTGACGGCGCTGTCCGATGACAGACCGTGTATTTGTATTTCCACGATAATCACTTTGATCTGACTACATCAATAAAGGGATTTCTACATAGGAGTTACTTCTATGACACGTGTCAAGTAGGCCATGATTCAAAAGAGTGTAAACTGTGTTTTTGTCCCGGCTGTAAGTCGGGCGATATAACTACATGGGTGCACTGTTCAGAGTGCAACTGTAATTTTAAGGACCAGAGATGTTAAGATAATCATAAGGGTAAGCAGCTCAATTGTACTATAGATACAGATGCTATGATTGTTTCGTAAACACCTGGATGAAGGGTAGGCCTATATACGGAGAACACGATTGTAATCAAAGGTATAGTACCGTTTGCAAAGAAATGGGATCCACGAATGTTTTATCAAGCCTGTTAAAAATACCAGAAAAGTTTGCGCAAAAGTTGCATGCCTATTTATACATGCGATATACAGAAGCTGGGCAACATTGCCTCAGCCAACTGCAACTTATTCCACTTACCCGGAATACACAAGACAGGATAAGTATTTTACACAGTTGCTTGGTGGTAGTGACCTCTACCAGGAATGCCAAGAGGAATACAGCAATCTAAGAAGAGAGCTGGCAGAGGCCAAAGAAGACAACCATCTGGCAGCAAGATCCTCCCACATCGGAGCTGGACTGAGCATAGAGCTATGGACTGAGTAAGGATGATCAATATTTTCAAACTAGGTTTGGTAGAATACAAATGACTGCTATCAGTTAATACATGTGGGTAATTCCACTTATATGGGTGCCAACAGTGATTTGAATATGTCCTCGTTTTATTTGTCTTCTCCAAGTTATTTGCATTCACATGCACATTTTTCATCCTGTTATTATTATTACCCATGTATTGATGTATTTCACAAAACATATGAAGATCATTAAATAATTACAGTGAACTCGTGATTGATGGAAATAATTGTGGTGTCCCATGGTTTTTGTATTTTTGTTTGTGACATGAAAATATCCCACAAGCTAAAAGGTTGTACAAGATTCAGTAACCCTTAAGTCTGCTGTTTGTACGACAGAACAAAACAGTAATACATGTACTTGACATTGTATATATACCATAACCTTTTGTTACCCAATGGAACACTCAACATTTATCTTCAAGTGATTCAAAATCATGCTTACAACGTAAAGTTTCGTGTCCCAGTTTTTACGTGTGAAAACTGCATCTTTTCAAGCTAAGAAAGTGTTGTAAAGCTTAACGCGATAGTCAAAACCCGGGATGTTGTGTCCGGAAATTGGGCACATAGTGAATTGTACATTGCCGAATAAATTCTTCTGAATTTGTTTCCCCGTGGGCTAGTGGTTCGGAATAAGTAGTTCTGTTTTTTCTTAATGAAGTGATTGAAAGCCTAGTCCATACTGTGATGTAGAAAAATATTTTAAAATATACATAATGACATAATATACAAATAAATTTTAACAAGAGGTTATCTGTATGTTTGCCAACAGAACAGAGGGCTTTTTTGCACTTTGGTTTTTTGCAAAATTGCAAAAAAAAATTTGGAGGGTGACATGATCGAATTTGGCTGCTCCATTAGCAATTTATAAATTATGATTTTTTTTTCCTCATAAATTTGCAGTAAGCGCAAAATGCCTATGTGGAAGAGGGGGAATAAAGGCCCCACCAAGATGCCAGTATGCAAAAAGAAGAAGAAAAGAACTCCCCTCCCCTACAAAATGAGAATTCGCTTGGAACATCGTGATATTGATGAAGGTCCCTCCAAAAGCAAAGGGCCCATCTAATGCCAAGTCCAAATCACAGAATTGGAGAGATACTTAGATAAAAAAGGCAAATCCAAATAAATACAAAGAACTGCAACGAAAGACTGTTGAGTACAGCCGACTGTACAGACTACAGTGTGCAACTGCAGAAGTAACTCTTAAGAAGAGGAATTTGTCTCCTAGTCAAATTGAAGAGGCAGATATTTGGCTGAAAAGAAAGAAAAGGAACAATGAAACAGCAAGACAGAGGATGGAGAATATAAATAAGAAGAGAAAAGTCGAAGAAGCTGGCCAGAAGAAGCCAAAGAAGGTTCTTACAAGGCAATAAAAGAAAGAATAAAGAAGCAGAAAGGTAGAGAATCCAGCGTAGCAAGTACCCTAAAGAAAGGAAGCAGTAAAGCAAGGCGTAGAGAACTCTACGCGATACACAATGAAAAGGTAAGACAGATGATGTATGAAGAAGAAAAAAGAAAGTTACAAGAGCAAGAAGAAAAAATCAAGAAAATACAGGAGGTGTTCAAGGCCAAGGAAGCAGAGCGGGAGGAATGGCAAAGGGCATTGCAAGAACAATTACAAACCAAGAAAGCAAATGTATTACAGAAAAATGATGAACTGGAGGCAAGAAACAACCTATTGCCTGAAGATGAGGCCATTGATACCCGTACAGAAAGCGCAAGAAGGAAAGCTCTACAGAGGGTAAGGTCCTCATTGCCTAGACGTCGATCTCATAATCTACAGACCACAGTTGACCTCGTGAACAAGTCCCCCCTAAAAAAAGTCCCCCCCCCCCTAAATGCATTGCAAACAGCAGAGTTTATAGTGACTTATCAAAAGTTGCGTGATGCTTCTACCAGTCATGTCTTGTTGCATTTGTATTGCTTACATTCTGCCTGAATTGTTTGTCTTTTTTTTTCAAATTCATTTCAATTAATCTTTTGAATCTTAGATTGAAAACCTCTGTGAAGGAATCCAATAGCCCGTTCATTGCACGTGCCCTTCAATATTGAAATAATAGAGAGCAGACTCAATCTTTCAGTACTATTATTAGTAGGACTTTGCTATTGAATAGTACAGGGGGCTGGTCTTTACCATTAGTGAATTTTTATATCTAATAATGTAATATATATTTTAATGCTAAGTTTTAATGACTACTGTGATTTAAACTGTGAACTGTTTCAAATCATTTTATTGTACATTATAAACCGCAATTCAGCATTCTGGTCGAGAGTGTTTGATACTGTAATACAAATTTAAAAAACCTCCTTGCGGGAATTGAAAGGAACTGGAATGCTAAAGGCAGGGAGTCATATACCATTAAAAAGATGGAACATTCAATTAACAATGTTCAAGATGTTAATAAAATTAGGGTACCTTTGTGGAATTTTGTAATAATGCTTTTATAATCGATAAAGATTTTATATATGAATTAAATATTGAACTACAAAAATTAAAATCTAAATTAATAGTAAAACTTTTTTAAGGCTTGAGCAACTCCAATATGTCAGGATTCAATTTCCACTGAGAAGTATAAATTGTGATTGCAATCAAATACCATTTTTCTGAGAACAAAATGCAATAAAAGGTACTAGTGATCGAATAATTGATAAAAGATTATGTACATGTACCAAAGTCGAAGTATCTATCCACCGACCTTCCATTTTTCACTAGCATGCTTGCTTACTCAGTGAATTGCAACAATATGTTGAAAGTAATAATCTGCTTCTCATAACTATATAACGATATTCACTCATGAAATGGAGACAGTCGAACATCAAAATTCAAAGCACTACCTGAGATTGATTCTTGCACGTTGAATCTTCAGAAATGTGCAGTCACGATTCCAATTTCTAGGACTGGAATTGTTTCTGATGCAGATTTACCAAAGCTTACCCCCGAACTTAACTGTACGTGTAACGTTTTGTGTTTGTTTGGTAAAATAAATGCACTGTCTCCATCAGCTAGGAAGTTTATCCCAACCAACACCCTGATGTGAGGCCATTCCAGGGAGCCAGTGCACGCTTTCAACACATGCCATAATCAACCACAAACACACTCCCCGTAATTTTTCCCTCGCTTGTACCGGTATTTGAAAAAAAATCAACTCCTTCTTGCCCCCCCCCCCGATCAATTAAAGCAGTGATTAGACTGCTGAAATCATGATCATTTGCAAACACTACCTGTTTGCCATCTAAGAAACCATATTTTCTGTTTCTATAAACCTAACTTATTTGTGGTTACCTTAAAGAAATCAGATGCACTGCAAGACTTGACAAAGTGTGCAGGAAATTCACAGGCGTCCAGTTGGTACTTGGTATACAGATCTCATGTGATGAACTGTCACAGGTCTTCACTGGTTGCTGGATGAATGGATTACATTGAGGCACATGACTCTGTGATTGGTCTCCAGTTACAAGACAAAGAGAAGGCACTGTGTTGGAGCAATGCAAGATCAGCTTAGTGGTGGACGCATGACATAATGGTAACTGAACACCTCAGTGTGGTGAGCTGATAACAGGTGTCATTGTGACGAACTGGTATAGAGATGTCACTGTGATGAACTGACAAATACTCAGCATGATGAGATTATACTGCAACAAACTGTCCAGGGTACTGCTGTATGCTGATAATCTGGTGATAACGGCAGAGTCCATCGAGGAGCTTATACAAAATCACTGTCTGGACATCGAATCTTGAGTCAAAAGGTCTTCAGGTCAACATGTCCAAAACATAGATCCTTTGCAGTAGGCATGGTGTCCAACCTAAAGCTGACCCTGCTTAGTGGCCTTGTAATGCAATCTTCTGCTACAGTTGTAACCACTGGGTCCACAAGGGCTGCTCCTGCATCCGTGGCAGGCTAAAGCAAGATCCAACTTTCCAGTGCAAGGTGTGTTCTGGTAATGTCAACCCTTGGACACCTGGCATTGCCAATCTAGTTGTGGGTAATGACACTCTTGAGGCGGTGGATTCCTTCAGTCATCTTGCAGATGTCATAAGTCAGTCAGGTGGTTGCTTTTACGCTACAAGTACAAGGGTACGCTCGGCCTGGAAGTACTGCCATGATCTGCTACCAGTTCTGACCAACATGGGGATCTCCCCACATGTCAGGGGTTTTGCCTTTAATGCCCGTGTGTGTAGTGTTCTCCTGCGAGTAAAACCTGGCCAGTAACTGCCAACGACATCTGCCAACTGCCAGCGATTTCCTGTCGTACAGGATATCCTAGGCTGAACTAAGACGCCAACTTAGTCTGTCCACTGTTGACGGAGTGGTTCGTTGGGGACACCTTCGCTGGTTTGGTCACCTCCAGCATATGAATGAGGACAGCTGGCCAAGGAAGGTGCTTGGCTGTCTGGCACTGAACCGAGTGGAGTGGTGGTATCCAACCAAGAGGACATGATCATCACGGAGTCCAACCGTCAAGTTCAGGGACAGACAAACCATAAATAGATGGATGGATGGATGGATGGATGGATGGATGGATGTCTTTAGTTTCTGCTTGGAGTATATAGATAATGTCACAATAACTACATGTGCATGTATCACAGATTTCATTTTGCAGCTGAATGGAAAGAGCTCATCTGGATTTGTTATTGGTTAGGTAATGTTCATTGAGGTACAGTACTGCCACAGGTGTACATTTGCTGTTGTGTGGACAGATTAAATCCTGATAACCAGGGCAAGTTATCTATGGCTTCCAGGTGCTGCCGGATGGAATGAGCGGAGAATGCTGAGCTGTCATAACATTGGATTTGCTACAATGTGGACTTGCGGAGAGATGGCATTGTGTAGAAATGTCACTTATCTCCATGTGCTACTTGATGCAAAGCCATCACTGTGATCAAGTCTTCAAGTACCGGTAGTACTGGGTGGAGAGAACTGCCACGACTCTACTCCTCAATGGATGTAACTCTTGCACTGGACTTTTAACAGTCTTCAATGCTCCCAGTAGAAACAGACACACTTGTAATACATGTCTTGGTTGAAAAAATGATGTTCTCAACGCGTAACACTGTGTCTCATCAAAATCAGGAATTCTCATGAGCCCCTGCTCAACGTTCCTACAGTGTTTCTTGATCACGAATTCCATACACACAGACAGCAATGGACAAACCATCCAGCTCCATGATCTTTTTAGATTTCTAACAACGAAAATGCTCTCCAGTGTAGGACTCAATAAAGTCAGTAGTGACTGAAGAGTTGATAAGATTCCAATGCAGACCCGGTCACACCTGTAGGCCTACTGTATGCGATTCATCAATTGTGCGAATTCAGTTATCAAGTCATTAATGTTGTTCCAATGCATTTATATGCAGTGATCTGAATGTTGATGCACTTATGTTAAACAGTAACCACAATTTTTTGTTTAAGTACATGTAACTAGACTGCAGAAAATATGGTTCCTTTAAAGGCTACCTGTTGATCCTAGTTTACAGTACCATGCAGGTTGATTGTTGACTACTGACAGTAATCATGAATATCAACTAGTTAATTGAGAGATTGATCAATAAGTTGCCTACAGCTGCGAGGTCCTTTGCTATAAAACTTAGACATATTTGTATGCAGATATGTACATGTATACAAGGAAACATACATTTTCAGCTTTATTAAAGAGGTTGTGGAATGCTCGAAGACTCCCGATGCAGCATAGTATAAACGAGTCCTGTTTATTACGTCACGATTTACTATGTTTTATTTGCTGCCCCTTACGACAACTTTTACACAAATTGCACGTTCGGGTCGAAACAGGACCTGAAAAACAGCTCTCAAAAGTACCTTTTGTACTCATTTCATGAAAGACACAATAGTCGTTTTTATTTTATCACACCTTAGGCTACATATACCAAAAAAATGACGGAAATGTCTTCGAGCATTCCGCAACCGCTTCAACTGAAGCAAACTGGAACAAATGAATACTGTAAAAACATATAAAGTCAAATTTCTCATGTACATATTATTTATGGGCCTCATACTTCAGTCCTGAGCAGGACTTTACTAAAAAGCATTTAACAAAACACTTGAACATTTGTGCAACTTGATTACAGAATTGAACCAGGAAGGTGAAAATTCACTATTAGTGTACGAACAGGTTAACATTCAATTAAACGTAACCAATTTTTAAAAATCATTTTTCTTTTTCATCAGGGAGAATGGAAATGGAGGAAATTGTTGCTTTTGGTTTGTTCAAAATTGAAAGGTGTCTGCATTACAATGTACACTGAATATGATATTTTCTAAGGAAATCTAAAATACAAACTGAGCAAACAATATGATAGCGCACTGCATTTCTATGGGACAAATCACCCTCCCACCTATCTTCATTTCCTGAAGTGTACATTTTCTTTAATTTACTAGGGGAGAATTTCAAACCATAGAGAAATATATGTGTCAATGTTAAGCTGAAATGAAAAAACTTTTAAAAATGTTTTCTGAACTATAAAATACCCTAAAAACGCAACAAGACATGCCCTTCAAAACCAATGCAATGTAAGATATGGAAAGGTTCCAAGTCCGTAAGTACTTATTGAAAAAATTGTGTGAATTTATGATATCAAGTAGAACTAATAACTTTTTGTCATAAATCTCATTACTATGCAGTGCAATGGATTTAACATGCAAGAAGTTCAGAAGGAAAAAGCGGTGTGATAAAATAATGAAAAATTGTCATCACAACTGTTTTTGTGTATCAAAGCTGTTAAGTCCAACAGACATGTACAGGTACATTGTATTCACCAGTATTCACAGCCTTTTAGGCCACTAAAAGATGCCCACAATTTTTCTGAGAGTTACCGGTACTTGTAAAGGTAAATAGTAAAAAGTTATGAAAGCAAATATTTTGGAATTTGGGGGGACAGATGATAAAGATCATACTACTGGTAGATGAATGATGATTGCTTATTTTGATATTTTGGAGCTTACATAGTTGAGAATCCACTGAAGTGTACTTTAGTGAACCGTTGCATATTTCAAAGATTGAGAAATGGAGTGAGTATTGGAGCACTTTCAGAGAGATCCAGTTGTCTACTTGTTATATGCCATGTCTCAATGTCATAAATAATGCCAATTGAAACAAAGGTACTGGAGAAGAGGACATGAAGGAAAAGGGATAAATAAGGCAAAAGTCTGACAGAAAATGTGAAGGTATTGAGGAAAGGGTAAACGGCTTGGAAAAAAATCACTAAAGATGGTCCGGATATGAGAATGTTTAGGGGGAGAACTTGAACAGGATATATAGTAATTGCCGACAAGTACGGTATGTATATTAAAAGAGAGAATGAAAAACACTTTTGTGTTATGATTTAAAGACAAATGTTCAAAGTTCAAATTATGAAATACTTGGCAACCAAATATCTATCTATAAGCAAGAGGCATCTATATCTTCATGTAGTATGTATATGTATTGTACATGTCTGTCTGCAAACTTTAGCCCATCAAGAAATGCCTTTGAATGTAAAACTGGTACCAATCATTAAGACTCGCTGGTTTGTGTTTGGTTTATTTTTATAAGAGCTAATAGATCCTGTACTCATGTCATTCTCCTGTACCCACTTGCTTGTAGAAGTCATCAACCACAAATCTACATGTTTTCTCCCAGTTGCCAGTGTGTATATATGCAGACCCTGGAGTAGAAAAGATTTCTTTAAAAAGCATGCACCCAATGGAAGACTTCTAAGACTGCTGTCAAAAGGTGGCATTTCGGTAAAGTGCCCTTTGGCAGCTGTACATGCAAGTTAGATCACAGGTGGAGGACAAGATGTGCGAGGCCGATTTTTGTTTCTGCCATAAAAGATATGTGGTCTAGTTCGAATATGGAGCCATACATGAGTTTCAGAATTCATTACATTTTGCCGGACTGGAAGCTTCAGTCCAGATGTCTGGATACCTCCTTCCTGCTAGAGAGCCATACTGAAGATAATCTTGCCAATGCACTCCATTCCACCTTAACACAATGGAACTTGCCTTTTTCATCACTGTATCCCATACTTCACCACCTTCAGCCCAATGTATTACCAGACGACCAAGCTGATGTCACGCTAACCGCAGACATTAAGAGAGCCACGATGAGAAAGATGGACTCTCTTTACGACCGCGAAGATACACAGGAGTTGCTCCAAGTGGCCACCCTGCTTGATCTGCGGTAACGTGCCAACCACTTCAAAGAGGACCGCCTCCGGTCAACAAAGGCCACGGTCGTAGATGAGATTACTTCTATGGCAAGAGAGCAAGCAGCACCGGCACCAGCACCCGACGTCATGGAGCAACAACAGGAAGATCAACCAGTAACCGCCCCTAATCCACCACCACAGAAGTGGAAACTAACCCTGTGCAATGCACTGGGGAGGAAAAGATGCACAGAGGACCCAGCCATGCCCGTAGACCAGCTGGCAAAACTTGACCGGTACTTGTCCTTGGTTTTGGATAATGTAGACGGGAAAACGGATCCCCTTATGTGGTGGCACGATCATCAACAGTCATTTCCACTTCTGGTGAAGCTAAGCAGGAATTACTTATGTATTTGTGCTACAAGCTCCCCCTCTAAACGACTATGTAGTTTTGCAGGACATGTTGTCACACCACAAGGTTCTCTGCTGAAACCATGCAAGTCATGGTGTGTAATAATTGTGTAACTCTTGTATTTGTCTTGCAGGATTCGACAATCCCAGATGACGACATTGGTGGAGGGATCAAGGAAGAGGCCACAAGGACAGACAAAGGTGGCAAGGATTGCAAGAGTATTGGCGGAGGATATGCATGAGTATGCTTGATGTCACAGTTAATATTGTGGTAAGGGTAAAGCAATACATTCTTTGAGAACGCCTATTTGCTCCAAAATCATGTGGGGAAGAAATCGTCTGGGCCTACATGTATGAGACAAAGTTCGCGAAATGTTTGAGAAAATTGGTAACATTAGTAAAGGACCAAAAACGCGACCCACAAAATCTAGAAAAAAATGGAAGTCTGCACCATCGGTTGAAAACGTTGTAGAATCTCCAACAATGTGTTCAGAACCACCAGTTGGTTCCTGTACATGTATGTCGGATTTAATGTCAAATCAAAGCATCCACCTAACACACAAACTGCACATATTCATAACCCTAACCTAACCCTAACCCCTAACCCTAACCCTAACCGGAGTAACACACACAAACTTGGCCAGAAACTTTAAATGACGGAAATAATGAAACCAAGTCTAAAGATTCAAAAGATCCAGAAATTCGAAATGATTGTAATCCTGAGCTGTTGTTTAATCGTTCTAGAGGTGATATTAATTCCCTTAATGAGAATTCTGAACAATTGTATTGTATCTGCAAACAGCCCTACAACTGTCCACAAAGCCGGCATGATTGCATGTGATTACTGCGACATGTGATATCATTACAATTGCATTGATCTAAAACCACAAAATACACGCAAGTCATACATGGACAAAGTTACATTTAAATACAGTCTAAATGGCTGTACTGGGGGAGAAAGACTGTTTACTAGTAACATAAGTGTTGATCGTTCTTTTAATTCAAATGGTGACGATATTCATTTCCCTGTGCACCAAATAAGCAGTAAATCCAAGGTATCACAATGGATAGAATCATGTACTGATTTCTTTGCAAATGATATTTCTTCTCTTGATTGTATAGATTCCTTAAACAATAACCCTGATTTGTCGCCAACCTTCAATCAAACACAGCAATGCCCACCTTCAATTTCAATAAGATCTTCACCGAATCCATGTTCCGATAAAAGCGTCAAAACTTACAAAGAGGATGATTGCAGCATGCAAGATGTGTCGGGTATTTCAAATGCCTCTCTTAGGTGTTTCAGTGCATGTTCCGACAAACATGACAAAGATAAAGCATCAGTCTTTTCCAAAATATTGAATGAAAAAGTAACTCACACTGGGGCGTCTGAAGATACACACTTTTGTGGCAGTTTGGACAACGAAATAGATGACATCATACCGGAGGATGTTATGATGAATATGTGCATGGTAAAAGCCCCTTTCTGGACGATTAAACTACCAGACATGAACAAATGTTACTTCCATGTGGACAGATCGGAGTGGAGGTAACTACAAAATATCAAAATAAGATTTCGTTCCCAAAGTCCTGGATTAAAGGCAATACATCCATTCTGCTCCTTTTAATTTCAACGACACTACGTTCCCTTTAAATTTGGTAGGAAAAAGTCTAAGGATGCTTTCCACGCAAATGGATATTGTAGCTTCACTGATTGCACTGTAAAATTTAACCTATCAATGAAGACTGAAAGTGATTTGAAGGTACGAGTACTGTTCACAGGGAAAGTCAAACATAAAACTGATGAACGGCGAGCTCGATTTGTGAGGAATACTCAGCGTGAACATCTCAAGAACATTTTGAAGTACAAAAAGACCAGGCGAGAGCATCTAGATAACCTTAAATCGTTAGATGATGAGATTTTCAGGTCGGGTTGTCGCGACAAAGCCCCGAACAAAGGAGTTCTTCACACAATATCCAGTGAAGCCAAAAAATTACAGACTCAGATCAAAATGAATTTCAAGGTCTTATTAATATCATGAATAGGCAATCGGATGCGACCAAGCAAATCCCTGGGATTTTAAGACACGTTGGCCTAGGTGTTCGGCCTACTTTTGTAATGTTATATTCTGAAGACAGCATTAGAGTATACCACAATATAGCATCAAGAGATATAATATACTTCAACATGACAGGCTCAGTCATCAGAAACAATTCAACAGATTCAAAACAACACCCACTGTACGACGTAGTAATTTGTCATTAGATTAAAGATTTGCCTCCATTTGTACTTGCCTCTCTACTTTCCATGCAGCACAATGCCGTAGTCATCAACTACTTTTTGGAGTGTTTTTTGCTGGATGAGAAAAGCATCTACGGCCACAGTGGTGTAAAACCACCACTTCTTGTCACGATTGACGGGAGTGCTACTCATTTGCTTGCAAGCTTAAAGCTTTCAATTGTGAAACCGTCATAGAATATTTAAATTGCTGCTACAGAATTGTTACAGGCTTGGCAGAAGACAACAATTCAAAAAAGACTGTAATACATTGCTGCGTGAGCCATTTCATGAGAAATGCGGCAAAGATCTACCGTAAGTACTATCCTGACAATTTTAGAGACACTATGTACTGGATGGGGTTACTTTTACAATCAAAAGAAATGGCCGACATCGATGAAATTGTACAGTGTTTGACAATTGTTACGTGTTTGAAACTTTCCACCAGCCTAGTCAAGACTCACTATAAAAAGCTCACATCAAAAATTGAACGCACTGAGGACAAGGTGATTGAAAGGGATTTCTTTGAACAGGAAGATGACGACGATAATAGTCATGAGGTAGACAGAAGTGCATCGTTTGATACAGACAGCGAATCACTTAAACATTTCTCAGGATGAATACATCGCCAAATCGCTCGGGTCTCCTTTTAGATTGCATTTTAAGAGGATAATTGATGCTGCCATTCAAAAAGTGAATCAACATGAAGCAAACATCTCAGATGCTTCAAAATTGTCCAAAAATGCATATTTTGGCAGAGAATTCCTTAATCATTTAATAACATTCTCTTTGCCATAAATAAATGGTACGTGCTTTGATTCACGACTAACGCCGACAGGCAACGCCATCGGTAAATTGAAATTTCAGAACATTACCTCGGATAATCGCACGCAAGGAATCATCGAGAAAAGTATGCAGGAGGTGAAAAGAAGCAAGTTGAACTAGAAATGTGTTTGTGGACAAACACTGAGCTGTTTCGACCGTTTTATTAATGACTGCCGTAAAGGAGTTTCATCCAGGTCGAGTGAACATGTACATGCGTATTCTATACAAAAAGTGTCCGTCCTATTTGAGCTGTTCTTGGGCTTTGTCCAGTGAACTTTCCAGTAAGGCATAATCATCTGCAAAGTCCAGATCATTAAGTCTGCGGGTAGGTTTCCTAGAAGATCTTCTTGGATGGGTGTCAAGTGTGTGGTGTTGTCACTTGCAGACTGTGGTTGCTGGCATTGATATATCACAAATCTATTGCATACTCATGATGATTTTGTCTGTGTTGTATGATGTTTCAGCACGTACTGGCATTTTAGTAGGAAGTCCTCCAAGGATGCAACATTTGCGAGGTTGAGAAGCATTTGTTTCGTCGCACAAAATTCTTCATCAGCTTCGGAGATAATTAGCCTAATACATTGAATCTTTCCTCACAGTAGCCAGAGATTTGGATTTCTTTTGTTATAATTTGCTCCTCGATATCTGTCTCTAGTGTAATATTACATGACACCTCTCATTGATGCATGGTGGTTGCTACATTAGTAACCACCACTCGTAAGTTTAAATGAGGCATTTACTACTTCCTTATGAAATGATAGGTCCGAGAGACACAGTGTCCTTTTCATGTTGTAGCTTCTTTAACTGTTGAGACATACAATGTAGGACGTCAGTGTTCCTTGAATGGAAGTTCTTGTGTGTGGTGGTACGGTAGCTTCAATAACAGAAGAAGCATACTCACCCTCTCTATATGCTAATCAAAAAGTGCTGCCTTTTTCAGATGTCTATTTTTCGTGAAATTTCCAGATTCATTTGCACACGTTTGCGTATCAAAATTTCAACATCAAATTTCACAAAAATTAGACATCTGAAAAAGGCAACACTTTCTGATTAGCCTATTAAGAGGGTGAGTATGCTTCTAAAGCAAAAAAACCTACAATTTAAGCCTAAATGTGAAAATCAAAATTTGACAAAGTTCGACATGTTTTTGTACATGTGGACGTGTGGCCTATGTTTACGGAGGTAATCCAGTAAATTGGCCATATTATGGGGCTAGGCATAGTTTTGTTAAAGTTTCAACTTCAATATTTTTTTTTTAAGCCTAGGCATCGGCCTATATTTTTTTTTCCTGGGGGTTGTTGATTAATTTGAACAATTATATCCCCAGACCATTCTTGGACAAACTCTGGGACACTGCTTGAAATGTACTTAAAGATATATTAAAACTGATAAAAAAAAATATTTTCAAGGGCTTTGTGTTTTTGTGTTTTTTTTCCCCGCAGTATACATTAGGCTTCCTACAATTTTTTTGCAAAACAAGAAAGGCTGTTGTAATTGGCAAGCAGGGACAAAAAAAACCCCATGCATTCCAGATATACAAATTAAAAAAAACCCAATATTTTCTTAGTGAATATCCAGTGGTAAAAAGGTCATGATTTGCGTACATGTACAAATTACATGGTCTGTTTGTGTGTGTTTCAGGTTCTCTCACAGGCATTTGCTGAATATGCTGAAGGCACTGAGATGGACATTTCTTCTGATTCCAGCTCAGTCAGTGAGGTAAGATACCAAATTGATGACAATGTTAATTTGGTTTGAATACAGATGCATGTCATTTTTTTTTAATTGTGTTATTTTTTGGGTAATTGATCCATATATAGACACATGTTTAAGAATGTGATGAAAGAAGATGCAGTACAAATGCAAGTGCATTTTGGAATCAAACAGTGTTGGCTGTTAAATACATTTTTGGTTCCTTCTAATTAATTTATTTTATATTTTGTATTTCATAACAGGAAACATCATCTTCAGAATTGTTGGACAAGGAAGAAGCTCCTGGTCCACCATCATCGATATCTACCCATTCACAAACTTGTGAAACGGATCTCAGTGTACATGTGAGTAAACAGTGTCAGGAATGGACATTTAAGTAGGATGACACATGTACCATCTGTCATTGAATGTACCTATTCTTCCCACTGTCTGAATGTGGAACAGGTATTTTTCACGTTATTTGTGTTTTTACCTCACCTTCATAAATATTTGTAACGTGATTGGGGATAGTAAAGAAAATCTATTTACTATGTCCTAGAAAATACAACTTTTGAGATGCAGCAGGCCATGCATTGGTATGAATAATGCTATGAAATGTCATGAATTACCTCTCTTTTTTTAACTGCTAGTATGCAAGTTTTGTTTGTTATTCAATGCCTGTTCATTAGGCTTTGCTAAAGACATTTGTAAAGCTTCTGTACATTTTCTTTAACAGAAGAGAGACCAAGGGACACAGACCGTTTCACGATGGAGGTGCAAAATCGAGAAGAACGTTCACAAAGTGAATATTTATCCAGGACAGCCAGTGAGGATGCCAAGAAATCGCCTGAAGTCAAGAAAATCCCAGACCCCCGGAAGCGTTTTTGTCAAGTCTCCAACAAAGGTTAGATGCTGTTTTGTTTCGTTTTGGGGTTGACACTTGTATTTGCAGGTTCAGTTATTGTGCGAATAAACATTCCTTACCTAAAAATTGTCTGAAGGTAATGACATGCATATTAATATGCATTGATATTTAATAGGTATTAAGTATCAGCCCCCAAGCAATTCCATCCCCGTTGAGTGCGATTTGGTCCCTGGTCCTCCGCTACGATGCCTTCAAGCACAATGTGGTGCCCCAGAACAGCCCCCTCAGCCCTCTGTCTGTCTACCATCAGTTGAAGAAGTTGTCCCTGAAAGATGCACAGAACCTGATTGCGCTGATGAAGAGCAGAGTGATGGCAGCGAGTACTTCCCGTCTGAACAGGATAGCTCTGACTCCTACTTTGATTCAAGGTGAGCAGATTCATGGTTATTGTAGACATACACGTAATGACTGCAAATTGTGACTGGTCAAGTACATTTATTACTACAAATCACCAACTGGAATGTGTGATCTTTTTTTAAATTCCTTCCAGTGATCCTGAATTGGGGACAGAAGATGTGGTGGATCAACCAAAATATATCGTCTTCCATGCTAATCTTTTAGAGCTGTTTAATACATGTGTTAAGTGCGTGCACTCTACCAAGGCATATATTCATCGTCCTCATGGAGGCACAATGGTTGAGGTGGTGCAGGCAGAGTTGCTGACTCGAGTCATGTGACTTGGACTCGAGTCGGACTCGAGTCGCTATTTTTGTGACTTGTGACTTGACTTGTAAATACCAGCTTTGACTTGTGACTTGACTTGGACTTGCAAACAATGACTTGTGACTTGACTTGGGATTGCAAAAAATGACTTGTTACCAACCCAAGTCAGACGCTACTCGAGCGACCCAATACACTTTAATTAAGCTATTATACTTTTAATTAGCTATTCGGTTTACGCCTTACGTGCATTAAAAAACGGACTTTGGCTTGCGCGGTTTCTATTTCGCCCAGCTGCAGCTGTAGATCATTATCAGTGAGCTGAGTTGTTACGTTGCGTACGTGGGCGTGAGTGAAATAAATAGTGACCTCAATATGTCATGATTGACAAGCAAGCATGGCGGCTTCTAGCGGTGTTGTTCCACAGGTGGTGAGTTTCGCACGTGCATTCAGTCATGGAGGAATAATTATGAGGCCACACAGAGCAAAGTTGAGTGATACTATGCTATCAAATGTTGTTTATTTGAAGTGTAACAGTTTGTACTTGAAAAAATATATATATTTTTAAATTGAAGTCGCCCAACACAAGGCCCAAAAAGGCCACTCAAGGTGTTTATAAATGCAGTTTATAGATGCAGCGAGAAAGTTTCATTCCAGAAAATAGACCTCAGTGACTGAATCCAGTAAAATGAATAGTTCCCACTAGTTTCAAAAGTTTTCAATAAGACTGTCACAACAAACTTCAGTTTTCAATGACCAAGTCTCTTGCTTAATGTAATGGTTGAACAAACTTTGAAAGGAACCTTTCATGAAAAGAAAGGAGGCCTTTGTCAATTGTATGTAAAATACCGGATAGCCTTACCCATTGGTAGGCAATTAGACTTTAGTATACATGAAAATTGAACAATAAAGTGTTAGTAAACTACATGTAATCGGGTGAGTGAAGTCTTTTTTTCATGTCATCTCAACATTTATTTCTACAATATAAAGTAAATTTATTAAAGTATACAAAGGGCTAATATCCGACAGATATGTGATAAACTACAAAAATAGTAATTGCAACACATTGAAAAGGGAAATTAAGGAGGCGTGTTCAAAAATAACTCGTAATTTGACGCCAGGTTCTTTTAGCTTATTACAGCTGGACAAAATAATGTGCAACTTGACGTGTTCTTGGACAAAGATACTTGTGACTTGACTTGCTTTTAGACCAAATGACTTGTGACTTGACTTGTGACTGGACCTAATGACTTGTGACTTGACTTGTGACTGGACCTAATGACTTGTGACTTGATTTGGACTTGCAAACAATGACTTGTGACTTGACTTGGACTTGCAAAAAATGACTTGCTGCCACCTCTGGCGCTGAAGCTTCAGAGGTGGAAACACAACCCATTAAAGAGGAAAAAGGCTGTTTGCAACATCGAGGTTGCAACCTTCAGCAATAGTGCCTGTAGAAATTGCTCATCCACTGAAGAGTGTGTTACCGGTAGCTTGGATGACCACCAATCTAAAGCATCGCAGTTCTCGTTTATGGCCTGGAGAGGTGAAGAAAGGATTCGAGTCTTCAAGGTTGATTCCATGGGCAACCCTGTTGTGTTTTTCACCATTTTGGCCAATTTCTCGTGGCAGTTGGTTGTGAGTGGTGTAACATGCGATGGGAACCATTGTCTGTGTGCAGGATTTCCTGAGCACTTAAGCCCGGAAGACACATTTGTTATGTGCAGTAAAATGGATGCCATGAGTGTCTGTGTTGAAAATGAAGATTTCAAAGAGTTGGTGCACTCCAAGTCCGGCCCAGAAGGGCAGATTCCAACTAGAATCACCGATTGCGATGTTTTCGTTAACGGGACCATCAGACACAAGAATTGTCTGTTGATGGTTGAATCAACATCATCGACAAGGTGTGCCAGGTGCAAAGTGCCGGAGGAGACTTGGCTTCAGCCACAGGCAGGTTGAAAAACAAATCCTATCATAGTGGATCGGCTTCATCGAATGCCCCGAATATGTTACTCTCCAAGCAGCAGTTTCAGGAGAAGGTGGTTGATTTGCAAGCTGAGAGGAGCAGTTTGCTTCGGAAAAGTGCAGGCTTCGAGACCAAAATCTCTCTGATGTTGGCAGAGGAAAGTTTATCTCTCTCGCCTATCCAGGATGAAGGAATAAAGAAAAACTTCAAGCGTTGTGATGGGATGATGGGAGACATTCTCAGAGATGATTCACCTGCCAAGCTGCTTTGGGAGCAACAGAAACAGTCACTGGTCAAGGGAAAGCAAATGAGGTGGCACCCTGCAATAATTAGATGGTGCATTGCCATGCAAGGCAAATCCGCCTCATCGTACAATTTGATGCGGGAGTCTGGATTTCTGCGTTTGCCTCATCCAAGTACATTGCACAGATATACCCACTTTGCAGATCCGAAGACAGGATTCAATGCGACTATGCTGAAGTGGGTTGTCGAGGACAACAAAATATGCGGCCAGCCTGAAATGGACCAAAAATGTCTCAATTCTCTTTAATGAGATGAAGGTAGAAGCAGGGTTGGTATTTTCAGTGCGGTCAGGGCAGATAGTAGGATTCACTGATGTTGGTGACATTGCTAACGACATGAGCTGTTTTGAGAGAAGGTGCGAGGGAGAAGAGGAGTCGCAGATCCCTACACATGTACTCGTCGTGATGGTAAGAGGCATCAATAGTTCACTTCACTCGTCTGTTGCAGTGTACCCCACCACAGGAGTAACCAGTGAACAATTGTACCCCTGCTTGTGGGAGTGTGTCAATTATATTGAGACGGCAGGGATGGCAGTACGGGCATTCGTGTCAGACGGAGCTTCATCTAACCGGAAATTTTATCATTTCCACACCAGTGTTCATGAGGATGCCCCATCATCATGCCCTACATATTCCGCAGTGAACCATGTGGACCCCTCCCGCAAGGTGTTCTTCATTTGCGACGTCCCTCACCTAATCAAAACGACGAGGAACAACTTCGAGAACTCCGGCTACAACAACGCCACACGGAAGTTATTCGTAAGTTGAGCCTCATAAGATGAATTGTTTGTTCATCATTCACTTCTCGGAACATTCAAGTATTGAATGCATTCCACAGAAAGGTCTTTACAGTAAATACACAGTATAAGAAAAATAAATTGGTTCATTTATCAATGAATGATGTAACCAAAGAAAGACAAAACTCTTATTCAAAATCTATGGAATGAGTTCTCAAGAAACAAAATTTGTTTCATTTTATTGTTGAGCGCAATCCATGGGAAGTCAATTGCATAATGGAAACTGATAAAATACTTTAAGCACTCCACAAACTGAACAACAATAAATGCAAGCAGAACCATATGCTTTGTTTTTCATTGTTAATTGAAACATCATTGTATGCCGCAGATCTCTTAAAAAGTCAAAAGAATTTGTTGGTAATTGGTAATTTGTTGGTTGAATATTTAGCTGAAGGAGTTGCCGAGTATAGCCACCGTGGCTATATGTTAGTGCTCAAATTCCAAAGAGAGTTGGGTAACAAAGTTGATTTTAGAAAGTTGTTTTTGTAGGTATGACACTGGATTTGAATTCTTCAAACTAAGTCGTAGCACCTCTCCCCCGTACCTGTGTTTAACTTATAAATTAAGGTGTAGAACTCTCAATGTAATAGTAAATAAAGGACAGGAGACAATAATGAATGTTTGATCTCTAAATACTGACCTGTACAATTAGCATACATTTTAGGTCTTGTCTAGTGTAGTAGGTTCTGTACAACTTTGAGACATCCAATATAAAAGTTCCATTGCACGGTTTGCTTCAAAAATGGCCAGGTTTATTGTTACCTTAACCCTAGTTTTACTTACCTGTTGTGTTCTTTCCACACGGGCTGTACCACAACCAAGTCCACACTATCCCTTCATAGTAAATATTGAAATTAACAATGACCTTCTGTATGATATTGCCGCCAAACACATCTCCAGTCCTAAAATTAGCGACGAACAAGTTCATGCCGTTCTCGGTAAAATACTCAACAGGCACCGAATGAGCATGGAAAAACTTGATGTTCCTCAGGTGCTCAAGACACTTGGTTCGAAACTGAAACACATTTCAAAAAGTTAGAAAGTGTAGGATTTCCGGCGGGGCAGGTCTAGGCAATCAACTAAAGAAATGGAGAGGTGTGGCTTACAAGTTGTCCCTGCCCCACAAAACGGGCAGTCCAACGAAGCGAAAACTAGAACAAGACTTGGAAAACGAATCCCAAAAAAGAATGAAACTTGAGAACGATTTAACTTCTGTATCTACAAAGCTTGAAAAATCTCATGCTGAAAATATAGAACTTGAAAGACAAGTTGAAAGATTGACAAATCCTCAAAAAAAAAAGAAGAATGGTTGTTACAACTGATAATGTAGTAGCCAACGGATAACGTATCACCAACCGATAATGTATCACAAATTGACCGATATTGTATCACTAACCGATAATGTTGACTGATAGTGTAGTAAAATTTGTATCCGATAATGTATCACCACGGAACGGATACTGTATCAACTGATAATGTATCAAAAATCAACCGATAATGTATCAGTATATTTGGAAAAGGTGGAAATATTGCAAATTAATTAAAGTCTAATAAGTGTCTTTGCTATGATAAGTCCCCACTCGGGAAAGTTTATCATTAAGAATATTTTTTTAACTGCATTCGCACATCCGCGCCGAAATGTGGCCAAGTTCTTTTCTCCGGACACTTGGCCTCCGTATGGGCTCCGTGCTCAAACCCAAGAGGGCGCGTTTTACCACTTTTGAGAGCACCATGTATGCATGGAGATCAATGGACGGGACACAGCATGTGCAAACTGTACTGTACTGGTTTGCGCGCAAAGTTCAACGCCACTTCCAGAATGTGCCAAGGCTATTAGCCGCAGCGTCTTCGCATGATTGTCAGGCAACCTCGGTGCGCGCATACGTTCAATTTAACTTGCGATGGTCTCACAGTATATTCCCTCCCCCAATAACTTTGCATCATTCAAAATACGCAGTGGATGGACCGGGACCAGTCTGAGGTCCTCCCCCAACTCTCCGTTTCTGGCCGTTGAAGGGGCACTTGGGCACGGAGCCCATAGCTCCATGGTAAAATTAAAAAACTGAGGGGGGGGGTGGCTGGAGACCACATGACACTGGGGGCGCGCTGTTCATGATTCAGATGTATCAGCGCATTTCAAGCTTTTTGTGCTTTTTCTCCCTTTCTCAGTACTATTAATTAATACAATTCGGCGGTTGGAAAGTTTGAAAAACACCTCAAAATCTGCCCTTTTTTCTCTAAATACAAAATAATGGGGGTGGGGTGATCCAATAGCCCAGACCCCTTTCCCCGGTCAAAAAGTGGGGCGGGATACATAGGACATAAAACAAACATTTGTGTACACCTTTTTCCCGTACTGATACATTATCGGTTGATTTTTGATACATTATCGGTTGATTTTTGGTACTTTATCGGTTGATACAGTATCCGTTCCATGGTGATACATTATCGGATACAGTTATTTTGTAGTTACATTATCCGTCCACACGTAATACATTATCGGATACAAATTCTACTACACTATCAGTCAATTTTTGCTACATTATCGGTTAGTGATTCAGTATCAGTCAATTTGTGATACATTATCGGTTGGTGATACATTATCCGTTGGTTACTACATTATCAGTTGTAACAAAGGTCAAAGGGGTAGAGGTAAGAAACTTGAATGCAAAAAATCACAAAAGTACAAGAAACGTGCCAAAGATCTAGCAGACATAAAGGACACTGTGCAAGAAAAAGCCCAAAAATCTGGGTTTTCACCTGTTGGCCTCCAGCTTAAAGACAGCAATGGAACAATAGTCAAGATTCAATTTAAAGATAGTAAATCTGATTGTGGTACAGATCAGGATATTATCACCATGATAAAATATCATGTTTTATATTTACTGTTTAAGTTGTACACATTGACCTTCAAGGAACAGGACCACTTTCCTGGTAATGAGACACATCTAAGGAATGTCCAGTTTAGCCACAAGGTCCGCGTGGGTGGATGCTGGGCTGCACCGGACAGCCACAGTGATTAAGCCCACAGACTTATAAGGAAATCCGATTGTTCTACTAATTTGCCTAGCCCTGCCCCCAGATACAAGTTGACCAAACACCTTCAATTCTGTATTATTAATATTCAATAGTTAGTGAACGATTCCTAATAAGGCAAGAAACCTGTAAGATAGCTGTAAGATTGGAATGTTCATTTACTGTATAAAAACCTAGTAGAATCTAGGAATCAGACAGAGAGCGTCACAGCCAACCGAATAAACCACATCATCCCAAGTACCACATCGTCACTTACTGTCTTACTTTGTCTATATAACCTCACGGGTTATACAGGTATTTGGTGGAGAATCCGGTACCTCTTTCAACATCGAGTTTTCATGCTCACGCGATCGAAGTCAAAACAACAATCTGCATCATCCATGGCCTGTACAGCGCACATTGAGTCTATCGTTCCAAAGTTCACCGGCACGACTCAGAGGACCCGAGTTATGGATCGACCGGTACGATATGTATGCTCTCCAAAAAGCATGGACGGCTGTGCAACAAGCCAGCAATTTCCCCCTCTACCTTGCCAGTTCTGCCAGTTACTGGTACAGAGACTTGCCGAATGCAACAACGGGCACCTTTGCGGCACTAAAACAAGCTTTCCTCAAGAAATACGAGCCGCACGAAGGCATGCGATGGGTTCGTTTGTCGGAGCTGGCCGACAGGAAACAACAGCCCAACGAAGCGGTCGAAAAATACCTGAGCGACATTGAGAAACTGTGCTGTCAGCTGAAGCGCTCCCAAGAAGAGAGAATGGAGGCATTCATAAGAGGACTGCTGCCCAACCTCAGAGCCCATGTTATCAAATCTCACCCAAAGACCATGGATGAGGCCGTAACGCAAGCAAGAATCGCTCAGTCCACAGCTGCAGCGCAAGAACCAACCCCATCCACTGACGTGAACGTGAACTCGGCAATCAAGCAGCTGTCTGAACAGATCGCTTCCCTCAGAGACCAGATGACGACAGTTTCGGCGGCCATATAGCCATCTCCTCGACAGCCACCAAGCAGAGGATACGAGTTAGGACAGCGTCGCTTCCGCCCCGAGCAAACCCAAGTTTTCCGGCAGCAGCAAGGCCCAGGACAGCAGCGAGCCCAAGCAGCGGTGCAGCCCATGATGTACCCATGCCGTGGATGTGGAGGTGAGTGTACAAGTAGGGAAACATGTCCGGCCTGGGGTATTGAATGTAACTTTTGTCATAAGATAGGTCATTTTGCTACCTATGATATTCATCCTTCTAATCAATGACTAGAGACGAGACCCAAAGTTGCACACCTGAGTAATGTTTCTGCCATGTCAGGCGGGAGCAATCTAGTTCAAGTCAGAATTGGCTCAGACTCCCGATTTGCGTTAATTGACACTGGGGCATTGATATCGTGCATGACAAGAAAAACATACACACAGTGTTTTCCCCAAGATCAGTTCCCATTGGGTCAGTCAGATGTTCCCCTAATTTCCGGTGTCGCTGGCCACATAACAAAAGTTGTGGGCAAAGTTGTCCTGCCGATTTTTATCGGGGAGCAAAGTTTTGAACACCCCTTCTACATCCTCGAAACCATGCAACATGAAATTATTCTTGGCGTAGAGTTCTTGAAAGCGCATAAGGCCACGATATCTTTTGAGGAAAATCATGTAGTGTTTCCCGATGCACCTTCGATTCCATTAGTAGGTAAAGAGGTAAAGAAAGTGACTGTCAGAACAGGTACTTCCCATGGTAATGCTGATGCCCTTTCACGTAGACAATATGACAACAATGCGTATCAAGTTCAAGCCCAGATTCAGAATAAGGACCCAGTTCCAGTTGCGACTGTGCATCAGCCTCAGGAAAACAGTCACTCGGCAACGCTGCGTGAAACGTACGAGTACAAATTGACTTATGCCACGGATAAAGAAACAGTCTATTCTATCGATAACCCCGACAGTTTGACAGATCAATCCGTTGATATCAAAGCTCGCCAACGACGCGATAGTTCCCTGAATCAGTACATTGAGTACTTAGAAAATGGTAGTTTGCCATCCGATGGGAACGGGTTATAATATTGATGAAATGCTGTTTATACTTGAACCTGAAAGGTTACCACGAAATAGCTCAGCGCTTTTCCAGCCTGCCCCGTCTCAATGCTGTGAATTCTCGAAAACGAAATCTCAATAAATCTTGTCCTGTGAAGGAATTTGAAATTGACTTTGGGGAACAACATTTTTCAGCCGTTGTTCGCTCAATCACAGAGTGTTTAACATCTACACTTATGGCAAAACCTCACATTGTTCAGAATGGTAAAGTAAAAATTAAACTCAGTGGCGATGGTTCTCGTGCCGGAAAGAAGAAACATCTTGTGAATTTTACGTTCACTATAGTTGGTGAGGAAACCTGTAAATCTGAAGAAGGTAATTACCTTCTCGCAATTGTAAGGTGCCCAGAGACAAACGAGTGCTTAAAAGCAACACTCGATGGCCTGATTGATGAATTTGATAATCTCACATCTGTAGTTTTAGAGGAACAAGTTGTCCACGTTAAGAAGTATCTCGGTGGGGATCTTAAATTCTTGAACCAAGTAATGGGCTTGTCAGGTTTTGCTGCTGAGTACTCTTGTCTCTGGTGCAAATGTCCAAAAGGTGAACGATTTAACATGGGAAAAAAATGGTCTATGACTGACCCAAGTAAAGGTGCTAGAACAGTTGAAGAAATAGCTAACCTGGCAAAGAGTTTATATCATATTTGATTACAAAGATATGTTTTGCAGAAATGGCAGGCCTTCATGTACGCAATATATACGATGTTGCAGCTACCGCTGACTTTTTTTGCTTTTTGTTGGTTTCCCGAGCAATTTGTTGCCTTCTTAAAATTAATGTTCTTTTGTTTGTTTGTTTCGGTTCTGTTTGCAGACAATAGGGCAGTTGCACAGTCAACCTTCAGGAAGTTATGGAATAAGTTCTGCCCATACATTGTGTGTTGCAAGCCAATGGCAGATGTTTGTTGGGTTTGCCAAAGAAATAACAGTTTGTTGTATCGGTCTGCGAACATGTCTGATGAAGCCAAACAGCAACGATGCAAAGATCAGCAGGACCACCTGACTTATGTGACTACTGAGCGTAATCTGTATAGGGAGCTCGTGGAGGCTGCAAAAACCACAGCGGAGCAGCAAGGGGTGGTCGGTCTAGGGCCAAACATTGCCTGCAGTCGCAAGATGTCGATGCATTACTCATTTGATTTTGCACAGCAAGTTCATTATCCCTCAGATCCCATGCAGCCAGGTCCAGTTTATTTTCTAACACCCCGGAAACTTGGAATCTTTGGAGTTCACTGCGAAGGGATCCCGCAACAAGTCAACTATCTAGTAGACGAGGGTGTCACCATCAGCAAGGGCAGTAATGCCGTTTTGAGCTTTCTGCATCATTTCTTTAGCCACTACGCACTCGGGGAAACTGCTGTCCATCTCCATTGTGACAACTGTACAGGACAGAATAAGAACAAGTTCATGTTATGGTATCTGGTGTGGCGGTGCTTGTGGGGTTTCCATCAGTCGATCACTTTGCATTTCATGGTTGTTGGGCACACCAAATTTGCCCCTGATTGGTGTTTTGGGCTTGTTAAGCAGCGTTTCCGACGGACACCAGTCTCCTGCCTGGATGATGTTGTCGATGTCGTGAAGAACAGCACCACAACCTGACAACTCGAGTTAACATTCCTCAGCTAGTGGGCAATGAGGCAGGCAACGTATACGTCCGGCAGTACAACTGGCAGGAGTTCCTGACCCCCTTTTTCAAGCCACTTCATGGAATTAAGAGCTGCAGACACTTTCAGTAATCTACATGTTTTATGGTCACTAAACCCAAGCTAATAGCAAGACAATGAAAGCTGGCTTCAATTTCACGTTATCAAGAATATTTTCATAAGAAGTTGGAATTCTTTTGTTAGTAACATTGTAAGAAATGAACAGGTCTTATAATAGTATGAAAGGTTCTGCTGAGGTTGGTTGATATTCTCCATTTTAGAGTGTTGACATAACATGTATTTGTTTTTATGTATTTGTTTCTCCCCTTTAGGTGTTCTTCTGATGAGCCGGGTGTTGTTTATGCACGGACCTCCTTGGGTGATCCAGAAGTCCCCTTTCAGCTCCTGAAGGACATTGGACGGCGTCCCCAAGCTGACTGCCCAGAGCCAGAGACTCCCCCTGGACTAGACCCTAGGCGACAGTGGTATCTCTTTGACAAAATCAGAGAGTTCTGCTCAGAAGTGGCCAAGGATAAAGCCTGCCCAAGACCTGAAGCTCCCAAACCGCACTAGGTAAGAGTTAGGACATAATAATTGGAGATGTTAGAGTAGAGGAACAAACCAAGTTTAACAGGGTAAAGACTTGCTCCGTAATTTTCCTTATCAAAGGTGTTTTGAGTTGTTGCATAATTATAATAAGAAATTCTTTTGTTTCTCCTTCCTCTTTCCTGTAGCTCTGCATCTGAGGCACCTGGTGAAGTAGGACCAAAAGGGGCTCAACCTGGAATTAGCCGACCATTACCTGTCCAGAAGAGTCATTTTCATTGCAGCGGTTGGAGAACTGCTCGTTAACAAGCGCACACTTTCTCAAACTTAAGGCTTTATGGGATTGGGAGGGGGGTTTCCCTTGTTTTTAAACTGGTTTTATGTGCTTTTAACACATGGGACAACACCACTGCTGGATTTCACATTAATTAACAATCCTGGGACTTCGACGAAGTTCATTTTTTAAAATGTTTTCTCATAATTTTTTTAATTTTTTGTCATTGATGTAAGTCCGGTTGATTCATTGGTTAGTCGGTCGGTTGGTTTGGTTGGTTGGTCATCGTATTCAAATGGTTTACATACAGTTTTCCATTCCATATTTTTTAAATTTTGTTTTCTTTGCGCCAGCATGTTCGACATCAAAGTTGACTCAATAAAGTTGTTAAAGAAAAGGATTTCAAAGTTTAAAGACGTGTCCACAGTTTCACTGATTTTAACTTTTTCTCGTATTTCTTTTTTTAGACTTCTTTTTTTTTTAAATTGAACTCTTCATATTTAAAATAAGATAAGCTGAGGCACTTTGCATGCCATCGATTTATGTAAGCTTGTCAAAATATAAAGGTACATGTATGTACTATCTCCCTGATAACCTAGCTCTGAATTTCTAAGGTATACATGTCTGTACATGTACTTGCTTGAAGCTTAAGAAAACTGTTTTTGAATAGTTTTTCCCAAAAATGCAAAAATAAATGTTAAAATCCAACAGATTTCCAAACCCACACAGTGATATCCACAGGACTATTATACAAGGGTCTCCCTTTTTGTCATTTTCATTTTTTTAAAACTTTTAATCAGGATTTCAAGTGTTGGAAAACATGAAACTAACAATTTGTACCAAAAAAGCATGTTTTTAACCCAAAATTGACTCCGGATCTGCTAAAATGAAACATAAACATTGTTGGAACATAAAGTGTTGGTAATTCATCTTCATACTGCTCTTTGTAATGCAGAATTTGACTTCATGTTGTCTTTTTGTTTCGTCTCAGACAGCTGTTTTTCAAATAGTTTATCGCCACGGAACATAATATGCAAATTACATGCAAATGAGCTAATTTTCAAGATATTGATGCCAAATTATATTTTTTTTTTTAAGAAAGCTAGGAAAAATAATAATAACTGATCCCTGAAAGTTTCAACGAAGTAGCACAGTGGGAAGGGCTTGGTTGCTAAGGTTTTCTGTTGCATACATCTCCTAAAGAGAAAATAAATTTTTAAATGCATGATTTCTCATGAATTGGGATTTTAGATTTCGCAAAATCGTCAAAATTAAAATCGGTGTATCCCAAGAATGCAACATGCTACAGACCTCCAACATTTATCAAATTAAAGAGGACAGTGCACTCTTTCTAATGGTATGCATAACTCTGTTTGTCAAATTTTCGACATCTGACTCATTTTCACAGAGCGGGCCACAAATACTGGTGTGATTTGGAGATTATTTGTTATGCAGTAGACACCATTGTTGATGCCCCAGCATACACGGTAGATGCCATGGTAGATGCCTCGGCAAGCACAGTGGACACCACGGTAGATGCCCAGGCAGACACAATAGACACCATAGTAGACTTATGGTAATGAGGATCTTAACAAGCCCAAAAGAATCATTTCCAAATTCAGCGGATGGTGCGTTGGGCGATTAGAGATTGAGGAGAGTAATGCACTCAAGTTGAAGTTACATGTAGATGCAAATGTCAAGGTAAAGGAGAATCTCCACCTTTCTCGAGTTAGAGACACTGAAATAAGTCTGCACTTGCAATTCAAACAGAAACATTTAAAACCTTCATAGATGCTATCGGTGAAGTTCATGGCATTACCAAGGGAAGGAGAAAGATCTACCGCACCACACTTTCATCTATTGCTCAATTTTTGGGGCAAGATTGGTGGTATCATTTGATCAATGTCGCTGGAGACCGTGCTTACGTAGACGAGGAGACCATCTAAGTTTGGCTGCATGAGTGCAGCCAACAGTGGTTGAAGCGGTATAGATGGATTGAGCCTGAGTACTACACAAGAAGGCTCTGGCATCACCCACACACATGTCTACTCCGAGATTCATACTGTTCCAGGTGTGTTGCAATGCCCATGTTTCTGCACTAGAAAGCATCTATAAAATGTCCTACCACGCAGATCCGGCAAAGCGCACAAGTTTGGACTACACGCGAGAGCAGTCTTTAACCACTCAGGAACTGGATGAGTTTTTGCGAAATTTTGATTTTCGATAAAGGCAAAATAAAGCTGCCAACTTTTGATTTACATGTAAGGTTGTATTAAGTGTAGAGCACCATCCAAAACTGCTCAGTGAGAATGTACATGTATATAGTTTTAAGGGAGTAATATGTCATGTTTACCTGGGAAAGTGTCCCAGGCGAGTTTTGGAGAGAACTAAGTTTTGGGTAAAACCTATAATGGGGTTCATGCATTGAGTGTTGAGAAAGATGAAAATTGTGTGTGCCCCTAAGAGGTTG
Source organism: Patiria pectinifera (assembly GCA_029964075.1). Lineage (NCBI taxonomy): Eukaryota > Metazoa > Echinodermata > Asteroidea > Valvatida > Asterinidae > Patiria > Patiria pectinifera. The sequence continues at coordinate 42,263,767 of CM057135.1, forward strand.
AACTAGATGAGTTGGATGTGGGTGAAGCATCCCAGGGAGATATTCATGCTGTGAATATGGTGTTGAGAAAGTATGAAAATGCTATCAAAGAAACACAGCTGGTTTCCAAAGTACAAAGGAACGGGTGCTAAAAACGCAACTGGAAAAATATGCGATGGAACTGACATCCAAAACTTTCAAGTAGGCAAAAGAAATCAGAGCATTCTGTTCCGTGTCAAATACAGGTTTCTCCTGGAACTGGAACTTTAGCAATCCAAAAAGACAACATAAACTTACACCAGCGTGAGATTCTTGCTCAAAACATGGATTTAGTAGTATTCAAACACACCATGCATGAAATGGATAGGGAAAGGAAGAGCTTCTCAAAATTGTACAAATACATAGAGCTGAGAGGGTCAGGGCAGAGATAGAGCCGGATCAGGCGAATATGGAGCAGGACCAGGCAGTGAAGGAGTGAGACCAGATGGCCCAGCAGTTTCACCAAATCCAAGAGGAAAGTCTTTGCGTACTACAATGCAGATGGTCCAAGCCGCAATGGTGACACGTATATTTTCATTCTGTCAGTGGTTAATTTATTGGTTAATAGTTGCTGTGCACAAGCTACTTTTTGAGTTGCAAACCCTTGACTAGGTCTAACAATGGAATTCCGTTGGAACCGCCAATGTCCGCATTCCTATTCAATATGTCAAAAATGAGTTACACATTAAATTAAAGAGCAGTGTGTTTTGTTTTTTAATGTACATACTATGATTCCATACTTTCTAGTCACAATTTTTGATTTGTATTTTTACACATAATTATTTTCAGGTCACCCCGACACCTCAGACAAGGTGACTAATTTACCTTGTTCAACTGGGTGATGTTGTTCTCTAGTCGTCATAACACACTGCTAGCCGTCGCGAACATCGACCTTTAAAAGGTAACCAGTGGGTTTGCTGTATTTTAACATTTTTATATGGATGATGTTGAAAAACCAAATGGTTTTATATTCATGAAATTGGACTCATGACTACTACAACAAAATGTTCTCTGAATGCTAAATCAAAATCACCAATTGATGAAAATATAGGGCCTGTTTTGTCATATTTATATTTATTACTTTTTAGACGTGTTTTTAGAATTAAGTCCAATATGGAGATTCCAAGGCAGACCATTGACTTGACTTATACCGAAGAGGATCTGAAAGGGCCAACAGAATCATTTCTGAATTCAGGGAATGGTGTGTTGGGGGATTAACTCAGTGCTTGCAGCTACATGTAGTTGGTAGTAGAAGAGGCAAAGGAACTGATGGAGACACATCATTTTAATGTAGTCTTTGAAGTCCTACGGTACGTCACCAACCCGAGTTACGTAATCGACCACCACTCCCCAATCTAGAATTACACATTGATGAAACTTGAGGATGAACAGCCACAAGCATTAAAAAAATACTGTTAATCACCAAGAAATGTATACAAAAATTTTAAAAAACAAAGCATTATGAGCCAAGGCGGCAGCAAGAAAATTAAGAAAGATGCATTAAAGTGTTTGTTTTTTAGAATCAAGTCAAATATGGAGACTCCAAGGCAGACAATTGACTTGACTTATAGCGAAGAAGATCTGAACAAGGCCAACAGAATCATTTCTGAATTCAGCAAATAGTGGGTTGGGTAATTAACTCAGTGCCTGCAGCTAGAAGGAGAGGCAAAGGAACTGGCCACCACCACTCCCTACTTTAGAATTACACATTGATGAACTTGAAGATGAACAGCCACAAGTACCAAAACATTGATTTTATCTCTGAAAGATAAAATGCTTTACACTTGGTGCACTTTAAAGTTTTTATGTCATTTCTGTAATGCGCAACAAAAAACATTCAGCCTTTGTGAAATCTAAAGAAGTTGCATTGACGTACAGTGCAATTGCACAAGAAACCGAAGGAAACAAATTCCTTATGGTCTTATTTGGTTGGTGTGCAGATCGTGAGGTTTAGATTGACCAATGAAGATTCATTATATCCTATCCTGACCAATCAGATGAAAGGTCTGTCCATGGGCCTGGGTATTTAGCCAAGACCACGAGGCTTGGTGGCCGTCATTGCGTTGCAGCTTTTAAGCAAGAAACTTGACCAAAACTTCTATTTTTCGTCATTCTGTTCCTGGTCTTTACGTTTTATCTCTGCCTATATACGAAATATCGCTTGATTTTTCAAGATATTGAAGAGATCGCTCACTTGGCCTCTGTTGGACGGATGAAAGGATGACGGAACACTGACTTATTTCACACCGCTGACGCTGTAGACATACCCTACAAGAAGAAGACAGCAGTTCGACCAGCCGGGGAAGATGCTGATGGAGCGCTCAGCGAAGAGTCGCGCCAACCTGTTGCACACCGATCAGAGCCACCAGCTGTCGTGGACGGAGCCACCAGCTCGGCGTGGACAAGGGCGACCCGAGCGCACCCCAACCCGGCCCCGGAGGAGAATCATGCGGATGAGCCAGCAATCCCGGATGTGCATCCTCCCAGTACAACTACGAGATGAACTGCATCATGGCAACATGAACAATAACACTGTTACTGACTCTGTGCCAAGGCCTAGTATGATCACTGGTAGTCCTGGGGGTGGTGAGTATGGTATTGCATGTACTTCTCACACTGAGCAGACAATTCCATTTAGTGGAGAAACTCCTTCATGTAGAGGATGACCGCCCTGTCCCATTATTTCAAATCAGTAAGTGTGCATTGTTGGGTTTTCATGTGGCCCAGAGTACAAAGGACAAGATTTGGTCCGGGCAATATGTGAATTGGCGCCACTGTATAATGATACCGCACATGCGGTATTTTCACAGTCCTGAACCATCAAAGTTAACATTTGCAATGGAAGGGGACAACCTGGTCCTCAAAACCCTGGCCCAGCCCAAAACGGATAGAGTCATTCATGGTTTGGCAATCCACCTTTCATATGTTTATGACAATTTATCTGGAGAAACACACCCATAGATATGCACAACTGCTGAAATACTGTGAAATAGTTCGCATGGCATCCACCCAGTTCACAGGGTACGGGTGGCGTACATATGACAATAACAGCAGTTTCGTTTAAAGATGGAAATTGAACCCTCTGTTCATGGGGAGAAATAGCTGTTAACAGCCAAATTGAAGATGAACATGTTTGCCACAAGTTCCAAAAATACTGTTTATCACCAAAACTAATGAAAAAAAATTTAAAAAAACATTGAGCCAAGGCAAAAGCAAGGAAATAGAGATAGTTCAGTAGTAGGTCACAGACGTCATAGTTTGTCACTTACAAAGATGCGTAGAAGGTTTTGTTTTGTTTTTAGAATGAAGTCAATATGTGACCCGCCACAAAGAAATCAGGAAAGTCGCTGGAGCTGTCTTGAGTAATGGCGGTCAATTGGGCATAGGGTGAAAATTTTGACAAAGTCAATTTTCAGGTTTTTGGCAACCAGTTTTATTAGGAAGTGTTGTTATTATAGTTTATCATCATTGAATAATTTAATGTAAAAATAATCAATAAAGATGAAAATAAAGATGATTTATGTGAATTGTCTGAGTTCTTTTGTTCTAAGAAGTAATCAAAATCTTATAAATACCGCCAATTTTTTCACACATTTATTTTATTAACGGAACTCCTTCATTTTGGTATCGTCCGAATGCTTATGATATCACAAACTCCGATGATGTATCTATTTTTAGCGAATCTCGGCGGTGCTTCACACGCTAATGAAGGGGCCTTAAACCAGCTTGTTCAAGAGTATTTCCTGGACAATATTGTTGAGTCTGATGATGATGATGATGATACCAATGACAACGTTGGAGATTCCACTAACGGTGATGGGGATATAGAAATGTTTGATTTAGAGACGAAGATGACGATCAACCGACAGTTGAAGCCGACAATCTCGACCGCATCCAACCCCTTCTTGGCGGCAACATTGCAGAAAATCTTGGCCTTGAACTTGAACGAGCTGGCAATTTCAACTGTGGATGCAGTTTGACGCTATGGCCATGAAAGAATTAACTCAAAGTAGGCCTATGTTACACTTTTCATTGAAAAAAAAAAGTTTGACTTCAAAACTTCCACACAAAATGCCAAATGCCTTTTATTTGACAACAGACAATGGATGCCTAGGCCTAAAACGGATTTGCCTAAGTAAAGCGTCAAACCAGACGAATATTCAAAGCATTTAAAATTTAGGAAAGAAAAATGCCACTTTAGCAGTTTTGTACAAAGTCTACAAAGAATCATGATTTTTTTTTAATTACTTCCTAACAATTTGCATATTTCAGTTCCAGATTCTTGTCTTCTCAACATTTTGCAATGACTGACCATTATTAAGATGTCAAAATTAATCCTGTTTTGACTTAGCCCCTACCCTAATTTGTTTTTGGGAAAAATGAGGAAAAAACACAAACCGTCAATACTACCTTTCACAATTGACTACCGCATGAACACTTTCATAATTAATGATTGTTCACAAAAATCCCTTCCAACTACCCTACCCTATGATCAAATGTCATGTACATTTTGTAATTGGAAGCAGATGGGGGGGGGTGGGGGCGGCCCTTATATAGAAGTCTATGGGCATCTTTCAAGGAGCCCGATGCCAAAACAGCAGAGGGATCGAAGCAATTGCATTTAGTGCCTCCATGAAATTCCAGACCTGGCTTTTCTGATAACTGTGCAATTATTTTTTAATCAACAGGTCACAGAGCAGCTAGCTTAAGCAGCTTTAGAAGTTGTGGCGGCCACTGTGTCCACATGTGGTGTGCTCAGTGGCGTCGCTAAGCCGAAGTGGGGGCCACATAGGCCACTGGTCTCCTTGAAAGCTCTAGTGCCCCCAGTGCCCCCATCTGAGATTTGGGTTGGTCAAAAAATATATATATATTCACCTAAGTGCCCCCATCAAATGCTGGTGCCCCCTGTGCCCCCAGACTGAAAAGTCTGGGTGACGCCACTGGGTGTGCTGCAAGCCGATGACGGATCTCTGCTGGGAGTGCCAGAAGAACAATGGCATAATCTTCAAGGCCGTCAACCTGCACCAGAAGATCAAAGTCCGAAACACTAAAAAAGCAGGAGGCACATCTTCAGCATGTCCGTGAGAGGCGAAGAGGCGCTACCATGTACAAAGAGGAGGCTTCACCATGCCTATCACACCATGCACTACAGTTTGATTTTACCCAGCAGGTACACTACCCTGCCAATCCCTCCAGCCAGGCCCCTTATGTATTTTCTGACCCCTCGCAAGTGCATCATCTTGCGGTTGTATGCTGCAAAGGAGTGCCTCAGCAGGTCCCAACTACCTCATCGGCAGGGATGACAACCACAAAGAGCAGCAACGCAGTGATCAGCTACATACATCATTTCTTTGAGAAGTACGGACTTGGCGAGGAACACTTGGCGAGGACGATGCACTGTGACAATTGTTCTTGGCAGAACAAAACAGGTCGGATAATATCTACAACAGAAAGTAAAAAAAAATCAAGTTTTGACAATAAATTCTGCACAAAGTTAGGGAGAAAACACTTTGCAATCTATCCACACTCAATCAACTTGTCATTTACTTCCAAAAGTTCCCTTTCTCCCCAATCTGTGCATGATGGTGTCAGTAGCAGGGCCCACGTTTTATCAACCTTAAAGCTATTGTTTTTTCATGTTTTTGGATTTTCTTTTTCCAGATATATGCACATGCTGTTTTACCTCATCTAAGGCATGACAGTTCATTAGCATCACCACACCACAGTACTGAACTTCATGGTAAGTGGACTAGAAGGTTTATTATTGAAGATGATGTAGTGTACACAATTAATCTTAACATGCGTTCTTTTGTTATACTTCACCCAAGTTATTGAGAGTCGCTAGACATAATGTTATTTTATTATATTTTTTTTTGCGTGGGGATAAGTTTTGATTGGGAAGTCTTGTATAGTATTTAAAAGTAATATGTAATATACGACAGAGCATCCCCGATAAAGCTCGAGTTTTCACTTTTTGAGCATTTTATTTTCCATGCTTACAGTGCTATATATGCAACATCTCCACATAATTTATAAATATATTTCTATTTTTTACAAATTCAATTGTCAAAAAAGTACTGAATGGTATTTAATTGTCTTTTACAAAATGTTGTTGGTTTTGGACTTTTTGTCAAGTAATTTAAATCAGAACAGCAAAAACAGAAAAGAAAAAAACAAGCTTTTCTTTTTCCATAGATAAAGGAGTCATACATTGGTGTTAAGCTGAGAATGCTGTGGGAGAAGTACATCGAACCCTGTTTGGACTGCCAGTATGAGCAAACAGCAGGTTGGAGCAGCCACCTATTTATGCCAACTGTATCTAAAGACTTTATGGAACGTGGACAGGTACATGTAAGTGTAAGATTTATGGGTAACTTAGGATGCTTGTCTTAGCATCTTAGACCATCACTTGTGTATAGCGCCCTCCATTGTTTTATTTAATTTAGAATGGTTCTGACAACCACATACACACAGTCTTATATAGACCTCTTATGGTCAGGAAACGAACCATTTGACTAGAACAAAGAAAGAGAAAATGCTCAAGTCTCTTCAGATGAGGGCGATGTGGATATGTTAGATGAAGATATATCTGTAGCTCATGTCATCGACCGTATGATCGACAAGCCTGACAAGTGGATCGGCTGTGAAAACTGTCGAAGGTTGTATCATGCCACACAGAAATGCACTGGAATAGAAAGAGCTGAAGGCATGTCGGAGGATGAGAAAGCCGAACTTGAATGGTGGTGTGATTCCTGCTTGTAACCGATGACTTTGTGGAGAATGATCATCCCAATGAAAGTGGGGCCCAGTATGGGATATTCACAAAGATGGCGTTGGACGATGTTAATCCAAGTTTAGCTTCCCCTTCTGTCGATGTATATTTCTAATAATGCATATCATTCCTATCACAAAGCAGCACTAAAAAAAAAAATTGAGGCATTGGAAGTATATCGAACTCTGTTTGGACTGCCAGTTGAGCAAACACTAACAGCAGTTGAGCAGGCACCCATTATGCCAATTGTATCCAAGATGTTATCAGATCGCGGACAGGTAAGTGTAAGATGTAAGGATAAACTTAGGATTCTTGTCTTAGCATCTTAGACCATCACTTGTGTATAGCGCCCTCCATTGTTTTTATTTACTGTAGTATGGTTCCTGACACACACACACACAGTCTTACACAGATCCCTTATGGTCAGGAAACCAGACCATTCTTTCCACATATCACAAGTACTTATTTTTCCATGTGCACTAGGAAACAGTAAGAAAGAGAAAACGTTGAATATTTTCCATTGATTTTCGTTATGATTAAGTGAAGTGCATTGAACTGCAGATATCAGGAGATTTGTACCTAGGGACTGCACATTCTGTACACTTCTGATTGAACATCACTAAAGATTTCCTATGATTTTTACTTCCAAATCGGGCTGTGAACAGTAGTAAGTTTGAGACTTTTTCTTTTTATTACTAGATTTACTGCATGATTCACTGCATAAACATTTATTTCACTTAGGATTTGCGACTTCATATATTAGAATAGTCACTTGATATTACTAAATAATGGTAATTATTTACACGTAGACTTGCGCTGCAAGAATTTACCTATAAATATTTATATCAAGTAGATTTCAAATCTGAGTTAACCCAGGTTGCAAAGGAGGTTTGTAGACGTTTTAAAGTTTGTTCGACACAGGCATTTCCTTTTACAGTAAGTGGTAAAGTCTAATTTTTCTTTCAGGGGCTCAAGATTTAAATTATATTAAATAGTGGTGTCTTCATCTCGTCTTTGGAACTTCCCTACTAATCAAGCCACCCTATTGTGCCCAATTGTATCTAAAAGACTTCAAGAGAATGCGGACAGGTAAGTGAAGTGCCTAATTTTCCTTTCAAGAGGAGGCTCAAGATTTACGTAAATTTATCCAATCCTCATCATAAGCATTCAATAGTTGAACTATGCAAACTCAAATGAGCACAACCACGACAAAGAAAACTACAATCTTTATCACTCCCGTGCTTGCACGTTTAATTTAGCTCATTCACGCTGTATTAAAATTTAAAGACATAGTACCAAATAAAACTGGATTGGAGTATTGCATCTGGTGATATGTGGATAAAGCGCATAAAAAGGGACAAATTCTACTCGATTTATTTTGTAGCCTTTTCTGAAAAACATCAAAGCGATGTGAAGAATATAAATCCAACAAAATAATTTTAAAAACGCAGGTGTCAGGCTTGAAAGAAATTCTTGATGAACTTTTAGCTTGTTCCTGTACTTTTTTTCTCAGTTGGACCCTGAAGTGGATTTCTTGCAGCTTACACCGACTCTTCCGATTCAAGTCACGCCAGCTCACTTTATAGACCATTTTCAAACTTTTTAGTCATCTGGCCACTCCGCAACAAATGCTGCCAGGAGGCTGCGAGGACAGTCTCCCAGGTATGTGGGGTGCATTTTCTTCATGTCATTGTCTGTGTCGCTTTGTAAAGGGCCAATTCACGTTTACTATGTTGCTTTGTGTTATTGGTGATTTGTTTGTATTAGAGAGAGCCTGTCTTCTACGTGCTTGGGACCTCCCGGATATTGCACATGGACAATGGCGGGAATTTATAGACCAGGCCATGGAACTTGTTGTCTAACAACTTGGCCTGGAAGATGCACTGCGTAGTGCGTGGTTGTCTCTCCACCATCCGCAGTCCCAAGAAGAAGGATGTGTTGAGCGCGTAATGTCCGGATGATGAAGCGGGCTGATAAGGCAGCATCAAATCACCCATCAAACAAGGGAGTGGGTGCCGCCTTCCAGACGCGGGCTTGTAAGTACTGTCAATCTTGTGCTCAGATTACCCTGTGTGGTTATTATATTTAAGCTCAAATGATAGCAGTAATTGTTTTTCACGAAGTTCAAGCAGGTACCAGATTTGATTGTTCAAACAACAACTTAAAATATAGCTCTTCCTGGCAACAATTTTTAAAGTCATCTCAGAAACGCTCACTGGTCTCTTGATTATGCGTTAGGCGCTATAACGCTTTATTACTTACTTTACATATATATTTTGTTACATCAAATAAACAACATGAAATGCAGTAGCTCATTGATCAAACAGCAATGGAGGTTGTTTTTGGAGGCGCCTCGAACCAGGCCTTTTTTTTGTATCTTGCCTGGCGGTCAACCTGGTGTGTACAATGAAGAGGGACCTGCTTACAAGACCTTGTCCCACCAAACCATGAATTGGATGGATGGGGCTAACATAGACTTGTGAGAGATATCTGGTGATCGACGACAGGACACAGACTCTGAAGAAACCATCAATATACATGTACTCTGCCATTTGCTGGCACAAATTCCAGTCTCCTGCTATGATGCATGAGGCCAAGGAGGATCGTGAATGGTGGTGGTGGTGATGCACCTGTCACCCAGAATCTGAACCAACAAACCCATGTGATCCTAGAGGGATACAGGTTGTTCCACACTCTCCAAACAAGGTAGCCTGTATCAGTTAAGGTGAATCCTACTGGAGTTTATACATCCCTGATTGTTGACTATTTTTCAAAATTCTTTGTCACCTGGCCATTCCGCAACAAATGCTGCCAACAGGTTTGCAGACATCCTGTATGGTGCATTTCTTCACGCCATTGTTCATGTCAGTTTGTAAAGGGCCATTTCACTTTTTTACTATGTTGCTTAAATATTGGCATTTATTTGTATTAGAGAGCGTGTCTTTGCATCTTGGGACTTCCCAGATATTGCACACGGACAATGGTGGGAATTTGTAGGCCAGGCCATGGAACTTATGTTAACAACTGGCTCAAAGATGCAATTCATGGTGCGTGGTCATCCCCACCATCCGTGTCCCAAGGATGTGTTGAACGCGTAATCGGATGATGAAGGGGCTGATAAGGCAGCATCAAATCACCCATCAAACAAGGGGAGTGAGTGCGCTCCTCCAGACGTGACGGGGCACTGTCAATCTTGCGCCAGATTGCCCTGGGTGTACAGTATATTTTGCTTTCAGAAATGATCAGCGCAATTATTTCTGACCTAGCTCATGTGACTTGATTGTTCAAATACAACTTAAAAAACAGTAGCCTTCCTGGCATCACCTTTGAAGTTTTAAGGTCATCTCAGAAACGCTCTGCTGGTCTCTTGATCATGTAGTGTTAGGCGGTTGTGCGCCTTCTATTGTCTAGTGCATTACAACCATGTGAGTGTGTTGTCCATGTGGGCAGTTTATCTATAATACTTTACCGGCAGAAGTTGGCTCAAACTACTGGAGTGTTCTCTTTATTAAATCCAATCCATCCACTCATTACGGCCTGTTTTATATGGAATCTCATGTTTATTTGCAAGACTACGTGGGTAATCTATTATTTAAAAATAATGTACAATAAGAGAACAATCCTGTCATTTGAGCCAAGAATCAAAATATTGCAAAGTAAGAATTATACAATGTATTTTTAATTGTCCAGATGGCATGCTGAGCCATCTTGCAATTAGATTTACAAGTCAGCAGGTTAAATAAGACTTTTTTTCAGCTGAAAGCAGCGACAAAATTAAGGTGAAAATATTTTGAATGTTAATGGAGTGTCTGTTTCCTGTTTCAGGTGAAGTGCCCTCAACACAAGTAAAAGGGTGCCTGATTGTTCAGGAGGAGTAGATTGGTTCGTAATACCTGTGATTGTTTTTATTGTACTTGTACAATGTACTAGTAACAGATTTTTTACATTTTCAAACAGGATTAAATGCCAGGCTCACCTACACCACCTACTCCAGAATTGTCTGTTTATTTCTGCAATTGCCCTACAAATTCCTCCTCCTCCGACTACACTTCACATTTATTGTAGATGCAGAAAGTTCAGAGTATAGAAAAGCAAATGTTTACAGTCCACTTAATTGAAGGCTATAAAAGAAAGTTCTGTAGATTACAATGTATTGTTTTAAATGTATTTAATAGGTGCATGAACAAAGCAAATTACAAGTCTCCTTACTATTTTGTGCCACAACTAAAATGCCATTTGCTATTTTATTTTGGTCTTGCCAACTTCAATATTTTGCCAATCCTTCTACAGTGTTACATTGCAGCTTCAGTTAGACAAGTGTGTGTGGGCATCGCAATTTTTGTACATTTGTGCTCTAAAAACTTTTGCTATTTTATCTCCAAACAAACAATTGTCCAAAAAATATTTAGTACAAACACAACAAATTGCTTTTTTTACATGTTAAGACTCAAATCGTCGAGACCATGCCTTCTCAGAGCAAAAATCTTCAAAATCAGTCACGGTAGTGCATCTCAACTAAAGTTTGGAGTTATAATTATAAAAGTGTTTCATATATACCAAGCTATTTGTTAAAAATGTCCAGTTATTGCCTGCTGTCTATTCATTTTATTTAAGGCATATTGATTTTTAAAAATGATGCTTAGAATAATTGTTTTAATGCAAGTGTTTTTGTATTATTTTAATTTGTTTATGCCAATAATTTTTATCATTTACAAGATCACTAGTGTTATTGCCATTTTAACTATATGCCAAAGATTGTCAGATAAGGTAAGAAAACTAAAAAATGTAATGTTTTTATACAAAAATATGATTCAGTTTGTAAGACAGGAAGCATTATTTATGCATTATTTATGCGACAAAGTGTTTCAAAGTGTTTTATTTATCAGTATCCCAGCTTGGTGTTTGGTAATGAAATTCACCTTTTATTTTATTTCAATGCTGTAGCTCAGGTACAATAACTTATTTAAACAAACAAGAGAACCGAGCGCAATATGTGGTAAAGATGCAAATAAATCTTCATGTGTAAAGCAACTGAAAAATTTTACTTGCTCACAAACATATTAATTTAAAGAATTTAATTATGGGCTCACATTACACTCCACCAATTTGCTTTTGCTCAAGATTTTGCCCACTTCATCTTGCACATTTTAAATGAAGATTACACTAGGATTCTATAAGATATTCTTAAAGATTCTCTACAAGAATATTTCATAGACCACTGGCAAAATTCTCAGTTAAGACTTAAAGGATTCTTATAAGAATCTTATAACATTCTTATAAGATCTTACTAATTTGGCATACATAAATAGCTTATAAGAATCTTATACATTCTTATCAGATTCTTATAAGAGTCTTGCAAGAATGTTCTCGGATTCTTATAAGATTATTACAAGATTCTTATAAGATTCTTACAAGATTCTTATAAGAGTATTTCGTATCCCCACATGTACACAATACATTACCGCAGTTGCCTAGTCTACTGGAGTGTTCTCTTTGATAAACCTAACCATCCAATCATTACAGCCTACTCCCTAACTTTTTTTAAAAAAACAGAAGTGATCTAGCAATTTTTTAAGACCAACAAAGATAAAAGGGAGTAAATGGCAATACCCATTGCCATGCCACTGCAATCACTGTGGCCTCTTGTAAATAAATATTTTATTTTTAATCATTATGATGTAAAACACAGTGTCTGGATGTCACTGGCCTCAATGTATTTTGTATGGAAAACTCCAAATCTATGAGTAGGCAGAGGGCGCTGTTTAATATTTACTAAGGGGAGAGTGTTGTTACATGAGTGTTTTTTTTTATAGAGGGCACTCTATATAAGAGTTTCTTTTCATCCCGTTACACTTACAGTGTTCAGATCAGATTAAAGAAAATTCCTAAAAGAAATTGTCACACTTTCTATGGCTTGCAAGATGAGGTCGCTTATTATATTAATTTTGGAGTTGGCTAAACCTGTTATCTTGTTTTGTTTAGCTATGTCTTAACTGGAGCTGATATATTTTAACATGCACACCCCAAAGAATTTCCTTTCTAAAGCAAACCCTGTGGTGCTGTGAATAACCCTGTAATAACCCTGGTAACCTAGTCCAGATTTGCTTCAGGGGATGCAGGAGTTTGTTTGTTCCATGTGTGGTCAAAAACAATCAACATCAACGAGCCAGGTAACATTTCACATTATTTAGCTGCTGAGGATGAAGGTATCCTCCAAACAAAGATGCCCTCCAGTTACACGTTGACCCAGCATCATATCAAGCAGCTGTGTACAGGCGCTGTCTGAAGTGTATGCAGCTTCCTACTCCAGTGGCCATGGCTGGGAGATGAAGGAGAGAACCTTGCCTTTCAGTGACAGTGTTGCTATCATTGCCTGGGCCTTCTAAGATCTCTGTGAAAATATTTGCAAATAAGGGACATTGCAAATCAAGAATTTGTTTCTATCTGGCAGGCGACTTGCCTCTATACTGATCTTCAGTTGAAAGTATTCGGTTTCAGCATCGTGACATCAACTTCACAACTGCTTCACATTGTAGAGTAATTCACGTTTGGGACAAATAGACCTAGAGGTTTCCTGACAGTACTATGCAGAATTCGCTTACCTTCATCACTACTGTGGTAATGAGTTGTTTCAACCTACCCAGCTTGTGTCGGTAGAATCCATCCTTGCAGGACTG
>CM057135.1:42277733-42313825 GCA_029964075.1 Patiria pectinifera
ACACATCTCCAGTCCTAAAATTAGCTAATTAATGTCTCATGCCGCCTGCAAAATACCCAACAACAGGCACCGAATGAGCATGGAAAAACTGATGTTCTCAGGTGCTCAAGACACTTGTCTGGAAACTGAAACACATTTCAAAAAGTTAGAAAGTAGGATCAAGGGGCAGGTTCAGGGTGAACTAACTAAAGAAATGGAGAGGTGTATTACAAGTTGTCCCTGCCCCACAAAAACGTGGCAGTCCAACGGTTTAAAACTAGAATAAGATCTGAAAAACGAATCCCAGCAAAAGAATGGAAACTTGAGAACGATTTAACTTGCATCTTACAAAGCTTTTGAAAATCGTTGAAAATATAGAACTTTGAAAGACAAGTTGGTGGTAAAAGATTTGATAACCTTCAAAAGAAGAATGGTTGTTTATAACTGGATAATGAAGAGCCAACGGATAACGATCACCAACCGGAGCAATAATGCTATCACAATTGACCGTATATTGTATCACTAACCGATAATGTTGACTGATAGTGTAGTAAAATTTGTATCCGATAATGTATCACCACGAACGGATACTGTATCAACTGATAATGTATCAAAATCAACCGATAATGTATCAGCATATTTGGAAAAGGTGGAAATATTGCAAATTAATTAAAGTCTAATAAGTGTCTTTACAGGATAAGTCCCCACTGGGAAAGTTTATCATTAAGAATACTTTTTTTAACTGCATTCGCACATCCGCTGGGTCGTAAATGTGGCCAAGTTCTTTCTCCGGACACTTGGCCTCCCATGGTAAACTCCGGTGGCTCAAACCCAAGAGGGCGCGTTTTACCACTTCTTGAGAGCACCATGTATGCATGGAGATCAATGGGACGTGGACACAGCATGTGCAAACTGTACTGTACTGGTTTCTGCGCCGCAAAGTTCAACGCCACTTCCAGAATGTGCCAAGGCTATTGGCATGAGCGCTCTTCGCATGATTGTCAGGCAACCTCGGTGCGCGATATCGTTCAATTTAACTTGATGGTCTCACAGTATATTCCCTCCCCCAATAACTTTGCATCATTCAAAATACGCAGTGGATGGACCGGGACCAGTCTGAGGTCCTCCCCCAACTCTCCGTTTCTGGCCGTTGAAGGGGCACTTGGGCACGGAGCCCATAGCTCCATGGTAAAATTAAAAAACTGAGGGGGGGGGTGGCTGGAGACCACATGACACTGAAGCGCTGTTCATGATTCAGATGTATCAGCGCATTTCAAGCTTTTGTGCTTTTCTCCCTTTCTCAGTACTATTAATTAATACAATTCGGCGGTTGGAAAGTTTGAAAAACACCTCAAAATCTGCCCTTTTTTCTCTAAATACAAAATAATGGGGGTGGGGTGATCCAATAGCCCAGACCCCTTTCCCCGGTCAAAAAGTGGGGCGGGATACATAGGACATAAAACAAACATTTGTGTACACCTTTTCCCGTGACTGATACATTATCGGTTGATTTTGATACATTATCGGTTGATTTTTGGTACTTTATCGGTTGATACAGTATCCGTTCCATGGTGATACATTATCGGATACAGTTATTTTGTAGTTACATTATCCGTCCACACGTAATACATTATCGGATACAAATTCTACTACACTATCAGTCAATTTTTGCTACATTATCGGTTAGTGATTCAGTATCAGTCAATTTGTGATACATTATCGGTTGGTGATACATTATCCGTTGGTTACTACATTATCAGTTGTAACAAAGGTCAAAGGGGTAGAGGTAAGAAACTTGAATGCAAAAAATCACAAAAGTACAAGAAACGTGCCAAAGATCTAGCAGACATAAAGGACACTGTGCAAGAAAAAGCCCAAAAATCTGGGTTTTCACCTGTTGGCCTCCAGCTTAAAGACAGCAATGGAACAATAGTCAAGATTCAATTTAAAGATAGTAAATCTGATTGTGGTACAGATCAGGATATTATCACCATGATAAAATATCATGTTTTATATTTACTGTTTAAGTTGTACACATTGACCTTCAAGGAACAGGACCACTTTCCTGGTAATGAGACACATCTAAGGAATGTCCAGTTTAGCCACAAGGTCCGCGTGGGTGGATGCTGGGCTGCACCGGACAGCCACAGTGATTAAGCCCACAGACTTATAAGGAAATCCGATTGTTCTACTAATTTGCCTAGCCCTGCCCCCAGATACAAGTTGACCAAACACCTTCAATTCTGTATTATTAATATTCAATAGTTAGTGAACGATTCCTAATAAGGCAAGAAACCTGTAAGATAGCTGTAAGATTGGAATGTTCATTTACTGTATAAAAACCTAGTAGAATCTAGGAATCAGACAGAGAGCGTCACAGCCAACCGAATAAACCACATCATCCCAAGTACCACTTCGTCACTTACTGTCTTACTTTGTCTATATAACCTCACGGGTTATACAGGTATTTGGTGGAGAATCCGGGTACCTCTTTCAACATCGAGTTTTTCATGCTCACGCGATCGAAGTCAAAACAACAATCTGCATCATCCATGGCCTGTACAGCGCACATTGAGTCTATCGTTCCAAAGTTCACCGGGTACGACTCAGAGGACCCCGAGTTATGGATCGACCGGTACGAGAGGTATGCTCTCCAAAAAGCATGGACGGCTGTGCAACAAGCCAGCAATTTCCCCCTCTACCTTGCCAGTTCTGCCAGTTACTGGTACAGAGACTTGCCGAATGCAACAACGGGCACCTTTGCGGCACTAAAACAAGCTTTCCTCAAGAAATACGAGCCGCACGAAGGCATGCGATGGGTTCGTTTGTCGGAGCTGGCCGACAGGAAACAACAGCCCAACGAAGCGGTCGAAAAATACCTGAGCGACATTGAGAAACTGTGCTGTCAGCTGAAGCGCTCCCAAGAAGAGAGAATGGAGGCATTCATAAGAGGACTGCTGCCCAACCTCAGAGCCCATGTTATCAAATCTCACCCAAAGACCATGGATGAGGCCGTAACGCAAGCAAGAATCGCTCAGTCCACAGCTGCAGCGCAAGAACCAACCCCATCCACTGACGTGAACGTGAACTCGGCAATCAAGCAGCTGTCTGAACAGATCGCTTCCCTCAGAGACCAGATGACGACAGTTTCGGCGGCCATATAGCCATCTCCTCGACAGCCACCAAGCAGAGGATACGAGTTAGGACAGCGTCGCTTCCGCCCCGAGCAAACCCAAGTTTTCCGGCAGCAGCAAGGCCCAGGACAGCAGCGAGCCCAAGCAGCGGTGCAGCCCATGATGTACCCATGCCGTGGATGTGGAGGTGAGTGTACAAGTAGGGAAACATGTCCGGCCTGGGGTATTGAATGTAACTTTTGTCATAAGATAGGTCATTTTGCTACCTATGATATTCATCCTTCTAATCAATGACTAGAGACGAGACCCAAAGTTGCACACCTGAGTAATGTTTCTGCCATGTCAGGCGGGAGCAATCTAGTTCAAGTCAGAATTGGCTCAGACTCCCGATTTGCGTTAATTGACACTGGGGCATTGATATCGTGCATGACAAGAAAAACATACACACAGTGTTTTCCCCAAGATCAGTTCCCATTGGGTCAGTCAGATGTTCCCCTAATTTCCGGTGTCGCTGGCCACATAACAAAAGTTGTGGGCAAAGTTGTCCTGCCGATTTTTATCGGGGAGCAAAGTTTTGAACACCCCTTCTACATCCTCGAAACCATGCAACATGAAATTATTCTTGGCGTAGAGTTCTTGAAAGCGCATAAGGCCACGATATCTTTTGAGGAAAATCATGTAGTGTTTCCCGATGCACCTTCGATTCCATTAGTAGGTAAAGAGGTAAAGAAAGTGACTGTCAGAACAGGTACTTCCCATGGTAATGCTGATGCCCTTTCACGTAGACAATATGACAACAATGCGTATCAAGTTCAAGCCCAGATTCAGAATAAGGACCCAGTTCCAGTTGCGACTGTGCATCAGCCTCAGGAAAACAGTCACTCGGCAACGCTGCGTGAAACGTACGAGTACAAATTGACTTATGCCACGGATAAAGAAACAGTCTATTCTATCGATAACCCCGACAGTTTGACAGATCAATCCGTTGATATCAAAGCTCGCCAACGACGCGATAGTTCCCTGAATCAGTACATTGAGTACTTAGAAAATGGTAGTTTGCCATCCGATGGGAACGGGTTATAATATTGATGAAATGCTGTTTATACTTGAACCTGAAAGGTTACCACGAAATAGCTCAGCGCTTTTCCAGCCTGCCCCGTCTCAATGCTGTGAATTCTCGAAAACGAAATCTCAATAAATCTTGTCCTGTGAAGGAATTTGAAATTGACTTTGGGGAACAACATTTTTCAGCCGTTGTTCGCTCAATCACAGAGTGTTTAACATCTACACTTATGGCAAAACCTCACATTGTTCAGAATGGTAAAGTAAAAATTAAACTCAGTGGCGATGGTTCTCGTGCCGGAAAGAAGAAACATCTTGTGAATTTTACGTTCACTATAGTTGGTGAGGAAACCTGTAAATCTGAAGAAGGTAATTACCTTCTCGCAATTGTAAGGTGCCCAGAGACAAACGAGTGCTTAAAAGCAACACTCGATGGCCTGATTGATGAATTTGATAATCTCACATCTGTAGTTTTAGAGGAACAAGTTGTCCACGTTAAGAAGTATCTCGGTGGGGATCTTAAATTCTTGAACCAAGTAATGGGCTTGTCAGGTTTTGCTGCTGAGTACTCTTGTCTCTGGTGCAAATGTCCAAAAGGTGAACGATTTAACATGGGAAAAAAATGGTCTATGACTGACCCAAGTAAAGGTGCTAGAACAGTTGAAGAAATAGCTAACCTGGCAAAGAGTTTATATCATATTTGATTACAAAGATATGTTTTGCAGAAATGGCAGGCCTTCATGTACGCAATATATACGATGTTGCAGCTACTGCTGAGTTTTTTGTTGGTTTCCCAAGCAATTTGTTGCCTTCTTAAAACGTTCTTTTGTTTGTTTGTTTCGGTTCTGTTTGCAGACAATAGGGCAGTTGCACAGTCAACCTTCAGGAAGTTGTGGAATAAGTTCTGCCCATAAATTGTGTGTCGCAAGCCAATGTCAGATGTTTGTTGGGTTTGCCAAAGAAATAACAGTTTGTTGTATCGGTCTGCGAACATGTCTGATAAAGCCAAATAGCTACGATGCAAAGATCAGCAGGACAACCTGACTTATGTGACTACTGAGCGTAATCTGTATAGGGAGCTCGTGGAGGCTGCAAAAACCACAGCGGAGCAGCAAGGAGTGGTCGGTCTAGGGCCAAACATTGCCTGCAGTCGCAACATGTCGATGCATTACTCATTTGATTTTGCCCAGCAAATTCATTATCCCTCAGATCCCATGCAGCCAGGTCCAGTTTATTTTCCAACACCCCGGAAACTTGGAATCTTTGGAGTTCACTGCGAAGGGATCCCGCAACAAGTCAACTATCTAGTAGACGAGGGTGTCACCATCAGCAAGGGCAGTAATGCCGTTTTGAGCTTTCTGCATCATTTCTTTAGCCACTACGCACTCGGGGAAACTGCTGTCCATCTCCATTGTGACAACTGTACAGGACAGAATAAGAACAAGTTCATGTTATGGTATCTTGTGTGGCGGTGCTTGTGGGGTTTCCATCAGTCGATCACTTTGCATTTCATGGTTGTTGGGCACACCAAATTTGCCCCTGATTGGTGTTTTGGGCTTGTTAAGCAGTGTTTCCGACGGACACCAGTCTCATGCCTGGAAGATGTTGTCGATGTCGTGAAGAACAGCACCACAACTCGAGTTAACATTCCTCAGCTAGTGGGCAATGAGGCAGGCAACGTATACGTCCGGCAGTACAACTGGCAGGAGTTCCTGACCCCCTTTCTCAAGCCACTTCATGGAATTAAGAGCTTCAGACACTTTCGGTAATCTACATGTTTTATGGTCACTAAACCCAAGCTTATAGCAAGACAATGAAAGCTGTGCTTCAATTTCACGTTATCAAGAATATTTTCATAAGAAGTTTGATTTCTTTTGTTAGTAACATTGTAAGAAATGAACAGGTATTATAATAGTATGAAAGGTTCTGCTGAGGTTGGTTGATATTCTCCATTTTAGAGTGTTGACATAACATGTATTTGTGTTTATGTATTTGTTTCTCCCCTTTAGGTGTTCTTCTGATGAGCCGGGTGTTGTTTATGCACGGACCTCCTTGGGTGATCCTGAAGTCCCCTTTCAGCTCTTGAAGGACATTGGACGGCGTCCCCAAGCTGACTGCCCAGAGCCAGAGACTCCCCCTGGACTAGACCCTAGGCGACAGTGGTATCTCTTTGACAAAATCAGAGAGTTCTGCTCAGAAGTGGCCAAGGATAAAGCCTGCCCAAGACCAGAAGTTCCCAAACCGCACTAGGTAAGAGTTAGGACATAATAATTGGAGATGTTAGAGTAGGGGAACAAACCAAGTTTAACAGGGTAAAGACTTGCTCCGTATTTTTCCTTATCAAAGGTGTTTTGAGTTGTATCATATTATAATAAGAAATTCTTTTGTTTCTCCTTCCTCTTTCCTGTAGCTCTGCATCTGAGACACCTGGTGAAGTAGGACCAAAAGGGGCTCAACCTGGAATTAGCCGACCATTACCTGTCCAGAAGAGTCATTTTCATCGCAGGTTGGAGACTTGCTCGTTAACTAGAGCACACTTTCTCAAACTGAAGGCTTTATGGGGTTGGGAGGGGGGTTTCCCTTGTTTTTAAACTGGTTTTATGTGCTTTTAACACATGCAACAACATAGTAACCACTGCTGGATTTCACATTAATTAACAATCCTGGGACTTCGACGAAGTTCGTTTTTTTAAACGTTTTCTGATAATTTTATTTATTTTTTGTTATTGATGTTAGTCTGGTTGAATCATTGGTTAGTCGGTCGGTTGGTTTGTTTGGTTGGTTGGTCATCGTATTCAAATGGTTTACATACAGTTTTTCATTCCATATTTTTAATATTTTGTTTTCTTTGCGCGAGCATGTTCAACATCAAAGTTGACGCAATAAAGTTGTTAAAGAAAAGGTTTCGAAGTTTAAAGACGTGTCAACAGTTTCACTGATTTTAACGTTTTCTCATATTTCTTTTTTTAAGAATTTTTTTTTTTTTAATTGAACTCTTCATATTTAAAATAAGATAAACTGAGGCACTTTGCATGCCATCGATTTATGTAAGCTTCTGTCAAAATATAAATGTACATGTATGTACTATCTCCCTGATAACCTAGCTCTGAATTTCTAAGGTATACATGTCTGTACTTGCTTGAAGCTTAAGAAAACTGTTTTTGAATATTTTTTCCCAAAAATGCAAAAATAAATGTTAAAATCCAACAGATTTCCAAACCCACACAGTGATATCCACAGGACTATTATACAAGGGTCTCCCTTTTTGTCATTTTCATTTTTTTTTTAACTTTTAATCAGGATTTCAAGTGTTGGAAAACATGAAACTAACAATTTGTACCAAAAAAGCATATTTTTTACCCAAAATTTACTCCGGATCTGCTAAAATGAAACATAAACATTGTTGGAACATAAAGTGTTGGTAATTCATCTTCATACTGCTCTTTGTAATGCAGAATTTGACTTCATGTTGTCTTTTTGTTTCGTCTCAGACAGCTGTTTTTCAAATAGTTTATCGCCACGGAACATAATATGCAAATTACATGCAAATGAGCCAATTATCAAGATATTGGTGCCAAATTAGATTTTTTTTTAAATAGAAAGCTAGGAAAAATAATAATAACTGATCCCTGAAAGTTTCAACGAAGTAGCACAGTGGGAAGGGCTTGGTTGCTAAGGTTTTCTATTGCATACATCTCCTAAAGGGAAATACATTTTTAAATGCATGATTTCTCATGAATTGGGCTTTTAGATTTTGCAAAATCGTCAAAATTAAAATCGGTGTATCCCAAGAATGCAACATGCTACAGACCTCCAACATACGTGTACATGTATATCAAATGAAAGAGGACAGTGCACTCTTTCTAATGGTATGCATAACTCTGTT
Source organism: Patiria pectinifera (assembly GCA_029964075.1). Lineage (NCBI taxonomy): Eukaryota > Metazoa > Echinodermata > Asteroidea > Valvatida > Asterinidae > Patiria > Patiria pectinifera. The sequence continues at coordinate 42,285,795 of CM057135.1, forward strand.
TGTCAAATTTTCGACATCTGACTCATTTTCACAGAGCGGGCCACAAATACTGGTGTGATTTGGAGATTATTTGTTATGCAGTAGACACCATTGTTGATGCCCCAGCATACACGGTAGATGCCATGGTAGATGCCTCGGCAAGCACAGTGGACACCACGGTAGATGCCCAGGCAGACACAATAGACACCATAGTAGACTTATGGTAATGAGGATCTTAACAAGCCCAAAAGAATCATTTCCAAATTCAGCGGATGGTGCGTTGGGCGATTAGAGATTGAGGAGAGTAATGCACTCAAGTTGAAGTTACATGTAGATGCAAATGTCAAGGTAAAGGAGAATCTCCACCTTTCTCGAGTTAGAGACACTGAAATAAGTCTGCACTTGCAATTCAAACAGAAACATTTAAAACCTTCATAGATGCTATCGGTGAAGTTCATGGCATTACCAAGGGAAGGAGAAAGATCTACCGCACCACACTTTCATCTATTGCTCAATTTTTGGGGCAAGATTGGTGGTATCATTTGATCAATGTCGCTGGAGACCGTGCTTACGTAGACGAGGAGACCATCTAAGTTTGGCTGCATGAGTGCAGCCAACAGTGGTTGAAGCGGTATAGATGGATTGAGCCTGGAGTACTACACAAGAAGGCTCTGGCATCACCCCACACACATGTCTACTCCGAGATTCATACTGTTCCAGGTGTGTTGCAATGCCCATGTTTCTGCACTAGAAAGCATCTATAAAATGTCCTACCACGCAGATCCGGCAAAGCGCACAAGTTTGGACTACACGCGAGAGCAGTCTTTAACCACTCAGGAACTGGATGAGTTTTTTTGCCGAAATTTTGATTTTCGATAAAGGCAAAATAAAGCTGCCAACTTTTGATTTACATGTAAGGTTGTATTAAGTGTAGAACACCACCCAAAACTGCTCAGTGAGAATGTACATGTATATAGTTTTAAGGGAGTAATATGTCATGTTTACCTAGGAAAGTGTCCCAGGCGAGTTTTTGGAGAGAACTAAGGTTTGGGTAAAACCTATAATGGGGTTCACGCATTGAGTATTGAGAAAGATGAAAATTGTGTGTGCCCCTAAGAGGTTGAACTAGATGAAGTGGATGTGGGTGAAGCATCCCAGGGAGATATTCATGCTGTGAATATGGTGTTGAGAAAGTATGAAAATGCTATCAAAGAAACACAGCTGGTTTCCAAAGTACAAAGGAACGGGTGCTAAAAACGCAACTGGAAAAATATGCGATGGAACTGATACTCCAAAACTTTCAAGTAGGCAAAAAGAAATCAGAGCATTCTGTTCCGTGTCAAATACAGGTTTCTCCTGGAACTGGAACTTTAGCAATCCAAAAAGACAACATAAACTTACACCAGCGTGAGATTCTTGCTCAAAACATGGATTTAGTAGTATTCAAACACACCATGCATGAAATGGATAGGGAAAGGAAGAGCTTCTCAAAATTGTACAAATACATAGAGCTGAGAGGGTCAGGGCAGAGATAGAGCCGGATCAGGCGAATATGGAGCAGGACCAGGCAGTGAAGGAGTGAGACCAGATGGCCCAGCAGTTTCACCAAATCCAAGAGGAAAGTCTTTGCGTACTACAATGCAGATGGTCCAAGCCGCAATGGTGACACGTATATTTTCATTCTGTCAGTGGTTAATTTATTGGTTAATAGTTGCTGTGCACAAGCTACTTTTTGAGTTGCAAACCCTTGACTAGGTCTAACAATGGAATTCCGTTGGAACCGCCAATGTCCGCATTCCTATTCAATATGTCAAAAATGAGTTACACATTAAATTAAAGAGCAGTGTGTTTTGTTTTTTAATGTACATACTATGATTCCATACTTTCTAGTCACAATTTTTGATTTGTATTTTTACACATAATTATTTTCAGGTCACCCCGACACCTCAGACAAGGTGACTAATTTACCTTGTTCAACTGGGTGATGTTGTTCTCTAGTCGTCATAACACACTGCTAGCCGTCGCGAACATCGACCTTTAAAAGGTAACCAGTGGGTTTGCTGTATTTTAACATTTTTATATGGATGATGCGCGAAAAACCAAATGGTTTTATATTCATGAAATTGGACTCATGACTACTACAACAAAATGTTCTCTGAATGCTAAATCAAAATCACCAATTGATGAAAATATAGGGCCTGTTTTGTCATATTTATATTTATTACTTTTTAGACGTGTTTTTTTAGAATTAAGTCCAATATGGAGATTCCAAGGCAGACCATTGACTTGACTTATACCGAAGAGGATCTGAAAAGGGCCAACAGAATCATTTCTGAATTCAGGGAATGGTGTGTTGGGGGATTAACTCAGTGCTTGCAGCTACATGTAGTTGGTAGTAGAAGAGGCAAAGGAACTGATGGAGACACATCATTTTAATGTAGTCTTTGAAGTCCTACGGTACGTCACCAACCCGAGTTACGTAATCGACCACCACTCCCCAATCTAGAATTACACATTGATGAAACTTGAGGATGAACAGCCACAAGCATTAAAAAAATACTGTTAATCACCAAGAAATGTATACAAAAATTTTAAAAAACAAAGCATTATGAGCCAAGGCGGCAGCAAGAAAATTAAGAAAGATGCATTAAAGTGTTTGTTTTTTAGAATCAAGTCAAATATGGAGACTCCAAGGCAGACAATTGACTTGACTTATAGCGAAGAAGATCTGAACAAGGCCAACAGAATCATTTCTGAATTCAGCAAATAGTGGGTTGGGTAATTAACTCAGTGCCTGCAGCTAGAAGGAGAGGCAAAGGAACTGGCCACCACCACTCCCTACTTTAGAATTACACATTGATGAACTTGAAGATGAACAGCCACAAGTACCAAAACATTGATTTTATCTCTGAAAGATAAAATGCTTTACACTTGGTGCACTTTAAAGTTTTTATGTCATTTCTGTAATGCGCAACAAAAAACATTCAGCCTTTGTGAAATCTAAAGAAGTTGCATTGACGTACAGTGCAATTGCACAAGAAACCGAAGGAAACAAATTCCTTATGGTCTTATTTGGTTGGTGTGCAGATCGTGAGGTTTAGATTGACCAATGAAGATTCATTATATCCTATCCTGACCAATCAGATGAAAGGTCTGTCCATGGGCCTGGGTATTTAGCCAAGACCACGAGGCTTGGTGGCCGTCATTGCGTTGCAGCTTTTAAGCAAGAAACTTGACCAAAACTTCTATTTTTCGTCATTCTGTTCCTGGTCTTTACGTTTTATCTCTGCCTATATACGAAATATCGCTTGATTTTTTCAAGATATTGAAGAGATCGCTCACTTGGCCTCTGTTGGACGGATGAAAGGATGACGGAACACTGACTTATTTCACACCGCTGACGCTGTAGACATACCCTACAAGAAGAAGACAGCAGTTCGACCAGCCGGGGAAGATGCTGATGGAGCGCTCAGCCGAAGGAGTCGCGCCAACCTGTTGCACACCGATCAGAGCCACCAGCTCGTCGTGGACCGGAGCCACCAGCTCGACGTGGACAAGGGCGACCCCGAACGCACCCCAACCCGGCCCCGGAGGAGAATCATGCGGATGAGCCAGCAATCCCGGATGTGCATCCTCCCCGAGTACAACTACGAGATGAACTGCATCATGGCAACATGAACAATAACACTGTTACTGACTCTGTGCCAAGGCCTAGTATGATCACTGGTAGTCCTGGGGGTGGTGAGTATGGTATTGCATGTACTTCTCACACTGAGCAGACAATTCCATTTAGTGGAGTTCATGTAGAGGATGACCGCCCTGTCCCATTATTTCAAATCAGTAAGTGTGCATTGTTGGGTTTTCATGTGGCCCAGAGTACAAAGGACAAGATTTGGTCCGGGCAATATGTGAATTTGGCGCCACTGTACAATGATACCGCACATGCGGTATTTTCACGGTCTGAACCATCAAAGTTAACATTTGCAATGGAAGGGGACAACCTGGTCCTCAAAAACCTGGCCCAGCCCGAAAACGGATAGAGTCATTCATGGTTTGGCAATCCACCTTTCATATGTTTATGACAATTTATCTGGAGAAACACACCCATAGATATGCACAACTGCTGAAATACTGTGAAATAGTTCGCATGGCATCCACCCAGTTCACAGGGTACGGGTGGCGTACATATGACGAGCAGTTTCGTTTAAAGATGGAAATTGAACCCTCTCGTTCATGGGGAGAAATAGCTGTTAACAGCCAAATTGAAGATGAACAGCCACAAGTTCCAAAAATACTGTTTATCACCAAAACTAATGAAAAAAAATTTAAAAAAACATTGAGCCAAGGCAAAAGCAAGGAAATAGAGATATTTCAGTAGTAGGTCACAGACGTCATAGTTTGTCACTTACAAAGATGCGTAGAAGGTTTTGTTTTGTTTTTAGAATGAAGTCCAATATGTGACCCGCCACAAAGAAATCAGGAAAGTCGCTGGAGCTGTCTTGAGTAATGGCCCGGTCAATTGGGCATAGGGGTGAAAATTTTGACAAAGTCAATTTTCAGGTTTTTGTAGTTTTATTAGGAAGTGTTGTTATTATAGTTTATCATCATTGAATAATTTAATGTAAAAACAATCAATAAAGATGAAAATAAAGATGATTTATGTGAATTGTCTGAGTTCTTTTGTTCTAAGAAGTAATCAAAATCTTATAAATGCCGCCAATTTTTTCACACATTTATTTTATTAACGGAACTCCCTTCATTTTGGTATCGTCCGAATGCTTATGATATCACAAACTCCGATGATGTATCTATTTTTAGCGAATCTCGGCGGTGCTTCACACGCTAATGAAGGGGCCTTAAACCAGCTTGTTCAAGAGTATTTCCTGGACAATATTGTTGAGTCTGATGATGATGATGATGATACCAATGACAACGTTGGAGATTCCACTAACGGTGATGGGGATATAGAAATGTTTGATTTAGGAGACGAAGATGACGATCAACCGACAGTTGAAGCCGACAATCTCGACCGCATCCAACCCCTTCTTGACGGCAACATTGCAGAAAATCTTGACGCCGAACTTGAACGAGCTGGCAATTTCAACTGTGGATGCAGTTTGACGCTTGGCCATGAAAGAATTAACTCAAAGTAGGCCTATGTTACACTTTTCATTGAAAAAAAAAAAGTTTTGACCTAAAACTTCCACACAAAATGCCAAATGCCTTTTATTTGACAACAGACAATGTAGGCCTAGGCCTAAAACGGATTTGCCTAAGTAAAGCGTCAAACCAGACGAATATTCAAAGCATTTAAAATTTAGGAAAGAAAAATGCCACTTTAGCAGTTTTGTACAAAGTCTACAAAGAATCATGATTTTTTTTTAATTACTTCCTAACAATTTGCATATTTCAGTTCCAGATTCTTGTCTTCTCAACATTTTGCAATGACTGACCATTATTAAGATGTCAAAATTAATCCTGTTTTGACAGCCCCTACCCTAATTTATTTTTGGGAAAAATGAGGAAAAAAACACAAACCGTCAATACTACCTTTCACAATTGACTACACGCAGACACTTTCATAATTAATGATTGTTCACAAAAATCCCTTCCAACTACCCTACCCTATGATCAAATGTCATGTACATTTTGTAATTGGAAGCAGATGGGGGGGGGGGGGCGGCCCTTATATAGAAGTCTATGGGCATCTTTCAAGGAGCCCGATGCCAAAACAGCAGAGGGATCGAAGCAATTGCATTTAGTGCCTCCATGAAATTCCAGACCTGGCTTTTCTGATAACTGTGCAATTATTTTTATTTTAATCAACAGGTCACAGAGCAGCTAGCTTAAGCAGCTTTAAGAAGTTGTGGCGGCCACTGTGTCCACATGTGGTGTGCTCAGTGGCGTCGCCAAGGGGGGGCCAGGGGGGGCACGTGCCCCCCCCTGGAAAACCTAGTGCCCCCCCGAGTGCCCCCCCATCTGAGATTTGGGTTGGTAAAAAAATATATATATATTCACCTAAGTGCCCCCCCATCAAATGCTGGTGCCCCCCCTGTGCCCCCCCAGACTGAAAAGTCTGGTGACGCCACTGGGTGTGCTGCAAGCCGATGACGGATCTCTGCTGGGAGTGCCAGAAGAACAATGGCATAATCTTCAAGGCCGTCAACTGCACCGAAGATCGGAAGTCCGAAACACTAAAAAAGCAGGAGGCACATCTTCAGCATGTCCGTGACGAACGCACCATGTACAAAGAGGAGGCTTCACCATGCCTATCACCATGCACTACAGTTTCGATTTTACCCAGCAGGTACACTACCCTGCCAATCCCCTCCAGCCAGGCCCCATGTATTTTCTGACCCCCCGCAAGTGCAGCATCTTCGGTGTATGCTGCAAAGGAGTGCCTCAGCAGGTCAACTACCTCATCGACGAGGGGATGACAACCACAAAAGGCAGCAACGCAGTGATCAGCTACATACATCATTTCTTTGAGAAGTACGGACTTGGCGAGGAACACTTGGCGAGGACGATGCACTGTGACAATTGTTCTTGGCAGAACAAAAACAGGTCGGATAATATCTACAACAGAAAGTAAAAAAAATCAAGTTTTGACAATAAATTCTGCACAAAGTAGGGAGAAAACACTTTGCAATCTATCCACACTCAATCAACTTGTCATTTACTTCCAAAAGTTCCCTTTCTCCCCAATCTGTGCATGATGGTGTCAGTAGCAGGACGTTTTATCAACCTTAAAGCTATTGTTTTCATGTTTTTGGATTTTCTTTTTCCAGATACGTGTACATGCTGTTTTACCTCATCTGGCGGACAGTTCATTAGCATCACCACACCACAGTACTGAACTTCATGGTAAGTGGACTAGAAGGTTTATTATTGAAGATGATGTAGTGTACACAATTAATCTTCGCGTTCTTTTGTTATACTTCACCCAAGTTATTGAGAGTCGCTAGACATAATGTTATTTTTATTATATTTTTTTTTTTGCGTGGGGGGATGTTTTGATTGGGAAGTCTGTATAGTATTTAAAAGTAATATGTAATATACGACAGAGCATCCCCCGATAAAAGCTCGAGTTTTCACTTTTTGAGCATTTTTATTTTCCATGCTTACAGTGCTATATATGCAACATCTCCACATAATTTATAAATATATTTCTATTTTTTTTTACAAATTCAATTGTCAAAAAAGTACTGAATGGTATTTAATTGTCTTTTACAAAATGTTGTTGGTTTTGGACTTTTTGTCAAGTAATTTAAATCAGAACAGCAAAAACAGAAAAGAAAAAAACAAGCTTTTCTTTTTCCATAGATAAAGGAGTCATACATTGGTGTTGCTGAGAATGCTGTGGAGAAGTACATCGAACCCTGTTTGGACTGCCAGCTGAGCAAACAGCAGGTTGAGCAGCCACCTATTATGCCAACTGTATCTAAAGACTTTATGGAACGTGGACAGGTACATGTAAGTGTAAGATTTATGGGTAACTTAGGATGCTTGTCTTAGCATCTTAGACCATCACTTGTGTATAGCGCCCTCCATTGTTTTATTTAATTTAGAATGGTTCCTGACACACATACACACACAGTCTTATATAGACCTCTTATGGTCAGGAAACCAGACCATTTGACTAGAACAAAGAAAGAGAAAATGCTCAAGTCTCTTCAGATGAGGGCGATGTGGATATGTTAGATGAAGATATATCTGTAGCTCATGTCATCGACCGTATGACGACAAGCCTGACAAGTGGATCGGCTGTGAAAACTGTCGAAGGTTGTATCATGCCACACAGAAATGCACTGGAATAGAAAGAGCTGAAGGCATGTCGGAGGATGAGAAAGCCGAACTTGAATGGTGGTGTGATTCCTGCTTGTAACCGATGACTTTGTGGAGAATGATCATCCCAATGAAAGTGGGGCCCAGTATGGGATATTCACAAAGATGGCGTTGGACGATGTTAATCAAGTTTAGCTTCCCCCTTCGTCGATGTATATTTCTAATAATGCATATCATTCCTATCACAAAGCAGCACTAAAAAAAAAAATTGAGGCATTGGAGAAGTATATCGAACTCTGTTTGGACTGCCAGTTGAGCAAACACTAACAGCAGTTGAGCAGGCACCCATTATGCCAATTGTATCCAAAGATGTTATCGAACGCGGACAGGTAAGTGTAAGATGTAAGGATAAACTTAGGATTCTTGTCTTAGCATCTTAGACCATCACTTGTGTATAGCGCCCTCCATTGTTTTATTTACTGTAGTATGGTTCCTGACACACACACACACAGTCTTACACAGATCCCTTATGGTCAGGAAACCAGACCATTCTTTCCACATATCACAAGTACTTATTTTTCCATGTGACTAGAACAAAGAAAGAGAAAACGTGAATATTTTCCATTGATTTTCGTTATGATTAAGTGAAGTATTGAATTGCAGATATCAGGGAGATTTGTACCTAGGGACTGCACATTCTGTACACTTCTGATTGAACATCACTAAAGATTTCCTGTGATTTTCTTCCAAATCGGACGCAAACAGTGTAAGTTTGAGACTTTTTCTTTTTATTGCTAGATTTACTGCATGATTCACTGCATAAACATTTATTTCACTTAGGATTTGCGACTTCATATTAGAATAGTCACTTGATATTACAAATAATGGTAATTATTTAGCACGTAGACTTGCGCTTGAGAATTTACCTATAAATATTTATATCCGTAGATTTCAAATCTGAGTTAACCCAGGTTAAAGGAGTTTGTAGACGTTTTAAAGTTTGTTCGACACAGGCATTTCTTTACAGTAAGTGGTGCCTAATTTTTCTTTCAGGGGCTCAAGATTTAAATTATATTAAAGAGTGTGTGTCTTCTGCGTCTTTGGAACTTCCCTACTAATCAGCCACCTATTGTGCCAATTGTATCTAAAGACTTTATGGAATGCGGACAGGTAAGAAGTGCCTAATTTTCCTTTCAAGAGGCTCAAGATTTACGTAAATTTATCCAATCCTCATCATAAGCATTCAATAGTTGAACTATGCAAACTCAAATGAGCACAACACGACAAAGAAAACTACAATCTTTATCACTCCCGTGGCACGTTTAATTTAGCTCATTCACGCGTATTAAAATTTAAAGAAGTACCAAATAAAACTGGATTGGAGTGTGCATCTGGTATATGTGATAAAAGGCATAAAAAAAGGGCAAATTCTACTCGACGATTTTGTAGCCTTTTCTGAAAAACATCAAACGATGTGAAGAATATCGTCAACAAAATAATTTTAAAAACTAGGGTCAGGCTTGAAGAAATTCTTGATGAACTTTTAGCTTGTTCCTGTACTTTTTTTCTCAGTTGGACCTAGTGGATTTCAGCAGCAACACTGACTCTGGATTCAAGTACGTTGCTCACTTTATAGACCATTTTCAAACTTTTTAGTCATCTGGCCACTCCGCAACAAATGCTGCCAGGAGGCTGCGGACAGTCTCAGGTATGTGGGGTGCATTTCTTCATGTCATTGTCTGTGTCGTTTGTAAAGGGCCAATTCACGTTTACTATGTTGCTTTGTGTTATTGGTGATTTGTTTGTATTAGAGAGCCTGTCTTCTGCGTCTTGGGACCTCCCCGGATATTGCACATGGACAATGGCGGGGAATTTATAGACCAGGCCATGGAACTTGTTGTTAACAACTGGCCTGGAAGATGCACCGTGGTGCGTGGTTGTCTCCACCATCCGCAGTCCCAAGGATGTGTTGAGCGCGGTAATCGGATGATGAACGGGCTGATAAGGCAGCATCAAATCACCCATCAAACAAGGGAGTGGGTGCGCTTCCTTCCAGACGTGGCTTGTAAGTACTGTCAATCTTGTGCTCAGATTACCCTGTGTGGCGGTATATTTTAAGCTTTCCGAAATGATAAGCGTTAATTGTTTTTCACGAGTTCAAGCAGGTACCGTAGATTTGATTGTCTAAACAACAACTTAAAAATATAGCTCTTCCTGGCAACAATTTTTAAAGTCATCTCAGAAACGTTCTACTGGTCTCTTGATTATGCAGTGTTAGGCGCTATAACGTTTTATTACTTACTTTTACATGGCATATTTTGTTACAGATCAAATAAACAACATGAAATGCAGCTCTATTGATCAAACAGCAATGGAGGTTGTTTTTGGAGTGCGCCCTGAACCAGGCCATATCTTGCCTGGCTGTCAACCTGGTGTGTACAATGAAGAGGACCTGCCACAAGACCTTGTCCCACCAAACTATGAATTGGATGGATGGGCCAACATAGACTTCAGGAGAGGATGTTGTCCTGGTGATCGACGACAGTGACACAGACTCTGAAGAAACCATCGAACATACATGTACCTTGCCATTTAAGGGCAAGGGAAGTCCCCACAAACTTCTGCTATGATGCATGAGGCCAAGGAGGATCGTGAATGGTGGTGGTGGTGATGCACCTGTCACCTTAGAATCTGAACCAACAAACCCATGTGATCCTAGAGGGATACAGGTTGCTCCACACTTCAAACAAGGCAGCCTGTATCAGTTACATACAAGGTGAACTTACTGAGTTTATACATCCCTTGATTGTTGACTATTTTTCAAAATTCTTTGTCATCTGGCCATTCCGCAACAAATGCTGCCAACAGGTTGCAGACAGTCTCAGGTATGTGGGGTGCATTTCTTCACGTCATTGTCTGCGTCGTTTGTAAAGGGCCATTTCACTTTTTTACTATGTTGCTTTGTGTTATTGGTGATTTATTTGTATTAGAGAGCGTGTCTTCTGCATCTTGGGACTTCCCCAGATATTGCACACGGACAATGGTGGGGAATTTGTAGGCCAGGCCATGGAACTTATGTTAACAACTGGCCTGGAAGATGCACCATGGTGCGTGGTCATCCCCACCATCCGCAGTCCCAAGGATGTGTTGAACGCGGTAATCGGATGATGAAGGGGCTGATAAGGCAGCATCAAATCACCCATCAAACAAGGGAGTGAGTGCGCTTCCTTCCAGACGTGGCTTGTAAGTACTGTCAATCTTGCGCTCAGATTACCCTGTGTGTCAGTATATTTTAAGCTTTCAGAAATGATCAGCGTTAATTATTTCTGACGAGTTCAAGCAGGTAGATTTGATTGTCTAAATAACAACTTAAAAATATAGCTCTTCCTGGCAACAATTTTGAAGTTTTAAGGTCATCTCAGAAACGTTCTGCTGGTCTCTTGATCATGTAGTGTTAGGCGGCTGTGCGCCCTCTATTGTCTAGTGCACATAACCATGTGAGTGTGTTGTCCATGTGGGCAGCCATCTTATAATACTTTACCGGTAGTTGGCTCAAACTACTGGAGTGTTCTCTTTATTAAATCCAATCCATCCACTCATTACGGCCTGTTTTTTTATATGGAATCTCATGTTTATTTGCAAGACTAATAGGGTAATCTATTATCAGTACTAAATGTACAATAAGAGAACAATCCTGTCATTTGGTTCTAGAAGAACTTGCAAAATATTGCAAAAAGTAAGAATTATACAATGTATTTTTAATTGTCCAGATGGCATGCTGAGCCATCTTGCAATTAGATTTACAAGTCAGCAGGTCAGACTTTTTCAGCTGAAAGCAGCTATGACAAAATTAAGGTGAAATATTTTGAATGTTAATTATGTGTCTGTTTCCTGTTTCAGGTGAAGTGCCTCAACACAAGTAAAAGGTGCCTTGATTGTTCAGGAGGAGTAGGATTGGTTCGTAATACCTGTGATTGTTTTTATTGTACTTGTACAATGTACTAGTAACAGATTCTTAAGATTTTCAAACAGATTACCAGGCCCACCTACACGACCTACTCCAGAATTGTCTGTTTCATTTCTGTGTTCGGTTCTTAAGCAAATTACGCATTTCCCTTCATATTTATTGTGATGCAGAAAGTTCAGGAGTATAGAAAACCAAAATGTTTCTCAGTCCACTTAATTGAAGGTTGCAAAAATATGTTTCTATAGATTTCTACAATGTATTGTTTTAAATGTATTTAATAGGTGCATGTATCAAAGCAAATTACAAGTCTCCTTACTATTTTGTGCCACAACTAAAATGCCATTTGCTATTTATTTTTTGGTCTTGCCAACTTCAATATTTTGCCAATCCTTCTACAGTGTTACATTGCAGCTTCAGTTAGACAAGTGTGTGTGGGCATCGCAATTTTTGTACATTTGTGCTCTTAAAAACTTTTGCTATTTTATCTCCAAACAATAAACAATTGTCCAAAAAAAATATTTAGTGCCAAAACACAACAAATTGCTTTTTTTACATGTTAAGACTCAAATCGTCGAGACCATGCCTTTCTCAGAGTGTGCAATCTTCAAAATCAGTCACGGGTAGTGCATCTCAATTCAAAGTTTAAGTTATAATTATAAAAGTGCTTCATATATACGAAGCTATTTGTTAAAAAATGTCCAGTTATTGCCTGCTGTTCATTCGTCTTATTTGGCGTTAGTATTGATTTTTTAAAATGATTTTGAACAATTGTTTTAATGCAAGTGTTTTTATTATTTTAATTTGTTTATGCCAATAATTTTTATCATTTCATAAGATCACTAGTGTTATTGCCATTTTAACTATATGCCAAAGATTGTCGACAAGGTAAGAAAAACCAAAAAATGTAATGTTTTTATACAAAAAAATATGATTCAGTTTGTAAGACAGGGAAGCATTATTTATGCATTATTTATGCGACAAAGTGTTTCAAAGTGTTTTATTTATCAGTATCCTTAGCCATGTTTGTAACGATCACCTTTTATTTTATTTCAATGCTGCAGCTCAGGTACAATAACTTATTTAAACAACAAGAGTAACCGATGTTAATATGTGGTAAAGATGCAAATAAATCTTCATGTAAAGCAACTGAAAAATTTTACTTGCTCACAAACATATTAATTTAAAGAATTTAATTATGGGCTCACATTACACTCCACCAATTCTGCTTTTGCTCAAGATTTTGCCCACGATCTTTTGCACATTTTAAATGAAGATTACACTAGATTCTTATAAGATTCTTAAAAGATTCTCATAAGAATATTTCATAGACCACTGGCAAAATTTCAGTTAAGATTCTTAAAGGATTCTTATAAGAATCTTATAACATTCTTATAAGATCTTACTAATTTGCATACATAAAATACTTATAAGAATCTTATAAGATTCTTATCAGATTCTTATAAGAGTCTTATAAGAATGTTCTCAGATTCTTATAAGATTATTACAAGATTCTTATAAGATTCTTACAAGATTCTTATAAGAGTATTTCGTATCCCTGGGTTGTATGTACACAATACATTACCGGTAGTTGGCTCAAACTACTGGAGTGTTCTCTTTATTAAATCCAATCCATCCAATCATTACAGCCTACCCCTAACTTTTTTTGGAAAAAAAAACAGGAAGCATCTAGCAATTTTTTTAAGACCAACAAAGATGGTAAAAGGGAGTAAATGGCAATACCCATTGCCATGCCATTGCAATCACTGTGGCCTCTTGTAAATAAATATTTTTATTTTTAATCATTATGATGTAAAACACAGTGTCTGGATGTCACTGGCCTCGAAATGGGTATTTTGTATGGAAAACTCAAATTTGCGATAGAGGGCGCTGTTTAATATTTACTAAGGGGAGAGTGTTGTTACATGAGTGTTTTTTTTATAGAGGGCACTCTATATAAGAGTTTCTTTCATCCCGTTACACTTACAGTGTTCAGATCAGATTAAAGAAAATTCCTAAAAAGAAATTGTTGCATCTTCTATGGCTTGCAAGATGAGGTCGCTTATTATATTAATTTTGGAGTTGGCTAAACCTGTTATCTTGTTTTGTTTAGCTTTATGTCTTAACTTGGAGCTGATATATTTTAACATGCACACCCCAAAGAATTTCCTTCTAAAGCAAACCCTAGGTGCTGTAATAACCCTGTAATAACCCTGGTAACCTAGTCCAGATTTGCTTCAGGGGATTGAGGAGTTTGTTTGTTCCATGTGTGGTCAAAAAACAATCAACATCAACGAGGCCAGGTACAACATTTTCACATTATTTTGAAGGAGGATGAAGGCATCCCTCCAAACAAAGATGCCCTCCAGTTACACGTTGAACGAGCATCATATCAAGCAGCTGTGTACAGGCGCTGTCTGGAAGTGCAAGTGCAGCCTCCCACTCCAGTGGGCCATGGTTGGGAGATGGAAGGAGAGAACCTTGCCTTTCAGTGGACATCATTGCCTGTAGCTCCTCCAAGTATCCTCCAAAATATTTCTTGCAAATGTAAGAAGGGACATTGCAAATCAAGAATTTGTTTCTATCTGGCAGGCGACTTGCCTTGTACTGACTTGTGTTGAAAGTATCTGCTTCAGCATCGTGACATCAACTTCACAACTGCGCCTGACATTGTAGTAATTCACGTTGGGACAAATGACCTAGAGTGGGGTTTCCTGGACAGTAACATGCAAGAATTCCGCTACCTCATCACCACTGTACGTGAGCTGTTTCCAACTACCCAGCTTGTGGTCGGTAGAATCCATCCTTTGCAGGACTGTGAAAGTTTGGATGTTGCATGTACATGTATGTATCACAACATTAAGTTAGGGAATGTGTGCCCACACCAGGATTGTCACTTCTTTGACTGCGGCAATGCATTCCAGTGTTGGCAATTTGCCAGGGATAGCCTGCACTTAAATTGGGATGGAAAGTGAAACTGAGGAAGTTTAGGATTACCTGGAGAGACATGCCAGGATGCTGTCTTCAACTCCATGCAAATGCTCCACCAACCCTACAAGTACCATTGGAAGGTTTGTATCTCCGGAGCTGCGTAAGCTGGTACGTTAACCAATGCTGGTGAAGAAGCCAAAGCCAACTAAAGCAGAAACATCATAGTCTCATCCCTCTAAGCTTCCTCATCCAAAGGACATTTGAACTCGATCTCATCTGTCATTTGCAACAAGCCAACCAAAGCGAAGGAAGATGACATCTGCTTCACCAGTTTAGAAGCCGAGGCGGATCAAGATTAATGTCCAGGGTGAAGATTCCACGATACTTTGAATCTTCAACTTTGTAAGTTCTACTTCTACTTTGTATGTCCCGATACGGCGGATATCCTAACCTATCACTAATGTCATTAAAATGGAAAGTCTTAAAATAATAGTTAAAAGGTCAAATGAAATGTTTATGAGGTCAATATTTTATCAAAGTCCTACAGTTACCTTACATGTAGGTGAGACCTCAGAAGATCACTTGTTGAAGAAAGTCTGATCTGTAAACGCTGTTACTGTGACCACAATCCAACCAACCATCCACAGTAAATCAAGACCAATAAGAGTAATCTAGACCACTACATGTACATGTTCAATATATAACGTTCCGGTAAGACCACTTTAAACTTTGGCTTTGGGCCAGCAGCATCCAGGGTCACGAGGCGGTCTTTCATATAAGACCAGCCAGCCACATATTCACTCATTCAGATGAAGCCTGTTGCGGGTACCCGGGTACCCGCCTGCGGAGGTCAAGAACCGGTTCCATTTTATCGGGTTGGGTACCCGTAACCGAATTTATAAATTTCAACGCAACGTCCGAGACAAAAAAACACACAAGCATATGCATTCAAATATCACTAACAGGAGATTTACAAAGTTCAGCCCGAGTTTACCGATGATTCCAAAACTCCATTTTGCAGTTAATATTTTGTTTTCAGTTTTATTTAGACTATCTTTTATGCGTCTCCAGAAGCCCGAAAGTGGCGAAACACGATACTATCAACCCATTGTTTGTGTTTGTAATAAAGCTTCTTGTAGCCACTAGCCAGGAAATCATCTTCTTTGATGCGCCGCAGATGGCAGGTAGTACCCGTAACAAGTCTGTAACCTAAGATTTACAAAGTTCAAAGTGAATTACCGATCATTCATTGAAAACTCCATCTTGCGGTTTTTTGTTTGTATTCAGTTTTGTTGACTATCTTTGAAGTTTGAATTGATGTGTCTCCAGAAGCACAAAAGTTGACCCATCATGTTTTTAAAAGGTTTCTCATAGCGGGCCGCCAGGAAATGATCTTCTTTGATGCACCGCAGATGGCGGAATAAACAAACGATACTAAGTGATTGGCGTTTTAATTGCAGTCACGCACAATAAAAAAAGATGACAAAATGTAAGCCCAACTTACTTTGCTGTGTCTGTGTGATTATTTCTTGTCCCTGACATTCCCTGTCTCATAACCTCGCTGTCCAGTGATCATCATGCCACGTTCAGGAAGTAGCCACGTTTGGTCACATTTTGAGAAAATTGGGCTAAAAACAGCGAAGTGCAAAATATGCAATGCAGAATTGAATTACACGAGAGGCTCAACCAGCTCAATGCTGAAGCATCTGTCCCGCAAACATCCCATGTCTGGACAGTCGGGTTCTTCAACAAGTGGGCCTCGCCAGCAGCAGCAAACAATTGACGGTTATTTTGGACGGCAGGAGTGCAGCCCGGCCAAGGCAGAAAGAATTTCCCAACTACTGGCTCAGATGGTAGCAATCGACTCGCTTCCTATCTCGCTTGTGGAAGGTACAGGTCTCCACCAGCTATTGGGTTTCCTTGAGCCGGAATATACGGTATCTCGTTCAGTGGTGACGGCACGAATCCAAAAGATGTATCAATCGAAGAAAGAAGAGCTAAAGGCCAAACTTGCAGGATGTGACCACGTAGCCCTGACGACGGACTGCTGGACTTCCCGGGGCCAGGAAGGGTTCATGACAGTGACTGCGCACTTCCTTGACAGCGAGTGGTCCTGCAAGGGTGCCGTCCTGGACGCCCATAATGGCTCCGGCAGGAGACGACGCAGATGACACACCCGAGGAACCACAACGCCATACTGCTGTGGCACTTGCGGCCCAGCTAGGCCGTGTCATTGATGAATGGGGGCTGCAAGGAAAAGTCAGCGTATCTAACGTAAAAGACCTAGGGCAGCGGAACGATACATCAGACGTTGGCTGTGCGGCATACAAACTTCAGCTAAGTATTAATAAGGACCTTGAGGCATCCCGGCAGGTTACATCCGCCATAGCAGGAGTCAGCTGGCTTTTAGGCCATTTTCGCTGAAGCGCCATCGCGACCGAGGCCCTGGAGCAGAAACAGGCAGCAATGGAGACCCCGAAACATCGTTTGGTGCAGTCAGTAAAAACTCGCTGGAACTCCACCTACGATATGCTGAAGGTGGCCAAGGAGCAGAGATGGCCACTCTGTTCGGTTCTGAGTGACCACAACCTCACGAAACCCGCAGAGGCCAAGATGTTAGAGCTGACAAACACACAGTGGGCCTTGGTGAAGGAGCTGGTAACCTGGCTTAAACCCCTGCAGGTGTGTTAAATTTATAGAATTTTAAATTTAGTATGTCCCAAAATCTTTAGGAAACGCTTCACTTGAAATAGTAATTAAAGCTAGTTTACAGTTGACTCTTTGCTTCCGGAGGGGGTCAAGATAACTGACATCACGATCACATTTTAAAGACTCTGTTATATTTAACCCAAACCTCCCATGCAAGCGCACTTTTTGTGTATTGTAATTTTGAACAATTCAAATAGGGTGATTTTATGTGTCATCTTTTAGAAACATTTGTTTCAATGTTGTCATTTTACATAGAATATCATGTAAAAGAACATAATAGACAAACAGGCTTACACTACAATATTAAATTACTAGATAAGCAAGTTAATGACAACATCTATTGTAAAACTGAAATCGATTTTTTTCAATTTTAAAACGTGCACATACTTATGATTTCCTTACTTTAGGTGGCTACAACATGTCTGTCTTACGGGAGCAACGCGAGTGGAAGCTGAGTATATCCAATAATTTGCGGCCTCCAAGGTCATCTCCCGATGAAAGACGAAGACTCGGCTCCCATGAAGGCGTTGAAGACGGCTACATGTAACGACTTGGCAAAAAGGTATACATAAAGATCGCTATTGACCACGTCTACTTCGGTAACCACAAAAGATCATAGGAATAAGCCGATCGTCTCAGTTTTCTGAGTGTGTCGATGCCAAGTCTACTTGTGTCGGTACGCGACATGCTGGCTACAATTACTGCAGCACCTCCTGAGAATAGACAGCGCATGGAGACTACTGAGGAAACGTCAGCAAATGGCGTTCCTTTTGAGCGGTGGAGCCAAGGTGGCTGGAGATGAGGAGGAATCCGAGGAGGAGAGGGCGGAGCGGTCACCTTTGGACGACTTTGCCGAATATCTCCGCGTCAAACCAGCCGGACTTCACCCATTTTTTATTTGGATGTGCCGAGAAGGGTTTTAATTGATTCTGTAAATGAAATTGAATATTCAGACAGGTGTGTCAAGCTGGGTCTGCCTCTTTTAATCAACAGGGTTCATTTCCTTTCAATTACGTTTGTTATTAAATGTTTATATAATAAATTTGACGTTGACACTGACACTCTAATTCCCATTAATTGTAGACATATCGAATCTGTTAAATTTGTCCATCATCGGGCTCGTTCCAATGCTGCCCATCACTCTCTTTTTCACAGATTCCCTAGATTATGGGATGAACTACCGGCCTGCATTAAAGATCCAATTATCCATAGTTTATCCTCCTTTACAAATTCTCTCAGAAATCATTTATTAGTCCATGGCCAGGAGGTCCCCTTGACCAAAACAGTTTAACTTTCTAAAATTTTGTTCTCCCCAAATCAATCAGTTTTTATTAATGACAAGTTTATCGTCCGTTGTATTATTGTTTTATTGCCAAAACATTGGTGCTTGAAATTTTGTTCTCCCCAAAACAATCAGTTTTTTTATTTCTTTTCTTCTCTTTATTTAACTTCATTTTTTGGATTTGTTTCTTTATGCAGGGTGGATGAACACCGATGTCATGCAGCACTGGGTCGAGCGCTGCTTCAAGTCAAGACCAGCAGCGTTCTTCGACAAGAAGTCCCTTCTCGTCCTAGACTCCATGACGGCTCACAAAGACGAAGGTGTTCAGGATATCTTGAAGACGCAGCATGACACCATCCTGGCAGTCATTCCCGGCGGAATGACGAAGAAGCTGCAGCCACTGGACATCAGCGTCAACAAGGTATTCAAGAGCCACATCCGGGAAGAGTGGGAAGAGTGGATGTCCGAAGGAATCCACTCCTACACTGAGACGGGGAGAATGCGACGGGCAACCTTCACTGATGTCTGCGGTTGGGTCTTGCGGGCATGGGCTGCTGTTAAACCTTCCACTATCATCAACGGCTTCAGGAAGGCGAACATCATCCCAGGTGAAGACATCGCGGAGGAAGAGACAGCCGATCGTCGGGCAACAGACCTCAACGATGAGTTGCTGGCTATGTTTCATAGCGACAGCGAGGATGACGACTTTGACGGCTTTCCAGACGTCTAGACAAACAAGAAAAACCAACCGGCTCTTTTCAGAGCCACCACATCATCAAAAAAGAGATTGATATCGTGCTGTCTGAATAAAGTAACAAATAAAAAGTTCAATGGGTCAAAAAAGGTTTCCCAATCATAAGAAAAGTCCCAACAAATCCAGAAACATAAGTCTTATCATAATATTATCCTAAATATAAAAATTTCTTAAAACAAAACTCCTATTACCATATTTAAAATAAAAATCCTGACCTACTATTAAGATAAGATAATACAAATTCCCATAATAGTTTTTAAAACAAATGTCTAAAAAGAGGCGATTAATAAATGAACGATTTGAACGTTAAATGAAACAAACGAAAGTGCAACAAATAAACATTAGTACTTCATATTATCCTAAGTCTAAAGCAGACTTCGAAGATATCCTGTACAATAAACACCCTCAACGTTCACACAATAGAACTTGAGTGAATGTGATTTCCAAACGTTTAAGTAATTCTGATTGCAGCATTTTCGGAATGAAAAAACGGCCACAAAGAAAAACGTTTGTATGACGGCATTGTTGGAACGAAAGCACGATCACTAAGGAGGATCAACGCATTGCGGCATTGTTGGAATGAAAGCACGATCATGGGGGATCAACACATCGCAGCATTGTTGGACTGAAAATATGGTCAGAATGTCTGGAGAGTTGAGCCTTGGTTGGCCGCATTATTGACTGCGGCATTGAAAGAATTCTTCACACAAAGACCGTCACTTTGAACTCAAGCGACACCAGATAAGGCGCACCTGTAGATAAGGCGCAACGATGTTTTTGTGGTCTAGAAAGTCAGATAAGACGCGTCTTTATTCGCAGGAAATTACATGAGAATGGCAGAAATTACCATTGGACAACTGCATGAAATTTTTAAGACGTGATCCTTTGTACCGGTACATACAGTAGTGCGGTAAACGCATTAAAAACTTGAAACTAAATTAAAGTGATTTTTGCTTGATGCAAATCCAGTCTGGCTTATGGCAAGAACATCCAAGGCCTCGCTATGTCTAGCACATGTTGACTGCCAGTTCCACTGCAAGTTCACACATACATGCCCCCGGCCTGTACAATATGATGTACCAGTATGTGGAAAGTTGTATCGCAATCATCAGCAACTTTCAGTGCTAAGTTTAAATTGTTCGTAAAATTAGTATCTCAATATGCTATCATGGTGTATTGTTGCAGTAATACTAATAAGGATGGGGTCAGTCTATGCAAGTTTCCCAAAGACAAAAACTTGAGGAAAATTTGGACAGCGAAGTTGAAGCTGACAAGGGGGAAATGGCCGGGGCCATCTGAAACAAGCATAATCTGTAGCGATAATTTTGACGACGACTGCTTTGATTCCTGCAACGCCTTCCGCTAAGAGTTTGGGTTGACAAAGAAATATAGGATTCTTAAGAAAGAAGCAGTTCCAACCAGAATAAAGCCAGTAAAAAACCCACAGAATCCAACCAAAGGAGAAAGGAAGCTTGGGCCAAGCTAAGGAACAAGAAGGTGAGTCCCGTGTCAATTGAGCATGCATTGTTTACCGACTGATCAGGCAGAATTTCCACTAGTGTACATGGTACAAACACACGTTTAGTTCCAGTCCCAGAAATCAACCAATTGTAGCTACGCGATGTTGCGCACTGAAACAACAAATTATAGCAACTGTGCTCGCGTGTGCGTCGTGTCAACACTGGCGGGCGATTCATCAAATAAAAAAATCAACTACTAACAGAAATTTCCAATGACGCATGTTCAGACGCGTCATTGGAATGGCCTTCTTTTTATTGATTTCTTTTTAAAAAAAAGACAGCTTGCCAGAAAGAATGATTTTGTCACTTACATTTTGGATAGCTGCAAATGATTGACTGTACCTTTAATGTTGCATCCTATGACCACTGTGGAATGCTCCATTCTTTTGGCCTTCATAGGGGTTATCCACATTCCAATCCCCTACTAAAATACCCACTAATAGTAACACTACATGTACCTCATTATTATTATCATAAGGTTTCTTGCCCAATTGCCTTTACTTTTTTCCCCGTTTCTACCCTACTGGTGCACTGCCAATCCACTCTAACTGATGCCGACTGTTTTGCTCTGCCGATGATTCATGACTGAATGCGTAATAATGGCATTTCTTTTGTAATCTTATCCCACTTGTCAGTTTCCAAGGTGGTTACAAAAGAGGATTTTTTTTCATAAACCGCAAACAAAAGAGCAAGGCACTGTGACTCGAAAACCCATCAAGCTTTCGATCTGCTGGTAAGTCAGAAGAACAGCAGAGCACCCAACACTGTAATGGCTTCTCCTGATTGTTTTTACCACGGGCCCCCAACCCCCAGTGTATTCATTCATTCCTTTATGCATGAGTGGCTGTTGGAAATAATGATTGATGATGGCTCCCCATCAAGCAGAGGAATTATCCAAACTAGATATGTACGATGGCGTTTTCTTATTTGAGACGTATACTTCTCTGTACCGGTAGGTTTAGAATAGTCAGGTGAATAAGACCTGATGTACATGTGAACAGTACATATTCCACTCCTGCGCATCTTTAACAAAAAGCTATCCGAAATGGATGGATTTTCCATTTTTTACAAACATCCAAATAAGCCTTCGCCCTGCATCATGTTTTTGATACTCTCTTTGTACAATATTTACTTGCAGCCTTTTGGTACATACATGTATGCACCCATCAGCTGTTTACATTAAGAAGTTTAGTTGGCACTTAATTGACCATATTCAGGTAGAAAATCTCAGAGAAATTGTTTGGGTCGGGTAGCAAATGTATTTACAATGAAGTTGGTCAATATTTCATTTACATGAGAATAAGTTCATTTAGTATTATAATTTGTTTTAGAAAACATTTCCTTAAAAATGATTTACTGTGAAAGACAAAGATAAAGAAGAGCAAGTAGCTGTTGCAATTGGCCTTATGGAATTTCATGAGAAGGAGTATTGAGAGCCTTTCATGCTTTGTGGATGGGACAATTAAGTCTCTAGAAAAAAAGTGCAAGCTTGATGTCAGCAAAACTGTAGCTGAACTTGAGAAGCAAAAAAATCATGTCATTATTGGTGATGAAAAACAGAAAAAAATCATGACTGAGGTCAAACAACCTTTCATTGAGCAGTTGGTGATGAATATATCTGAAAGATTTGCTAATACAGACATAATGTCAGCCTTTGCAGCGTTTGTGGAAACAGCCAATTACTCGGATCCAGATAAGCTGCAGGAGTTGTCCAGTTGTGTTTCCAAATTAAGCCACCAGTTTGGAGTCAATGATGAATCAGCGCAATCTGATCTATTTGACTTTGTCCATCATGTTCAGTCTGGAATCCTGAAAGAACTGTCAGTAGCACATGCATTAACTCTCCCGAAATTTTCAACCACATTTGCAAGCTTATCAACTCTTGCAAAAGCATACAAAGTACAGCCTCCTCACACGAGGGATTTTTCTCGGATGGGTTTAAGTAAGACAGAACTAAGGAACAGAATGGGACAAGATGCGAATTGCAATAGAAGGACCAAATATGTGACCTGTCACGACGAAATGAGCGTAAAGTCGCACTCTGCTGTTTCCTATTAGGACGGTTCAAAGTCCAAAATTGAAGGGGGTGGTCAATTTTTGGGTTTTGTAATATTTGGAAAGTGTAAACCCCGTTCTATCTAAATCCAATTTTTTGGCGCAATTAGACATTTACAAACATCATTTTTAGACCAATTTTGACGATGGCATTGTTCGTGTCTGGTCAGAAATCTTGAAACAATGTCGAAGACAAAGACGCAAAGCCGCCTGATTTTGTAAAATTGTCACCCTCCTATCGCGTGTTTGCTTATACGAACCCACTTGATTTTGGTATCGTCCGAAAGCTGATGACGTGGCCTTTTTATTTTCAGTAAGGTAACCCTTGACCTTTCATTCATAAATAAAATACAAGAGAGTTTATTCGGTTGTCATCGATGTAAACAAACAGCCCTTGTTGCCAACGCTTGTCGTTTTAAGGACTGTGATTGGTTCAATGCTACCACATGACCTTCTGCGCATGCGCTCGAGTGTTGTCCGGAGCTAGCTACGCGCTCCGTACACGTACACGTACACATACAATCAATGTACATGTACATGTACCTGGCGCATGCATGAAAATGGCAGCGTTTATGTGACAATTCTTTCGTTTGATTTTGTGAGGATTTCAATATTATGAAATAATAAAATGTCCGACGAAGACCGAATCAAGATTGCACTCAACGATTCTCGTATTTTGGGCCTCAATACCGCTGACAACGATGCACTTGGAGAGCTTTTTACGGAGTTCTTTTCCAGCGATAACCACGGTGATGCTTCGAGTTCGGACAGTCGCGAGTCGTCAGATTCTGATTCCGATGCCGGCGGCCGCTGGAAAGAGTCTGCTTCTGATGGGGAAAATGGAATTGACAACGCAGAAGAACCCATGGATGTTGATGACAACGATGATCTTGAACCAATCGTTGTTGAAAATGTTGCGGCCAACATCATTCAGGATATAGGTAGGGGGCTAAGTAATGGATTTTTCAACAACAAAAAATTTACTTTTTTGTTATGTTGTTTTTCACTTTTTGTATAAAGGTTAAAGAGAAAGTCAGACAAATTTTAATTCAACTTTCAAGTTTGGAATTCAAGAAATTGGGGACAATTGCACGGTCAACAAATATTTTTTTGTTTTCCCTGAATTGTGTACATTTAATGCAGAGGAAAGTGTACTTATTTTGCACACACAAACATCTTTGTCTTTACTCAACTAGCTTAGTTTAATGAATAAAACTTAAAAGGCAGATTGCAATCGTGATTTTAAAAAAAATTGAGTGATACTTTATTTTAAAAGAAACATTATCAATGAGCCAAACGGAAAAAAAAATCACAATTTCCTTAGAAACCGTGTCATTAAATGAACGAATTTCCAAACGAACATCGCCCTCATAAATTTGTTAATGTCCCTAACATAGGAATGGATGATTGGGTTTCCCCTGATGCTGAGGAGGAGCTGGAGAAAGTGAGGAACTTCAAAAAGTGCAGATGCCGCAACCATCAATGTCTGCAAAAGTTTGACAGTGGATTCATCGTCAAACTTCGTCGTCAAATGAGTGATGCGACACTCACCAAGTCCGAGAAGAAGATGTTCCTACTTGGCA
Organism: Patiria pectinifera; assembly: GCA_029964075.1. NCBI lineage: Eukaryota > Metazoa > Echinodermata > Asteroidea > Valvatida > Asterinidae > Patiria > Patiria pectinifera. The sequence continues at coordinate 42,310,357 of CM057135.1, forward strand.
AGTTGAGTACGACACTGAACAACAGTCAAACTACAAATTGCAAGAAACGTCCCCGACAGAAAGTCCGACAGCGATCAAGAACCGAGTATCTTGTTGAAGGAGTGAAGGTCTGTCGTGAAGCTTTCCAGTTCATGCACAAGTAAGTTGTTATTTATTATTTGTTTTAATTGAACCTAGCTTGAAATATCCAGTTCACTTGCTTGTGACATGGAAGATTCACCAGTGGAGCTGGAGCTGGATCCCCCAACTTGACAGCAGAAATAACGTTTTCTGACACTTTTTCTTAAATTATATTGCAGCGTTTCTAACAATCTGCTCACGAGTCTTGCCAAGCACTATAAACATGAAGGAGCTGCCCCCCATAAGATCACGTCAGGAGGAAGGAGGTTTAATACAAGGGCTCTGACGGTAAAGGACATCGAGCGGGTGGTTCAGTTCATCAGCTCCTATGCCGAGGAGCATGCATTGGTGATACCTGGTCGTGTCAGTGGGGTGAAGTGCCAGGACCCAAGGGTGCGCTTACTTCCTTCATCTGAGACGAAATCATCAGTATGGAGGAAATATCAGACTTACATGGGGGATATGAACTCTACACGGAGACTTTCAGGTACTTTCATTAGTAAAAAAAAATCAATTGTTCAATGCACAAACCCCTTATACATGTACTCCTCTGCTTACCCCAAAAAACAGAGGTTCCACATACGTTTTGGTATTTTTATTGTTTTTAATTCGTACGCCAGTCTAATCCCATGTTATGATGTGTTGTAGATAAATTTACCGAGTACAAAGATGTAAGAAGGCCTTGAACTTTAAAAAATGTATGTGATGTAGACACTCCAACAAATTCCATCTTTTATTGACTGCGGTACATTATGTACCTTGAGCTTTATCTTTTTTTATAACAGAGTTAAAAAAAAAATGACTACAAAACACAGTTTCTTTGTTTCTTGAAAATGTTATTAATTTTTTAATGTATTTTTTTTCATTTCTGATGCCAGGTGATCCAGAGTTTTGCATCGTAAAGCGAGTGACATTCACAAAGCTGTGGAGCCAGTACTGTCCCTTTGTGTTGACCACCAGACCAAAGACAGATCTATGCTGGGTATGCCAACGCAACAACAGTCTTGTTTACCAGAGCACCAACCAGCTGGATGAAGAAAAGCTCGCACAGCTGAGACGCCAGGAAGAGCATCTACGGGTTGTAAACATGGAGCGTGATCTCTACCGATCCATGGTTGCAGATTGTAAGCAAGCTGTCGGAGAGGAACACCTTGGTCTTCATCAGCCAGCTTCTCGACGGGGGACAGTTCACTATAGTTTCGACTTTGCTCAGCAAGTCCACTACCCTCACAATCCAAACCAGCCGGGCCCCATGTATTTCCTTTGCCCTCGCAAGTGCGGCATATTTGGAGTTTGCTGTGAAGGAATCCCTGAACAGGTAAATTACCTAGTGGATGAGGGTATGTCGTCATCTAAAGGATCTAATGCGGTCTTGAGTTATTTACACCATTTTTTTCTTCACTATGGCCTGGGTGAGGAGAATGTTGAACTCCACTGCGACAATTGCTCGGGGCAGAACAAGAACAATTTTGTCATGTGGTACTTTGTCTGGCGAACACTTCATGGTTTTCATGATAACGTAACAGTGAACTTCCTCATCGCCGGCCACACAAAGTTTTCACCGGACTGGTGTTTTGGCCTGCTTAAGCAGAGATACCGAAAGTGCGTAGTAAGCTGCCTGGGGGATCTTGAAGAGGTTGTTCGCACCAGTACAACGAGTGGTGTGAATATTCCACAGCTTGTTGGCACTGAGAATGGTACCAGTTCCGTGTCCTTATATGACTGGCAGGCATTCCTGAAACCCTTCTTCCGAATTCTACCAGGCATCAAAGGCTACCACCACATGAGGTAAAACATTATCGATTGTTGTCTCTAAAGTATGGTTTATGCATCTAGTTGTTTTTGCATAACCTGTCACCCGCCTCTCCTTGGATCTCCACCAGCATCATACAAACCATTCTGTGTGCCCTCAATATTCAATTTGTAATTTCTTTCCTTTTTTATCAAAGGTTCAGCAAAGACGATCCCGGTGCAGCCTTCATGAAAGCATACACTGACTCCCCAGAGACAAGAGTTCAGCTTTTACGCCGTCCCAATATCATGCCTGCCAAGAATCTACCTGAGCCAACTGCTCCCCCAGGTCTGTCTGCGAAGCGTTCGGAGTACCTGTTTCAAAGCATACGTGAGTACTGCACCCCTCAGACGCGTGACATCACTTGCCCACCACCACCAGCTGCCCCAGCCCTCCCTGATGTTGAAGATGCAGAGTCGCAACTTGAAGATAGCCATGAAGAATCTAGTGATGAAGATTCTAGTTCTAGCGCAACTGATGAGAGTGAAATTGCCCCACCAAAACGTAGACGTTGAAGATTTAAAGTTTAACAAACCCTTGATTATACCCTTGATTTAACTGTGCACACACAAGTTTTCCTTTTTTACAAAATCTCATTGATAGAGGATTTGAGATTGCGATTGGGGCGTCACTACAACTTTTGTTTTAATTTATTAAGTCGTAAAGGAATAAAAGAAAACGACATTTCTTGAATCATATCATTTCCGATTTGCTGAAATGAATATACATATATACATGTACATTGTAGCGTAAAATCCAAGAAAGTTTTGTAAGTTTAAGAAGAGTTGTAAATACATGTACATGTATAACAAATACTGCCCCTTTAAGGTTTTCTTAATTGATTTTTAGTTAAAGTGTGTTGTTTTATAGTACGTAGCGAAACATGATGAAGGACATGGAGTTCCAATAATTGACGTCCAGTGTATGAAGAAAGTTTGCTATGTTGAGCACATTATTTTACATTCTATAACTGCCCCTTTAACCTTGATGCTCAAAGCAACAAAATCGGACAAATGGAACAAGTGCTATCTTGTCTGTGTGAGTTACCATGTTTGTTTGCTTTGATATTACAAAATTAACTAATTTGCTTATACAGTGTACTGTTCTTTTGCAAAGAGATAATTCAAACATGGACGGTTAACTATGTGCTCAGCTGAACTGCTTACAATTCATAAAAAAAGTAAATTCTGTGAAAAGACTGCTCCTTTAAGATGTTTAATTACGTTTGTTCTACATTATCAATGCTTGATTAATTCATGTATCAAAATGATTTACTATTCATATGTAAAAGCAATGAATTTTGAAATTCTAAGCCAGTTTACATTATTTCAACCGTATTCAAAACGTCTGCTTAATTATGCAAATATTATGCAAATTATGCAAATGAGACCCTTATATTCATTACAATTAATAATGCATGTACATAATAAATGTCATTGCGTGTATGTCCTGCAAATTTGAAGTAAAAATATTAATCAGAACATGGCTGTTGCTAAGGAAACAGAACCTACCTTTCTATGTGTTGCATTATTTTGTGTGGTGTTCTTATACACAACT